>OAMR01000449.1:385098-398998 GCA_900205405.1 Echinochloa crus-galli
TTGGAAGCAAGACCGTCGCTACGGCTTTCTTCGTCGTTTGTTAAATTCAATGGTGAAGATAATCGTACTACTTGGGAGCATGTTAGTCAATATATTTTGCAGTTAGGAGAAGCAAGTTTCTATGAACCATTGCGCATTCGTTTATTCTCATTAACTTTGACTGGAACTGGTTTCTCTTGGTTTTCTTCACTTGCTCCTAATTCTATTCAAACTTGGACTCAATTGGAGCGTAAATTTCATGATCACTTCTTTAGCAGAGAAAACGAAACTAAATTGAATGATAAATAGATGGGCCCTGTTTAGTTCCTTTCAAAAGGTAAAATTCCCCCAAACTTTTTCTCTCCAACCTTCACTATTCACTATCACATCAAATCTCTCTTCTTATGCATGGAGAAGAGTCACCTACGTGCCATAGATGTGCCGCCAAAACTTATTGTAATTAATGGAGCAGAAGAATCAACAGAGACAAACCGGTCAGACCGCTTCTGGAAACCGGTCAGACCGGTTTGGGTCTGAACAGCGCCGATCGAGTCAAACCGGTCAGACCGCTTCTGGGAACCGGTCAGACCGGTTTGCGTCTGGACAGTGGCTTCAAGACCGAATTGATCATCATCGAGCTCATTCGGCCGGCATGTTCGAAGCTATTGAAGATCTTGGTGATATGGACAAATTGGGTCAGGGTTTTACATCAGCTGATCCTTTAGAAAAAATAGATATTGGTGATGGTACTATTCCTAGGCCAACTTTTGTAAACAAAAATTTATCGGCTGAGTTTAAAGCCGAATTAATAAATTTGTTGAAGGAGTATGTCGATTGTTTTGCTTGGGAGTACCGTGAGATGCCTGGTTTAAGTCGTAACTTAGTTGAGCATCGTTTGCCAATAAAAGCCGGTTTTAGACCTTTTAAACAATCGGCTAGACGTTTTAATCCCGCTATTTATGACCGAATAAAAGAAGAGATTAATCGTTTATTAGATGCTGGTTTTATTCGGACTTGTCGTTATGCGGAGTGGATTTCTAATATTGTTCCCGTTGAAAAGAAAGATTCGGGAAAACTTAGAGTTTGCATTGATTTTAGAGATCTTAATAAAGCCACTCCCAAAGATTCGTATCCTATGCCTATAGCCGATGTCTTAATCAATGAAGCTTCTGGACATCGTGTTGTTAGTTTTCTTGATGGTAATGCCGGATATAATCAAATCTTCATGGCCGAAGAGGATATGCACAAAACGGCCTTTCAATGTCCGGGATTTATTGGTTTATTTGAGTGGGTGGTTATGACTTTTGGATTAAAGAATGCTGGCGCAACTTATCAAAGGGCTATGAATTTAATCTTTCATGATTTTACTTGGTGTTATTGTGGAAGTGTATATTGATGATATTGTAGTTAAATCGGATGGCTTGGATTCTCATTTAGCCGATTTGAGACTTGCTCTTGAAAGGATGCGGCGGTATGGTTTAAAGATGAATCCCCTCAAATGTGCTTTTGGTGTTTCGGCTGGGAAGTTTCTTGGGTTTGTTATTCATGAAAATGGCATAGAAGTTGATCCCAAGAGAATTGAATCTATGAAGAAAGTCGAAGCTCCTACTTGCAAGAAAGATTTTTAAAAGTTTCTAGGCAAGGTAAATTTCTTGAGAAGGTTTATCATTAACTTGTCTGGAAAAGTTGATGCTTTTACTCCTTTACTTCGGTTAAAGAATGAAGCCGATTTCACTTGGGGGGCAAAACAGCAAGAAGCTTTTGAGAAAATCAAAGAATATTTGTCTTCGCTGCCGGTGCTTAGGGCGCCTAAGAGAGGGGTTCCGTTCAGACTTTATGTGGCGGCTGAAGAAAGAGTTATTGGAGCTGTTTTGACTCAAGAGATTGATGCTAAGGAGTATGTGATTGCTTATATAAGCCGACGGCTCATTGATGCAGAAACAAGGTATACTTTCATTGAAAAATTATGCTTGTCATTATATAATGCTTGTACTCAATTGAGGCATTATTTATTATCTAGTACTTGCACCGTATTATGTCAAACCGATATGATTAAACATATGCTACAAAAACCAATTGCTAGGAGGAGGAAATTGCTCATCTTCAGCTAGGACCTCGAGATGCTATATTTCAGAAGCCTAAAGAATCAGAGAATCATCTCAAGGCTTTGTATATGAGAGGGCACATCAATGGAAAGCCAATTTCACGTATGTTGGTTGATGGTGGAGCTATCGTGAATCTTATGCCATATGCCCTCTACAAGAAAATTGGTGGTAAAGACGAAGATCCCATCAAGACGAACATGACGGTCAGTAGAGTCGGCGGAGGTGATCCCATTGGCGCCAAGGGGGTGGCTTCTATGGAGTTAACCATCGGGAGCAAGACTATTGCTACGGCCTTCTTCGTCTCGAAGGTGCAAGGTAATTTTAGTTTAATTCTTGGTCGTGATTGGATTCATGCAAATCAATGCGTACCGTCTACCTTGCATCAATGCCTTATTCAGTGGATCGGCGATGAAGTTGAAGTTGTGAATGGTGACACTTCTTCCTTTGTTGCAATGGCCGATTCCGATTCTATTAGTGCTAATGAAAACATCAAGTGTTTGTCGGGCATGGATTTGACCGACTATGAGCTTATCA
The DNA here is from genome assembly GCA_900205405.1 of Echinochloa crus-galli. Lineage (NCBI taxonomy): Eukaryota > Viridiplantae > Streptophyta > Magnoliopsida > Poales > Poaceae > Echinochloa > Echinochloa crus-galli. The sequence goes on from OAMR01000449.1 coordinate 387,717, forward strand.
GCTGCACCAAAGATGGTTTTGTTCCTGCTACATTAAAGCCGATGGATAATCGGTTGAATTACTTGCTGTAATTAATGGAGCAGACGGATCAACCAAGCAAAACCGGTCAGACCGCTTTCGAGAACCGGTCAGACCGGTTTGGATCTGAACAGTGCTCAACAAAGCAAACCGGTCAAACCGCTTTTGGAAACCGGTCAGACCGGTTTAAGGCTAAACAGTGGCTTCAAGACCGAATTGATCATCATCGGTCGAATATAAGTGGTATGTTTGAAGCTGTTGAAGATCTGGGTGATATGGATAAATTGGGTCAAGGTTTTACATCAGCCGACCCCTTAGAAAAAGTTGATATTGGTGATGGTACTATTCCTAGGCCAACTTTTGTGAACAAAAATTTATTGGTTGAATATAAAGCTGAATTAATAAAATTGTTGAAAGAAGATGTTGATTGCTTTGCTTGGGAATACCGTGAGATGCCTGGTTTAAGTCGTGATTTAGTTGAGCATCTAGCCGGTTTTAGACCTTTTAAACAATCGGCTAGACGTTTTAATCCCGCTATTTATGACCGAATAAAAGAAGAGATTAATCGTTTATTAGATGCTGGTTTTATTCGGACTTGTCGTTATGCGGAGTGGATTTCTAATATTGTTCCCGTTGAAAAGAAAGATTCGGGAAAACTTAGAGTTTGCATTGACTTTAGAGATCTTAATAAAGCCACTCCCAAAGATTCGTATCCTATGCCTATAGCCGATGTCTTAATCAATGAAGCTTCTGGACATCGTGTTGTTAGTTTTCTTGATGGTAATGCCGGATATAATCAAATCTTCATGGCCGAAGAGGATATGCACAAAACGGCCTTTCAATGTCCGGGATTTATTGGTTTATTTGAGTGGGTGGTTATGACTTTTGGATTAAAGAATGCTGGCGCAACTTATCAAAGGGCTATGAATTTAATCTTTCATGATTTACTTGGTGTTATTGTGGAAGTGTATATTGATGATATTGTAGTTAAATCGGATGGCTTGGATTCTCATTTAGCCGATTTGAGACTTGCTCTTGAAAGGATGCGGCGGTATGGTTTAAAGATGAATCCACTCAAATGTGCTTTTGGTGTTTCGGCTGGGAAGTTTCTTGGGTTTGTTATTCATGAAAATGGCATAGAAGTTGATCCCAAGAGAATTGAAGCTATGAAGAAAGTCGAAGCTCCTACTTGCAAGAAGGATTTGCAAAAGTTTCTAGGCAAGGTAAATTTCTTGAGAAGATTTATAATTAACTTGTCTGGAAAGGTTGATGCTTTTACTCCTTTACTTCGGTTAAAGAATGAAGCCGATTTCACTTGGGGGGCAAAACAGCAAGAAGCTTTTGAGAAAATCAAAGAATATTTGTCTTCGCCGCCGGTGCTTAGGGCGCCTAAGAGAGGGGTTCCGTTCAGACTTTATGTAGCAGCTGAAGAGAGAGTTATTGGAGCTGTTTTGACTCAAGAGATTGATGCTAAGGAGTATGTGATTGCTTATATAAGCCGACGGCTCATTGATGCGGAAACGAGGTATACTTTTATTGAGAAGTTATGCTTATCATTATATAATGCTTGTACTCAATTGAGGCATTATTTATTATCTAGTACTTGCACCGTATTATGTCAAACCGATGTGATTAAACATATGCTACAAAAACCGATTGCTAGTGGAAGGATCGGTAAATGGGCTTATGCTTTAGTTGAAAATGATTTGACGGTAAATGGGCTTATGCTTTAGTTGAATATGATTTGGCTTGTGAACCTTTAAAATCTATGAAAGGCCAAATTGTAGCTGATTTTATAGTTGAACATCGGATTAATGATACTTGTGAATTCGACGTTGGTTATGTTGCTTGTACACTATGGAAATTATACTTTGATGGATCGGTTTGCAATGATGGGCAAGGAATTGGTGCTGTTCTTATGTCACCAAGTGGTGCCATTTTTGAGTTCTCAAACCGCTTGGAAGAAAAGCGAACCAATAATCAAGTTGAATATGAAGCTCTTCTATTCGACTTGGAATTTTTGCAAGATATGGGAATAAAGCATGTTGAAGCCTTTGGTGATTCACTCCTGGAAGTACAGCAAGTATCTAAGGTATGCCAATGTTATAATGGTTTACTAAATGCATATCTTGATAGATGCCTTGATATCATTGCTTCTTTTGATGAATTTACTATCAAACATATTCCAAGAGAGGAAAATGGCAAGGCTAATACTCTGGCTCAGAAAGCATCTGGTTATATGGTTGCAAAGAAATACTTCTATCTCCAAAAACCGATGCAATCAAAAGCCGAGGCTCAAGTTCTGGACGAACCGGTCCAACCGGTTTCTCAAACCGGTCTGACCGCCAGAACCGGTCTGACCGCCAGAACCGGTCTGACCGGTTTGAAAACCGGTCCAACCGCTTCGTCTCCTGACAGCGGCAAAAATTCCTTGGATAATGTTAATAATTCCAAGGATGAAGATCAGGACTGGAGGGTACCCATTATTGCTTATTTAAAAGACCCTGGTCGTGGTGCAGAAAGAAATATTCGGCGATTATCGTTTAAATATATGTTGCTTGACGATGAGCTTTATCGACGAACCGCCAAATATTTGTTATTAAAGTGCTTAAACCCGGATCAGGCCAAAGTAGCCACGGGAGAGGTTCATGAAGGTATTTGTGGCACACATCAATCGGCTCCCAAGATGAAGTGGTTACTTAGACGAGCCGGTTTTTATTGGCCTTCTATGATGGCGGATTGTTTCAAATATTATAAAGGGTGTGAAGAATGTCAGAAATTTGGAGATTTGCAATTAGTACCTGCTGCATTGATGCATCCTATTATCAAGCCATCGCCGTTCCGAGGTTGGGGATTGGATTTTATTGGACAAATTAATCCCTGTCTCTTATACACATCTATTTCGTCTGTGCAGTCAGGGGATTATTTTACTAAGTGGACCGAAGCGATTCCTTTGAAGAATATGACACATAGAGAGGTAATTGAGTTTATTACGCAGAATATTATTCATAGGTTCGGTATTCCTCAAACTTTAACAACGTTGGTAAATGGTCACCAAGTTGGGAAGGGCCTTATAGAGTTGTCAAAGTCATCTTTGGGAATTCTTACATGTTGGAGACACTGAAGGGAGATCCTTTGCCTAAAGCTATCAACGGGAGATATCTGAAGAAATTCTATCCAAGTGTTTGGCAAGATGCGTAAAGATCAATGGCCGATATATTATTGAATATCGTCCTTAGTATAAATTTTTAGCTCCTGAGTTGTATTTACTTGCTTTTTAGTTCTCAAGTTCACTAAAAACGCAGGGGGGCATGTGTTGATACTCAAATTGGGCCGAAGGCCAAACCGGTCTGACCGGTTTGCCGAACCGGTCAGACCGGTTTTGATCTGTAATTCGAGTAGGTTTAGGATTCCGAGTTTAATCCCATATTGTAACCTATTCGAAAGGGGTAAGACTTCCCCGGCCTATAAATATAAAGGCTAGAAGGTCGATTGAGGTATTCCAATCGAATCAAATACAATTGTCTCTTATTTTTACCTCTCAAACCCTAGTCTTTTCCAACCCCATATTTGCTGTTCTTTGCTCGTCTCTGCGGCGTTCAAGGACGTTCTAGGTGGCCTGCTGATCCTAGAGCAACCCTAGATTGCTCGAGCTCCGACGGGGTCCCTCCCGAGCTTGGGTTTCTAGGTCTTCACGACCTCCTGTCAGGAAGCGGTTAGACCGGTTTCATAAACCGGTCAGACCGGTTTCCTGAGGGAGGCCGGGTGTTGGCGTAGTGACGGCCTTGCTGCGTGTTCTGTGAGATCTCGAGTATGTTGACGTGCTTCTGTGTCAACATCTTGCTCGAGCTTTTTGAGTTCCACCGACATGCCTGCCGCGGCCGAGAGTAGATTCAGCTCAGAGCATACCCACCAGGGCCTCGACTCCATCAGCTGACGGAGGAGTGCATACGACTCGCACGCTATGCTCAAGGTCTCCAGAGAGTCAAGATTCACAAGCATGGGCTGATCGGAGCGGTTGTGCTCATCGGAGCGGGCCTGCAGGTCTTTGATTTGGGCATGGGAGTGGATGGTGGTTTCGTCGATCATCTTTTCCTTTTGGCGGCGGCGGCGGCGGCGAAAAGACGAGGAGGGGTGGTGCGTGGTTGCGCGGCGGCGAAGAAGACGAGCCAGCCGCTGTTTATATAGCCCTATGGATATGGGTGTTACAGGGTTTCTTCGATCGGTAGGTAAGATGGCCTCTAGAGTACCGTCCGATGCGTGCCTACCAAACCTGTTTGCAGAGGGGAATTGCGCACCGTACGTGTTCCGGGCGGGACTCCCGCAGCCCACGGGCCTTACTTTACTGCCCTCCCACTTGCGACGCCGTTTACAGAATTCAACTCGACTCCAGCATGGAGACCCGAACCTGCTGCTAAAGATCGAGCCGCCATGGACGAGGAGTAGGACGTGATCGTTCTGGGCACGGGGCTCAAGGAGTGCATCCTCAGCGGCCGACGGGGCCTCAAGGTGAGCACCGACTATCCCGGACGCCGCTCGGGGTGGTAGTAGATCAGGCGGTGCTGGTCTGGCCCCTGTGTCTTGTCTCATCCGGGAGTCCTCGTGTGGGTGCTTGTCTAAGCTATCTGCGCATCTGGCATTGGTCCAGGGAGTTAGCCAGTTGATGACGCTGACCATCGTGGATGTCACACCCAGGCCGGATGACGTGAAGGAGTAGAGAAGACGGCAAGTGAAGTTGACGCCAGCGTTGCTTGTGTGTCTGACGAGCGTGTGTGGGAGGCAGGTACCGCTTGTGGGCCCAGCATGTAAGTGGCGTGTGAAGAAGTATGTAATCGGCTTGGCCGAGGGGAAAGAACTTGAACAACTTTTATCGAGTAACTACTCTGTTGCGTTCTTGGAGACGAGGCTCTAGCCTGCTCCTGGTATCGCGAGATCATATCCCCGTCTGGATCTATCTGTGCTTGCTCACGTTCCCGGAGCCGATCTCGCCGGTGAGCTAGGAGTAGTGACAGTGGTATCAGAGACACCTTGGTCTTCGGCTGTGAATCTTCCCCGGGCTGCATCCGTCTTCCTGACGCGCCGCCGCTCCGGTGAGTGTCTTTCCGACCTCGCCGTCCACGCCCCGTCTACCGACTCCCAGTCGACGGCGGCCACCGCATAGCGCCGGTTAGCCGTTCCGGCACCGTCGGCCACTTCCTTTTTCGCGCTGCCTAGGATTTAGTTGGGGAATATCTGAATCGGCGGTATCCTCTTCAACGACGCCGCAAACGCAGAGGTACGGCGATTCCCATCAGTTGCCGATCTATCTGTTTCTCTTCGTCGATCTGCCGAGGGTAGTCAGTTATTCTGTTTGGGGATTTCACGAATTGGTAAGACGGCTTCACCCAAGCCATCGGCTCAATCCCAGCTCATCATGGCAGCCATGGAAGAGGGGCGGCGTCAAGACGACGACTGCTGGGAGAAAGTGATGGACAGCCTAGATCTGCTGTTCGCAAGGGTGGAGGAGGTTAACAACACCCAGCAACAAATTCAGGCCAATCAAGATTTGACAGCAAGGGCAGTGGATCAAGTCATTCAGGATCAAAACTTTTTAACGAAGCAAGTGGAAGAAACAGGAAAGGCCGTTGTTCAGTTGCGGATGGATCGTATGCGAGCAGACAAGTTTGATGTGGAATCAACAGAGTCTGAAGCGGGAGGTGAGTTTCAGAAACGGCAGGACCAAGGTACTTCCAACCCAAGGCAAGAGCAGTATCCCCATCGTGCAACTACATGCAAAAACAAGGAGATGAGAGAGGGATCTCGACAGAACAGAAGCTACACTCTGAAATTGCAATTTCCCAAGTTTTCAGGCACAGATCCGAAAGTTTGGCTTGCTCAGTGTGAGGATTATTTCAAAATCTTGAGTGTACCAGAGTCAATTTGGATGATCACAACTGCTTCTAACATGGAGGGAAATGCTGCTAAATGGGGTCTTGTGCAGAGAAGAAGGGGAGGTTTCACTAATTGGCCTCAGTTCAAACAGGCAGTGGAGGAGAAATTTGGGGCCTATGACTATATTCATGCTCTGGGGGATCTTCTTGAGTTAAAGCAACAAGGGACAGTTGAAGACTATGTTAAGGAGTTTGAGGCATTACAATTTCAAGTGGAAATGCATAATGATGGTTATGACCCAATGTTCTTTGTCACACAGTTTACCAGAGGATTGAAACCTGAAATTTTTGCAGCTGTCCAAGCACAAGTCCCACAAGACATGGAAAGAGCAGTGATGCTAGCTAAAGTACAACAACATTTGGCATAAAGAACTAAATCCAAAACTCCAAAAGGATTCTTTCCACCAAGGCAGGTGACTACAAATGGTCGGCCAGAACAGAAATCATTCACATCAAATACATCTCTCAGCAAGGAAAGGCAAAAAAGGGACTATTGCAAAGCCAATAATCTATGCTATTATTGTACTGAACCCTTTGATGCTGCCCATCTAGCAAAATGTAAACAAAGACCTAGAGCCCAAGTGAATGCATTGGTGTTAAATGACCTGGATGTGTCTCTTACAGATGAAGTGTTGGAGCAACTGGCTGTTGAGGACTCCTTGGCCCAAGAATTCTGCACATTGACACTGAATGCTCTAGCAGGCACAGCAGAAGGGGAAGCTATGCAATTGAGGGCCATGGTGCAGAACAAGGTGATGCTCATTTTGGTGGATAGTGGCAGCTCTCACAGTTTTATTAGTGATTCTTTTATTCAGAAGTGTGGCTTACCTACTGAGCAGATGACACCTAAACAAGTGAAGATAGCGAATGGTGAGGTGTTGTTCACTGATAGGCATGTGCCTCATATGGAATGGTGGATCCAAGGTCACACATTCCATACAGACATGAAGGTCTTGAACTTGGGGGCATATGATGCTATTTTGGGATATGATTGGCTCCAACAATATAGTCCCATGGAATACCATTGGGCCAATAAAACCATGTCTTTTACTCATCAAGGCAAGAATATACAACTACAAGGGGTGAAGTCTGTTGCATTGGCTCTTAAGGAATTATCAGCTGAGACTCTGGTAAAATGGGCTTCTGGTAATGATATTGGGGCTTTTGCTATTGTAGAGGTAATATCATCTGACACTCCATCACCTGTTCCTTTGGAAGTTCAAAATGTTCTGCATGAGTATGCTGATGTGTTTGATGATCCTCAATCTTTACCACCAAGTAGATTTCATGATCATACTATACCTTTACTACCCAATGTGGCACCTGTCAACTCTAAACCGTACAGATACTCACCTGCACATAAAGATGAAATAGAGAGACAGGTTAAAGCTTTGTTAGCTGCTGGGCTGATAGTACCTAGTGTTAGTCCTTTTGCTTCTCCAGTACTATTGGTTCAAAAGAAAGATGGCACATGGCGATTTTGTGTGGATTATAGGAAGCTAAATGATATTACTGTCAAAAATAGATTTCCCATGCCAATCATTGATGAAATTTTAGATGAGCTAGCTGGTACAAAATACTTTACCAAGTTGGACATGAGGTCTGGTTATCATCAAGTCAGAATGCAGCCATCTGATGAGCACAAAACAGCCTTCAAAACTCACCATGGTCATTATCAATTTAGAGTGATGCCATTTGGGCTTACTAATGCCCCAACCACTTTCCAATGCCTCATGAATGAGATATTAGAGCCTTTTCTCAGGAAATTTGTCTTGGTTTTTCTGGATGATATCTTGATCTATAGTCCAACATTGGCTGATCATGTACAACATATCAAGTTGGTGTTAGAACAGTTGAGAGCTCATAAACTGTTTATGAAGCTCAGCAAATGTTCTTTTGCTCAAGCTGAGTTAAGTTATTTGGGTCATATAATATCATCCAAAGGTGTAGCAACTGATCCAAGTAAGACAGCAGCTATGCTTGAATGGCCAACTCCATCTTCTGTTACAGAGTTAAGGGGTTTTTTGGGGCTCACTGGATATTATAGGAAATTTATTCAGCATTATGGGATCTTGGCTAAACCTCTGACTAATCTGTTGCGCAAGAAGCAGTTCAATTGGTCTGACATTGAACAGCAGGCTTTTGACCGATTGAAACAAGTGATGGTGTCTGCCCCAGTGTTGGCTATTCCTGACTTTAACAACTCATTTATAGTTGAGACTGATGCTTGTGATGTGGGAATTGGAGCTGTGTTAATGCAAGGAGATAAACCTGTTGCTTTCTTAAGCAAAGCATTGGGACCTCATCATCAGAAACTTTTTATTTATGAGAAAGAGTTCCTAGCACTGATAATGGCAATTGAAAGATGGCGCCCATATTTACAGCGTAAAGAGTTTATCATACGCACTGATCATAAGAGCTTGTCATATTTGGGGGAGCAGAACCTTCACTCAGACATGCAGAGGAAAGCCATGACCAGACTTATGGGTTTGCAATTCAAGATAGTGTATAAAAAAGGGAAAGAGAATGCAGCAGCTGATGCTCTATCAAGAATCAGTCATCTTATGGCTCTTCAAGCTGTTTCTGAAGTGACTCCACTCTGGGTACAGGAAGTTCTAAATTCTTATGCAACTGATACAAATGCCCAAGAGTTACTACAGCAGTTGGCTATACAGTCACCAAATGAGCAGGGTTACAGCCTCCATCAGGGCATCATCAAACATAAAGGCAAGGTCTGGATTGCTAATAATTCAGCTATGCAGACAAAACTCATAGCAGCATTTCACTCAAGTGCAATTGGGGGTCATTCAGGGACCAAAGCAACCTATCAACGGCTGAAACAACTATTTTTGTGGAAGGGCATGAAATTGGATGTGGAGAACTTTGTCAAGCAGTGTCATATTTGCCAGCAAGCTAAGCATGAGAACATACACCCAGCTGGTTTGCTACAACCATTACCTATTCCAGAAGGTGCCTGGCAGGACCTCACCATGGAATTCATAGAGGGACTTCCAAATTCAGAAGGTTACAATACTATCTTAGTCGTGGTGGACAGGTACACCAAGTATGCCCATTTCATTCCTCTTAAACATCCCTTCTCTGCCTCTGGAGTAGCAAGGGTTATGTTTGAAAATGTGGTTAAGCTGCATGGGCTGCCGAAATCCATAGTATCTGACAGGGATAGGGTGTTTACAAGTACATTCTGGAAAGAACTCTTTGCCTTGTTTGATGTCCAACTACACCGCAGCTCAGCCTATCATCCACAAACGGATGGGCAATCAGAAAGAGTTAATCAGTGCTTAGAAATGTACCTTCGCTGTGCGGTACATGATTCACCGAAACGTTGGAGGTCTTGGCTAGCTCTCGCAGAAATCTGGTACAATTCTACATTCCACACTGCTATTGGATGTTCTCCATTCAATGCCTTGTATGGATATGACAACAACTCAGGGGTGTCCATACCGGTGCCGGATAACCAACAGTCTTCAGATGCAGAAGAATGGGTGTTGGAGCGAGCAGCACAGATGGCTCAACTCAAAGAGCACCTGGCAGCGGCTCAAAATCACATGAAAATACAAGCAGACCGTAAGCGTGTCGACAGGCAATTCAGTGTCGGTGATCAAGTGTTGCTCAAGTTTCAACCATATGCTCAACATTCGGTAGTAAATCGACCCTTTCTTAAGCTTGCCTTCAAATTCTTTGGACCATTTCGTGTTTTGGAGAAAATTGGTAATGCTGCATACAAACTTGACTTACCAGACCACTCTTTAGTCCATCCCGTATTCCATGTTTCACAGTTGAAGCCATTTACTGCTGATTATAGCCCTGTATACTCTGATCTGTCTACTTTGGTGGATTTGAGCGCACATGATCTGGTCCCGGAGTTCATCCTCGACAGAAGGTTGGTGAAGAAAGGTAATCAAGCTATTCCACAAGTTCGGGTAAAATGGAGCAAGCTTCCAGTCTCTTCAGCAACATGGGAAGATTGGCACGTGTTGAAGCAGAGGTTTCCAAATGCAGCAACTTGGGGACAAGTTGCCAGTCAGGCGGGGGGAGATGTCACACCCAGGCCGGATGACGTGAAGGAGTAGAGAAGACGGCAAGTGAAGTTGACGCCAGCGTTGCTTGTGTGTGTGACGAGCGTGTGTGGGAGGCAGGTACCGCTTGTGGGCCCAGCATGTAAGTGGCGTGTGAAGAAGTATGTAATCGGCTTGGCCGAGGGGAAAGAACTTGAACAACTTTTATCGAGTAACTACTCTGTTGCTGTCGGGGACATCCCGAGGGGGTCCCCTAACCATCAGGGTAAACACCCTCAAAAACGCCAAACCAAAGAGGTTAGGGTAAACAACGGCCCAAACAAAACCCGGGCAACACGGCCCACCACCGCTCATCGCGGCCCAAGATGTCGCTCCGTCTCGGCCACCGAGGGGTTCGAAGTAGCGAGACCCTATTTCCGCCTCGCTCGAGGTCAGCAGCCCCCTCGAGCAGGCTTGACCATGATCTCCACCTCGCTCGAGGGCCGTGACCCTCTCGAGCCCAAACTCCGCCTCGCTCAAGACCTCCTCGGCGCAAGCACCAAGACGCTCAACCACTCCGCCCGGCAGCCGCATTTAAATCCCGCCCCGCCGGTCCGGGGCCAAAGTCAAAAGGGAGCCCCGCACCACGCCGCTGACACCACGGAAGCCCACTGTTGCACCTACTCTGGTCACTGTGCGACCACGCCGCGGGTACGCTAACGCACGCGGCACTGAGCAAGGCTCTGAGCGAGCTGGCAGGCGTCATTCGACACCACTGTTACGCCAACTCCCGTCCTCCCCCGGCCGTGAGGCCCTCGAGAGGGCATTAGGCCGCCCTCGAATAGCGTACGGGCGACGACCAGGGGCGGACTCCGGGCAGACGCGCCGTGCCAAGTCACCTCGGCAGACCTCAGCAAGCAGGACCACCTGCCCCCGTCATCGTCGTACGGGCTAGCAGGCGTCATTCGGCGCCACTGTTCTGCCAACTCCCGGTCATTTCCCGACGAGGCGGGCATGCCACACACTGTGGCTGGCAGCGGCCACAGTTCCATCCCCTGTTTCACCTGCTCCGGTCCTTTCCCACGGCGCCACCTTCAAGGGGGCATGAGGGAGCCTCGAAGGAGCGTACGGCCTGCAGTCAAATATCAACGGAAGCTCTCCCGGCCCCTCGAAGCCACACCAAGACACGCATGGGGACGGCCGCGACGCCCGGTGCCACGCCCCACAGGACATTCCACTGTAGCAGCAAACAGCACCCGCATTTGTAAGCCCCCTCTCCTTGGTATATAAAAGGAAGAGGCGGGCACCCTTTCAAAGG
>OAMR01000449.1:452112-478544 GCA_900205405.1 Echinochloa crus-galli
ACCTGACAGATACCTGGTTTACACTGTTTCATGTGCATTAAGTCCTGACCCGCTTGGGACGGTGATTAGTGCACCTGAACCAGTTTAAACTGAACGGTTCTGCCACAAGTATGGTCTAGCAGAATAATCCATAAAAAATGTTGAGTTGTCATGAATCTCATCTCCAATCCTCCTTTCTCGTGACTAAGCATCCTTCCTTGCGTAAGGAAAACCATCAAGCATGGCTATTTAGTACAAATATAAGGACAACTAAACAATTTCTTGTTCAGACTTAGATTTCAACAATAACCTATCTAATGCTGACAAGGAAAAGAGCTTGTGCGGTTGTGCATGGAAGGCCAACTTCTTCCTTGAAGTATTCTTCTGTGGCTTGTCGTAGAGGAAAAAAATAACCTATGAATAACATTTATAATAATAGCATATCTTCCAGGGTAGTGCTTCTGACAAGGGAATGGATATGGTAAAGCCAATAAATTTACATGTGACGGCGAAAGACTGAAGAATGCGAATAGTTTTAATACTTTCAATAAGTTTAGAACCTACTTCAATAATCCTTGTCTTCAAAAACCAAAGTTCAGACTTCAGACAATGTTTAATCTTCAGATAAAACATATCTACCTCTGCAGAACCCCACTCAAGCACTACTATAAAATCCTGTAGAGCTATCTTAAATACATTATGCAGCAAGTCATGTGCAGCCTGTTTTGAAATTGCATAATTTGACACCCCTAAAGAACCTGCTCGTGAAAATATACTAAAAATGGGACACTAACATCTTATATTGCACTCCAATCAAGCCTAATCAAGTTTATAGCTCATCAACATTAGTTAGAGTGGAGAAGAAGGTCATAAGTGGGTAGGTGAGTAGGTGACCTGGAAATTTAAACACTCCTGGCTGGCAGTTTTGCTTGCCTTTGTTTTCTCTGTGGCTGACAGGTGAAAATCGTGCTTTACTCTTCTGTCTCTCCTCATGCTGCAGATAAAAAACATTATCTGATCATATATGAATGCCAGGCTATGCCGCACGAGACCTGAACATCCCACTCAAAATTAACATGACCAACAAAACCTGAAAAACAGTTTGATCAGTCAGCATGCAAAGTATAAGGTGAGATGCAGTCTCCTCCGTTTCCAATGCTAAAAACAATCATACCACTGCCAAGAGCTGCATCATCCAAGCCTGGCATTCCTTCCATGATTTGGATCTTCCTCCGATCAACGTGATCTAATTTGAGTGGGATCACTGCGGTGATACTAAGATTGAAAGACTTACGTGGAGAGGAATCTATCGAGGTAGTTCACAGATAAAACTGTAGTCAACGGTGCAAAATGCTCAATGACTAATCTAGCAAAGAGATGAGATACAGTAAGCTGTGAAGGCAATATATATTGATGAACTCTACAAAGGAGACACCTTTACGCAAATCTCGCGAGTCACATCTCAGCATCTCACTAATAACACAAAGAAAGGATTCCATCGATTCACAAAACTCACCTTCCAAATCCTATCGACGGTGTCCCTCCGCACCGCGGCCAAATCCAGGCCCCCAAACCATCATTGCAGCTTCTGTTCTTGGTGTACTTCTCCATGGGCATGTTCTCCATCTCCTTCTTCGTGAGCTCCACAACGAAGTCATCTGACTGCAAAAGGAAATCTATCCAGAAACCAACGGCAGGATGCTCGTCCAGAGGAGCCGCTACTCATCCTTTCCGGTCTGCCATTGCCGTCACCAAACAGATCCTCCAGGCCATGGATGGGAGGAACTCCGGTCACGGCCAGAGCAGGAAGGGGTGATGGGGTGGGGAAGAGGTGAGGCCGCCGCCACCGAGCTTCTAGATCCGACACGGATCCACACCATGGGCGATGGAGGAGACTCTGGAGCTCTGGCACGCTGGTGTTTAATGGCCACGCAAACAGCTCCTGCCGCCATGGATGGGACCCCCGGCGGCTGGATCTGAGAAGAGAGAAAGGAGAAAGGGGCTGATATGGATGAGAACGGGAGGGAGAGAAAGAGAAAGGCCGTGCCCCTGGATGTGAGAGCAAGAATAGGAGTGGGGGAAATGTTTGTGTGGGGCCCACACACGAGGGTGGAGATGATGCGCTCAGGCCGGCGCATGTTTCCTGCGCTCTTGCACGCAACAAGCGTACTGTCGTTGTAGATCGACACGCGTCCAATTTTTATACGGAAGCACGGAGAGGAGAGCAAAGGGCAGTGGCTTTTAATCAATCTGATCACCACCATATACTATACTTGCGACATTCCCGTGTGTTACGATTAATAATGTTTGACGCGCCTGCTGGTCACACTACATTAAGTTCAGTCATATTATTATTTTATAGACGAAGTTTACAATCCACAAAACATGTACTCCTTCTGTATCGAAATATTTGTCTTCGTTGACTTTTTCTTACAACTTTGATCATTCGTCTTATTCAAAAAATTATCGTAAATATGCAAAAGGGTAAGTTAAACTTAAAATACCTACAATAGTAAAGCATGCGACAAACAAAATGGATGGTTCTTGCATAATATTTTGAATAAGACGAATGGTCAAAATTGTAGAAAAAAGTCAATGACGACAAATATTTCGATACGGATGGAGTACTTGTTAAGCCCAGTTTCTGTCTTCTAGCTAGGACATTAGACAAAATACAAATACGCGTATAGACTACAAACTGACATATATACATGCAGTCCACACGACTCCACGTACATACTAAAACATATTTCCTGCACTTGTTAATAAGAATTCTGAGCCGCTCACAATTGGAATGTATTCTTAGAAATTAATATTGACTGCCAGAGCTGTACGTGTATTATTTGAGTACAAACAAATGACCACCCAATACGTCTATGTAGTAATTTATATATCTGATCTAGTAGTAACAAACAAATGCAGCCCAATCAACCTGCGCATGTCACATTTCTCGTTAAGTCCACGTAATCTAAACATTGATTGGGTGATCATTACTTGTTTAGTACTCCATAGACCAGTGACAGGCAATAACCGTCAATGGTAGCTTTACGCGTGGCGCATCGCTAATCTTGTATTATACAAAAGCGAAAAGTCAATGCTCGATACTATTGGCTATACTAGCTAACACAGTGACGGGTAACATTTCTGCTCATCAGCAAAGAACATCCAGTGGTGATGAATGATAATGGGCACTAGTAGAGAAATGACTTTTCATCCACCCTCTTTAGTCCCGGTTAAGTTTTGGCATGAGACAAATAAACTTTTAGTCTTGGTACACGTTTTTTCTGGGTCCAGGAGGACCTTTTAGTTCCAGTTGGAGCCTCCAATCGGGACTAAAGGATCACCTTTAATCCCCGAGACTAAAAGGTCTCAACCTTTAGTCCCGGGTGGTGGTTTCATCAGGGACTAAAAGGGTGACTTTTAGTCCCGGTTGGTGGCTCCAACCGGGACTCCAGTCCTGGGTGAAGGTGTTTCACGGGTTACAATAAAGAGAAAGAATCCCACCTTTCATTACATGTACTGCGTAGGTGGAGTGGTTAGGTGGCTGTTCGTGACACCATGCAAGAGGTTGTGAGTTCGAATCCTATTGGGCGCCACGCCCGGGACTAGAGGGGATAGAGGACCGAGACTAAAGCCTGGTTCTCTACTAGTGGGGTGACATTATCATTCCTCACAGCCGCCGCCGCCAGGCCTCCCCGCACTTGATCCACTCGGGGGAAGAGCGGATCCGCCTCGCACCCGTCACGCGCCCGGCCATCCTGGAGAAGGCATGCGTGGGTAGCTGTGGGCGCAAGCGGCGGCGGCGAGGTTCGCCGGTTGAGGCGGCCACATCCGAGGAGAGCTCTACCGTGCGCTCCGTTGGCACTTCTTATGATCCAATATCAGGATTGTGAATCTCGGTACTGGAGTAAGGAGTGTTTCAGTGGTTTTCCTTATGGCTAGTAAACTATATGAATATTCTGCAAGCGCACAGAATCACCGCTGTAGTACTTCTCGAGAGAGTAATCCGAGGTATCATAATTTATATTTTTGCAGGGAAGATTTGGCAAGAATACTAGTGAACAAATATTCGAGACTATTAGAGAAGGGTACACAACTAGACAACACAGGGGATAACGTTATTGGACAGGAGTGGATATACCGTGACACACAACTCAAGGGTGGCTCGAATAGGAAGTGAGAAGGAATAGATAGCTCGGAGGACAACAAGAAGAGGTAGAGGATTCCTGGGCACTTTATCTGTCTATGCCACTCGAGTTTAGAGATACAACAGTTGAGGACACTAGAAGGTCAGGATTAACTCTATTGTCTTAACATCGAGGGAGGCACCAACAACTCAAAGAAAGGGATGAGAAGGGGAACTGCCACCACCTCGGGGGGTTTCCTACAGGCCAAGACGAACGTGATGGGTTACGAAGACCGTATAGGGCTATCACCACCTAACGGCTACAACCTCCGCTGAATCGGGGGCAAACTAAGGTTACTTTCACAATCTGTTAATTTCATTGTGCTCTTGTAGCGAGTGGCTTAAATTGAAAGTGACAGTATCCCATCGGCCACATTGATTACTTGCATGGTTTGTTATTTACACTTGGGTGGGTTGGTTAGATTCTATGACAACATCTAAGATATCTAAACATGCCATTATTTGGTTGGGCATTTAAGGTCTGCAACATGCAAATAGGTATTTAAGTAGTTTATTTTCTATTTAATTTGGCTCTCTAGTTCAGCCAAAAAAGCATCTTGTAAGGTGTAGCTCAGTTTTTTGTACCATGTGTTTTAACATAGAAATTTTCCATGTGAATACCATATTGGACTTATGTTGTGTAGCTCATTTTTCTGGATCCTCATTAATTCTTTGCTTCAAACTTGTCTCTAACTGATCACAACTCCCAAGTTGAAGTTAATTGGTATGAATTAAAGTATGGTGGACCAAACTGTATTCAGCAGTTTATCTCCAATGTTTAGCTTAATTAGAGCTTCTTAATAATAGTATAGACTGTGGAGCTAAGCTTTGATGCATTTGACTTCTAAGAAAAGGTTTAGAGATGTCTTTATTTAGCACTGAGCTGTGTAATTTTGGAATGAATTTTTTGAAGTAGTTGTTTCAATTGAATTTGTGTGTCAGCAGTTGAGCGCAAGCTTTAATAGTTTTGATATACTTGTGTCTGATGGCAATAGGAGCCCTCCAACAGGGTGAATAAAAATTATGTATTGGTGAAATTATACTTTCAAGAAATATTTACCATTTGTTCTCAAAATTTACTACTGTTGTAATGTAACAACCTATGTCTATAGAGTTTCATTGAGCCTGGTCCTAAACTCTAATGCTCTGTGTGCCTCAGTTAAAAATGCATAAAGAACCCATATTTTTCATCACTCAAAGCAAAGAGCATAGATAACTGAACAAATGAACAAAACAGTATCAATTTTGTCTAAGTTGTTGCCCATGCTATATTGGAAGCATCTGCCATTGAACAAATCATCAACCAACTAGTGAGTGTCATCGTCTTCCTCCTCCATCATCCAGTGCATCATCCAGTACCTTCACAAGGAGCTTGGGTAGCCATCCATGGCACCGGTAAAACACGAGCATGTGAAAGTAGAACAAGGGAACTGGTTTGGCAACTGAAAGTGGAGCAAGTCAAAGTAGACACTACCGGAAACCCGCTATTTGCCGTGTGCCAGGGGCACACGGCAAAGGCGTTTTACACACGGCAAATACTTTGCCGTGTGCCACACACGGCAAATGGCACACGGCAAACAGCGGCCGGCAAACACGGGCTTTGCCGTGGGCCAAATGTCGGGCACACGGCAAAGCCTTTGCCGTGTGCCAGCCTGGCCCACGGCAAAGCCCGGCCCAGCCCGACGGCCGTTAACGGCGACGGCGGGCTTTGCCGTGGGCCGTGACGGAAAGGCCCACGGCAAAGGCCCGCTCTTTGCCGTGTGCCGCGGGCCCGGCACACGGCAAAGCCCCGGCCCAGGTGCCACGTGTGGCCGCTTTGCCGTGTGTCCTGGGCCTGGCACACGGCAAAGCATGGCCTATTTGCCGTGTGCCCGGTCCTGACACACGGCAAAGCCGTAGTCCACACACCAGATATGGTCACTTTGCCGTGTGCCAGGCCCAGGGCACACGGCAAAGTGACCATACAGGCCCTGTTTTATATGCATTTCAACGCATATCGGACCCCAAAACAGCAAAAAACATCACAGGCATTTATATATCACAATAACCATCACAGGCATACATAATATCATCCACAACCATCACCATACACATCACAGGCAGTTATAATCCACAAATGCATAGAAAGTGCATAAACAACGTCGTACAAGTCCATACGAGTCCACAAACAAGTCCAAATGCCTCATGAAGTCCACGAACTAGTTTAGCGGATACATCAAGTCCACAACTAACTCACTCGTCCGTCGGTGGCTGTGTCGGTGGCGGAGGAGGCTACGACGGTGGCTGTCCCGGCGCCCCAGGCACCCACGGAGGCTGCGACCACTGTCTCGGCGCCCCAGGCACCCACGGAGGCTGCGTTCACGGCCCCGGCACCCCAGGCACCCATGAAGGCTGCGGAGGCCACGTAGGAGGCTGGATCGGAGGGTACTGAGGCGACATTTCTCCCACTCCTCCAACTGGCCCCTCACACGATGCCGCCGATTGATTCTGCATATAATTCAAAATTATTTCATGTGTTAAGCTATATCCTAAGCTCATAGTCATTCTACTACCCTAGGTCATAGTATCTCGGTTTTGTCGTTCTAACTGCTAAGTGAAATGAAAGTAGAGGGCTTTCAAGTGACTCACTGGAGTAAGTGAACCAGTCCGTGCGGCGGCGGCTATAGCAGGTGGGCTGTAAGCTGGCGACTGCTGACCAATCCTCTGCCCCAGACCAGTCATGTACGCCCAGGCCTCCTCTAGTTTCTTGTGATCGGCCTCCTGCTGGCGCCGAAACTCGTCCACCAGGCTGGCCTTCTCGGCCTCCCAGAATTCCAGGCACACGGCAAAACATCTATATGCCGTGTACCTTGTCTCTGCCGTGTGCCACGAGGCCGGCACACGGCAAACACTTTGGCACACGGCATAGAGCCGATTTCCGGTAGTGGTGCGTCGTGGCAGTAGATTAGGCGGTGCTGGTCTGACCCCGGTCTTGTCTCATACGGGACTGCTCGTGTGGGTGCTTGTCTAAGCTATCTGCGCATCTGGCATTGGTCCAGGGAGTTAGCCAGTTAATGATGATGCTGACCATCGTGGAATCCTGCTAATGCTGCCACAATTTCTTTTCTTGAATTCTGTAGACGTACGGGAAAGATCAGGACAAGGCTAGGTTCTTGAATGAGGAGATAACTAGTCTTGAGTTAATTTCGTGATGGTAGAGTACTCCCTCCCTCCCTTTTTATCTGTCGTTTACGGTTCCCGAGAAACAACTTAGATTGAATATAAAAAATATATATTAATATTTATAGCATATAATAAATATCATTAGATAGATATTTGAATCTAGTTTTTTAACAAATTTTTTTGGAGATTAAAATGTCGTATATATTTTATACAAATTAAATCTAAATCGTGGTACGGAAAAAAACGGCGAATAATATTAAGGGACAGAGAGAGTATGTCTATATCAAACTGATCTCTTTGTCGCTGACCAGTTTATGATGGCGAACGGTACTTTGGTCCGCACTCTCATTCATACTGATGTGACAAAATATTTGTCATTCAAAGCTGTTGATGGAAGCTATGTCTTGAGCAAAGGGAAGGTAATGTCTTGAGTTTACACTCATCCATACAAAGTTCTATCTTGGCTGTGTTTAGTTCCAGGTTACATCACCAAAATTTTCAAAATTCTCTCTCCAAACTTCACTATCCATCTATCACATCAAATCTCTCTCCTCGTGCATGGAACACAAAACATGGATAAATGAAAAAAACTAATTACATGATTTTGATGTACACGACGAGACGAATTTTTTGAGCCTAGTTAGGTCATGGTAGGACAATATTTACCACAAACAAACGAAAAGTGCTACAGTGTCCGATGTGATATTTTCACCAAACTTTCTCTTCTCTTTTTACAACTAAACACAGCCCTTGTAAATTCAGCTTTTGCCGGGTTTCTCACAAGTGGGTATATTCTAATCATGCTGCCTTATTTCATTTTCATCAGATCCACAAGATTCCTGCCACCGACATGGAGACTCTAAAATCTCCTTTGATGGGTCTACTCCGTATATGAGAAACATAGAGCAAGGAACTTTTAACTTTTTTGTTTATGTCCAAAATTACAATGAAGCTGATCCAGTAACACATCAGGGGTTGGACCTCACAAATGCATTGTAGTACTTGCTGTCATTGTTGTTCCTTGTTGCCATGTTATAATGTGCTGTATTATTCTTGTATCACTCTGCCTCATGTTGCTGCATGGACCTTATATTATTCTTCACCTTACTTTGGCCTCTTTCTGCTTTTCATACATTATGATGATACTTTGTGAATCAATAATGTACACAAGTTAATTGTCGTAAAAAAATGATGAACAGCTAAACAGAACTGCTATAACCGTTCAACTTCTAAATGCTACACTTCTTAAAATTTAAAGATGATACTTGGCATGTCCTCTTGTGTTATAAGTAACGTTATTTGCGATTTTGTTTTCAGGAAACACGGAATGAGTGATGACACTGTGGATTTTATTGGCCATGCACCTCGCTCTACACAGGGATGATCGTTACCTAAATGAACCAGCCCTTGATACTGTAAAAAGGATGAAGGTCTGTTTTGAGTGAAGACTTGTTAAACTATTGTTCCTTTTTCAAATAATATATAGTAATTTTGTCAAATCTACTTCCTGGCATATGTATCCTTTTATTATATTCCTGATTTTAAGTATTCTTGGATGTGAACATGATAAAATTAAATTTCATTGGCCGTCTTCTCTTAGCTTTATGCAGATTTGTTATGATATCATTATATCATACGTAGAGTCCGTGGTAAAAACGTTTCGGATAAGTTGTCGGGCTCGTTGTTTGTAAATCGAAGAATCTCCAAAGAAGTTTCAGAGAATTGAGAAGTACTCGTTAGGATTTGGAGTCATATTTGATGGTCGAATTTGAATTTGACTTCAGTTCATTTTATATCGGTCATAGGTTATTTAAATTGTGTCTTATCAAAATTTGGTTATTTTTAAAATTTATTTGGTAATTTTAAATTTTTTTAAAGAATGCTGGAAAAGTTATTTGCCGAGTGTCTGAAAAAACACTCGGCAAAGACTCGGCAAACGTTACATGTCATCGATCCGCTGATGGGCAATGCCGCTTTCCTATTGGTTCCCACCTCCCCCTCGGATTCCTTTCTTTCTCTCTCCCCTCTCTCTCTCAGCCACACTCAGCGGATAAGGTTCCCCACCTCCCCCTTCTCGAGCTGCCCACCCGACCCCTCTCTCTCATCTCTCTCAGCCTCGTCTCTCCCTCCCGACGGCCGGCGGCCAGGGGCCAGGCGACGAAGTCTACTCGCATCCAGGCGCGGTGAGGCAGCAACCGGGGGCTCACGCTCACCTGCTACCTCGCCGACGGCATCCTGCTCGCGTCCCGGCGCGGTGAGGCGGTGGCCAGGCGAGCCGCCAGCCGGGGGGTGCCCCGGCGCCGGCAGCGGCTGGGCGCGGCGCGTCCGGGCAGGTGGGGCCTGCGGCGGGTGGCGGCCGGCCGGGTGAGGCACCACGGCGGACGGTGAGGCGGCGGCCAGGCGAGCGACCGGTCGGGCGGCGGGGCCTGCGGCCGGGAGGAGCGCGACCCAGCTCGGACGGGCGGGCGGGCCTGCGGCGGTCGGGTGGGCGGCCGCGCGGCAAGGGCCTGGTGTTAGCTCCGGCGCGGGCCCGGCGCGGGAGGGGGAGGGGAGGGCGGCGCGGCTCTAGTACGGCTCCGACGCGGCCCCGGCTAGGTCAGGTGCAGCTGGGCGTGGCTCCGGCGCAGCACGGCTGGGCGGGGCGCAGCCCTGGCTCGGTCAGGCACAGCTCCGGTGGCCCCGGTGTAGCTCCGGCTCGGTCAGGCGTGCGGGCGGCCACGCGGTCGGCGTGGGCAGGCAGGCAGCGCGGCGCTGCTGGCGTGGCCGGTGCGGCGTGGCTGGCGCTGCGGCGTGGCTCGGCCGGTTTTTTAATTTTTTGGGAAAAATATTTGCGGCTGTCTTTTTTTTTACTTTTTGAAAAATATTTACCGAGTGTCAGTTTTAACACTCGGCAAAGCCTTTACCGAGAGTCCGATAAAGAACATTCGGTAAACACGACGTTTACCGTCACTAGATATGCCGAGTCTTATTTGCCGACTTTGTCGAGTGTTTTTCGGTCGTGTGCCTCCGCCTGGGTTCCCGTAGTGAACAGTGTGTTACAGCACGGTGGGATTCCATGCCGCACTTGTTTTTAGATAATGGATAATGTATTATCCGGCCTTGACCAGAACGGCTACGGTCAAACAAAATAAGAGAATTACATCTCATCATGGGGTCAAGTAGTCCTACACGACCACCAAGATCGCTATAACACGTTTACCAGACCTTACAAAGAACTGAAAACGCTGGACACTAACCACCATTGATGTTTCTTTGAAGGCAACAGCACGAAGACTTGGTGCAGATAATGCTAACCAACCTTCGAACTGTTACGCCATCCAATGTCTCCTTCACCCTGTGCTGAATCCCGAACATAGTGTCCACACGGCCTTGGCAACCAAGAACTTCGACGACGCGCCTGCACTGCCGCCGCCGGCCTGGAGAAACCAGGCTAGGTTTTCACCCAGTTATTGATCAACCACGGGCGCAACAGGGGACGGTCTGACCAACGACTTCAGCAGCGCCTTCAACAACACATTACAGCCACCGGTCTGGCACAACATGCCAGACAAGGATTTCCCCTAGATCGCCGCCACCACCGTCACCCTCACCTGAAGGACACTAGTATCTTTGCACATCCACAGGACGCCGCCATCGCAAGAAAAGACGCACTCCGGCCACCGTCGACGAACACCGCCACCCGGAGCAAGGTTCCGCCGGTAAAGGGACGGCACCAACTCGTGAGAAGGCAGCTGCACGACAGCTAGCGAAATCCGCCCAGATTGCCCCCGTAGGGGCGACGCGAAGCGATGAAGGCGTTGAATCTATCGCCGCGCAACGACCGCGTCGCCGTTGGCCTCGCGCGCAGGCCGTCGAGCGCCGCAGACCCGCACGCGCCAACGGCCACAGCCCCGCGGCGCGACGCGTCGACGGATGGCCCGCCCACGCGCCCGGAGATCGCCGAGCCGACGGCGGAGTCGAGCGTCCGTGCCGGCGCAGGGCCGAAGGCCGAATCGCCATGGCCGGAGACCTCACACCGCCGCCCCGGCCGCCGCAGCGCCTCTGCTCGCCGTAGATCCGGCGAGGGGACGGCCGGATCCGGGCATGGGAGCACCGAATCCGCGTCCCAGCGCCACCACCGTCGTCATGGCCACCGCCGTCGCACCTCACACCGCCACCCCGGAGAGATGTCGTTGGCTGCCGAAAGAGCCCTGCCGGCCGCCGTCCTGAAGGCCGGCCCGGGCTTCCAGCCGGCCTCTCCAGCGGCGGCAAGGGAGGAGAGGGGAGGAAGGGAGCTGACTCGGCGGGGACGCGTCGCCGCCCGGAACGCCCGAGCGGGGGCGCCCGAGCGAGATCCGCTTTTCTCCTCCATGCCGCACTTGTAGCAGCGCCAGTTCCTTCCTGGTATTCTACAGCAAGTACGTACCTCGCAATCCCATAGCCTCTCTCTGCTCTCGCAATAACTAGCCTTCTCATCGATCCATCTACCTCCTCGTCTCCGATTTATTACACCATGGCAGGTGCTGATGAACTGCTACTGCTGCGAGCTTGCTCGCCATTAATTCCTGCCACCGCCCTTCACCTGCCCATCTCCTCCACTCCCCTTTAAAACCCCCACCACCACTATCCTCTCCTCCTCACCTCAGCACCTCGAAGACAATGGCGGCCAGGTGGTGGTGCGTCGCCTCCCTGCTGCTCTGCCTCGCCGTGGCGTCAGCGGCGGCGAGAGGAATGCCCCGCGGCGACTGCGACACAGCCACCACCGGCGACGACAACGCCGTGGACGAGGCCAAGACCGCCGACGTGTTCGGCGGCCGGACCAACGGCGGCGGCATGTTCGGCGGCGTCCACGGCCCGCTGGGCGGGGGCGTCGCGGGGTTCGGCCCGTTCGGCGGCGCCGTCGCCGGCGGCGGCCCCTTCGGCGGGTTTGGCGGCGGCGGCGGCGGCGGCGGCGGCATCCCGTAAGGTGTGTGCATGGCTAGTGTGCAACGCCGTACGTATGTACGTGTTTGCATCATTGCTTGGTTGCGCGCGTTTGTGCGTGTAATAAGGTGCACGTGCGTTCAATTCGTATGTGTTCCCGTTCGTGTGGTCTGGTCTCGTGAGCACGTGTGTGTGTGTCTCAGCGTACGTGTTAAGATCTACAGTAGAGAGCATGCGAATGCCTATTGTAGAAGAATGTGCTGTGTGATCATGTTGGACCTGTAACGTACCATTTGATTTACTCAACGACGTCGAATAACTAATTTCATCACCGTCTTCATGTTTACTGTCGGGTCTCTGGCTTGTTCTACAGAGTATTATCGAGTGATCCGGCTTGGAGATAAGTGATAATTAACAATCCTACTCCTTCGGATCACAAATAGTGAGGTGGTAGGCATTAACATGAACTAATCAGAGTTTTCAGAATGGTTGATTGTAGAGAGAGAGAGAGAGAGAGAGAGAGCATCAATAAGTGTTTCACGATCAATGTTCGCATGAGAAATTGCGTTACCAAGCCGACAGAGCTTTCTCTGTTTCAAAACAAATGTCCAATTAGCGTTTAAATTTTATCCTATAAAATATTTTTCTCTAAAAACATACTTTATTAAATCAACTCTCACGTCTATAAAAAGATATATAGAAAAGCGTATAGAATCAATCAAATAGGTAGTTGATGTTATTGTTCAGATCTAATCCAAGTTTACTCCCTCCGTCCTATGAAGTATGCAGTTCTGATATAAAAAGAATTGCACGGAAAAATACAATTCTAGCCATAATAACATTTCTTCTTCTTAAAATAGACAATTATCTGTATGCACTGACAACATCTACGCCTAAATAAGTGGGACTGAGACACTTATAAGGGTAGCATGGTATTTTCTGCCAATCACACTAATTTGTAACTCAAAAAACTAAAATTAAGTTTTTCATGGAACACAGAATTACGCTTTTCATGGAATGTGGGAGTATTTATTTAGAAAATACTAGTTGCGAGAAACGACCAAATCATTTTTCATTTCTGAAATTTTCTAAAATGTTATATATTTTAATAATACGGAGAAAATACTGTCGGCACCTACCATCGCACTTCCCTCCATCTCTTCTCAAGACGGCCGAAGCAACGTGCTTACGACGTCAGTCGACTGGGACGTACACGAGCGCCTTTATCCCTGCCTGCATCATTAGCTTAGCTTTGTGCCTCTGTGTGGCGTTGCTGGCTTTGGTGGCGTACTACTACTACTCTACTACCTGAAAGGATCCCTGGACCCTGAAGAAAGGCAGCCGCGCCCGTGAGGCCGTGACGCGCCCCGGCACGGCGGCTCACCGCTCCCCCGGGCCGGCGCTTTCGCAGCGGAGCTCACGCGCCGCGCGTGGTCTCACACTCGAGTCTCGCTCCCACTCGGTTACGGCCACGCTCGCTTTGGTCAAAGGCTGGCTCGATCTGGGTCATGTGCTGCCTACCTGCGTGAACAGTAGCAGTAGCCGTAGGCTAGCAGCTGCAGCAGCTCTACGGAGTACCTGACAGCAGACGCGCCGAGACTGGCTGTGGGCACTGGGCAGCTCCCACTGTCACTGGTTCAGGTCCCCGTGACGTACGTGTTGCAGATGCGCCTGAAATTTTGCAGCAGCTGGCAGGTGAACCAAATATGCCTCGGCGATTGCCACCCAGTGTTTAGTTCGGAAAAAAAACGTAAAGTTTGATGAAAATATCTAATCGGACGACGCTGAGTGTAATGTAGCATTTTTCGTTTGTTTATGGTAATCGTTGTCCTACTATGATCTAACTAGGCTCAAAAGATTCGTCTCGTCGTGTACATCAAAACTATATACTTAGTTTTTCTATTTATCCACGTTTAGTGTTCCATACATGAAAAGAGAGATTTGATGTGATAGGTGAATAGTGAAGTTTAGAGAGGAAATTTTTAGCTTTTCAAGGAACTAAAGAGGGCCCTTGTTAAGTTCTCAAAAAGGAACCTGAATCGGGACTGGCCGCCTGACGCGCGTCAGGTCGGCCACCGTATGATTTCGTTTAACAAAAAAGTGTTTAAAAATTTGTTAATTAGGCTTAAAATGTTCGTCTCGCAGAGTACAACAAAATTATACAATCAGTTTTTTATTTCATCTACAAGTACTGCATACATGTTATGAGGATATTTAACCAACGAAAATTTAATTATGATGCAGCAGATAGGATCAGAAAAAGGTATTATCTTGTACGTGCAACAGTGTGGTACAGCACGGTGGGATTCCATGCCGCACTTGTAGCAGCGCCAGTGTATACGTACCTCGCAATCCCATAGCCTCCCTCACTGCTCTCGCAATAACTGCCCTTCTCATCGATCCATCTACTTCCTCGTCTCCGATTTATTACACCATGGCAGCTGCCGATGAACTGCCACTTGTGCTAGCTTGCTCGCCGCCATTAATTCTCGCCACTGCCCTTCACCTGTCCGTCTCCTCCACTCCCCTTTAAAACCCCCACCACCGCTATATCCTCACCTCAGCACCTCGAAGAGCTAGCTAGCGGGCGGACAATGGCGGCAAGGTGGTGGTGCGTCGCCTCCGTCCTGCTCTGCCTCGCCGTGGCGTCCGCGGCGGCGAGAGAAATGCCCCGCGGCGACTGTGACACCGCCACCTTCGCGGCCGCCACCACCGGCGACGACAGCGCCGTGGACGAGGCCAAGACCGCCGACGTGTTCGGTGGCCGGACCAGCGGCGGCGGCCTGTTCGGCGGCGTCCACGGCCCGCTGGGCGGGGGCGTCGCGGGGTTCGGCCCGTTCGGCGGCGCCGTCGCCGGCGGCGGCCCCTTCGGCGGGTTTGGCGGCGGCGGCGGCGGCGGCGGCGGCATCCCGTAAGGTGTGTGCATGGCTAGTGTGCAACGCCGTACGTATGTACGTGTTTGCATCATTGCTTGGTTGCGCGCGTTTGTGCGTGTAATAAGGTGCACGTGCGTTCAATTCGTATGTGTTCCCGTTCGTGTGGTCTGGTCTCGTGAGCACGTGTGTGTGTGTCTCAGCGTACGTGTTAAGATCTACAGTAGAGAGCATGCGAATGCCTATTGTAGAAGAATGTGCTGTGTGATCATGTTGGACCTGTAACGTACCATTTGATTTACTCAACGACGTCGAATAACTAATTTCATCACCGTCTTCATGTTTACTGTCGGGTCTCTGGCTTGTTCTACAGAGTATTATCGAGTGATCCGGCTTGGAGATAAGTGATAATTAACAATCCTACTCCTTCGGATCACAAATAGTGAGGTGGTAGGCATTAACATGAACTAATCAGAGTTTTCAGAATGGTTGATTGTAGAGAGAGAGAGAGAGAGAGAGAGCATCAATAAGTGTTTCACGATCAATGTTCGCATGAGAAATTGCGTTACCAAGCCGACAGAGCTTTCTCTGTTTCAAAACAAATGTCCAATTAGCGTTTAAATTTTATCCTATAAAATATTTTTCTCTAAAAACATACTTTATTAAATCAACTCTCACGTCTATAAAAAGATATATAGAAAAGCGTATAGAATCAATCAAATAGGTAGTTGATGTTATTGTTCAGATCTAATCCAAGTTTACTCCCTCCGTCCTATGAAGTATGCAGTTCTGATATAAAAAGAATTGCACGGAAAAATACAATTCTAGCCATAATAACATTTCTTCTTCTTAAAATAGACAATTATCTGTATGCACTGACAACATCTACGCCTAAATAAGTGGGACTGAGACACTTATAAGGGTAGCATGGTATTTTCTGCCAATCACACTAATTTGTAACTCAAAAAACTAAAATTAAGTTTTTCATGGAACACAGAATTACGCTTTTCATGGAATGTGGGAGTATTTATTTAGAAAATACTAGTTGCGAGAAACGACCAAATCATTTTTCATTTCTGAAATTTTCTAAAATGTTATATATTTTAATAATACGGAGAAAATACTGTCGGCACCTACCATCGCACTTCCCTCCATCTCTTCTCAAGACGGCCGAAGCAACGTGCTTACGACGTCAGTCGACTGGGACGTACACGAGCGCCTTTATCCCTGCCTGCATCATTAGCTTAGCTTTGTGCCTCTGTGTGGCGTTGCTGGCTTTGGTGGCGTACTACTACTACTCTACTACCTGAAAGGATCCCTGGACCCTGAAGAAAGGCAGCCGCGCCCGTGAGGCCGTGACGCGCCCCGGCACGGCGGCTCACCGCTCCCCCGGGCCGGCGCTTTCGCAGCGGAGCTCACGCGCCGCGCGTGGTCTCACACTCGAGTCTCGCTCCCACTCGGTTACGGCCACGCTCGCTTTGGTCAAAGGCTGGCTCGATCTGGGTCATGTGCTGCCTACCTGCGTGAACAGTAGCAGTAGCCGTAGGCTAGCAGCTGCAGCAGCTCTACGGAGTACCTGACAGCAGACGCGCCGAGACTGGCTGTGGGCACTGGGCAGCTCCCACTGTCACTGGTTCAGGTCCCCGTGACGTACGTGTTGCAGATGCGCCTGAAATTTTGCAGCAGCTGGCAGGTGAACCAAATATGCCTCGGCGATTGCCACCCAGTGTTTAGTTCGGAAAAAAAACGTAAAGTTTGATGAAAATATCTAATCGGACGACGCTGAGTGTAATGTAGCATTTTTCGTTTGTTTATGGTAATCGTTGTCCTACTATGATCTAACTAGGCTCAAAAGATTCGTCTCGTCGTGTACATCAAAACTATATACTTAGTTTTTCTATTTATCCACGTTTAGTGTTCCATACATGAAAAGAGAGATTTGATGTGATAGGTGAATAGTGAAGTTTAGAGAGGAAATTTTTAGCTTTTCAAGGAACTAAAGAGGGCCCTTGTTAAGTTCTCAAAAAGGAACCTGAATCGGGACTGGCCGCCTGACGCGCGTCAGGTCGGCCACCGTATGATTTCGTTTAACAAAAAAGTGTTTAAAAATTTGTTAATTAGGCTTAAAATGTTCGTCTCGCAGAGTACAACAAAATTATACAATCAGTTTTTTATTTCATCTACAAGTACTGCATACATGTTATGATATTTTAATATGATAAGGAATTTGTTTTTCATAATAAATTTAGAAGTAACTTTTTGAACTAAACAAGGCCTAGGCATGGCTGGATGGCTCGACCTCAACGTCATCAGTGGCAGTATTTTTTTAAAGCAAACAAGTAGCAGTATTAGTTGTAGCTTGTAAAGTTGTATTGTTAAGGGCATGTACAGCGGACCGTTGTTTGCCGTCGGCATGCAAAAACCTTTTGAAAAAACACCCGCGCGATGAGATCGAGACGAGGCCGTCGTCTCGTTCGTCTACGAGCCGAGCGCGTGCTCCCAGGCGGAAGACGAGCCATTGTACGATCCGCTCCGGGGAAACGGTGGAAGCTCGGATCCGTTGCGGGAGGGGAGATTTCGTTTGCCGCAGTTCGCGCCACCACGACCGCCGAACAGAGGGAGCAGAGTTCGCGGGAGGAACGAGAACCTCGTACCTCGCCCTTCGTCGTTGGAACGCGGCGCAATGTAGAAGAGCTTCTGGACAACCTCGCCGTGCGCCAGGAGCTTCTTCGCCGTCGTCGTTGCCGTCCAGCATGGCTGCGGTGCAGCGCCTCCTCCAGCCCAATCGACGACGAGCAGACGGCCCGCGCCCGCCTTATCTCCGTCGCGCGTGCCGCCGCCTCCGCACAGCCTTCGGCAGCGCGGGGAGGAGGAAGAGACCAGCGACGGTCACCTAGCTACCGAGTTCCGCCGTGGTGGTGCTGCGCAGGAGGTCCGCCGAGGAAGAAGGATGTGCGGCCGGTGGACGGTGGACGGAACGGACGAGGAAGGCCAAAGGGATAAGGTCAAAGGAGACCGATAGGGATGGGATTGGGATGAGGCCGTGAGTGGGTAAAATGATTTCACCTGTTTCTATTTTAGCCCTTTAACTTTATTTATATTGCGAAAAAAATATTGCATGTAAATTCAGTTGATCATGTTGTATGTAAATATTGTATGTCGGTAGCCTCATCTCGGGTTCTCGTGGCCCAGGCATGGAGATCCTCATCTCAGGTTCTCATGGCCCAGGCATGGAGATCAAGAGCTCTAGTATGTCTCTTTCTCTCGTGGTTACAAAGATAATTGTGTATTAAATATCATCATGAATTTATGTGTCAAATAATGAATTAATTACCATACAGACAGCTAAGCAGACAATTCATTGTACAAGCTGTCTGTTGAGCTGTCTGTTTGTGTCAAAAAGACAGCAACTGTTTCTACCGTTGTACTTGCCCTAAGTGAAGTTGAGTCACTCCACCATTACAAGCATAGATGGCCAAGGGCAACCACCGTCCAACGAAGCGATTTTATTAGCGAGTCACTGACTGAGGTCATCTCACGGAAAAACCATCGCAAGGGCCTCTACTTGATGTGCCTACGAACCTAATTCAAGTAACCTGTCACCAAGCCGATTCATGCAAAATATTTGACATGAGACTCTTAAGAATTTTATGACACTACAATTTGCACTATATTTTAAATATATATTTAGATTATAAAGAAAATAAGCACTGTTTGCCCCACTTATAAAGAAAATTTTGAATTTATTGAGGCAAGGCTCAAGTTCACATTCAGTAAACAACTGAGGCGAAACCATAGACGACTGCCGCACAGCCAAGGCGTGCATCCCTATGCCTTCGTGCTCAATGAGAATTCTGTTCAACCTAAAGTCGTAGAATAAGGAAACGGGCAGGATTTCTTTACACGGTAGAACAGCAAAGATCTGGAGAGCAAACGTAGTAACCTCTACTTGATATAGCAGAACGGACCAGGGTAGCATACAAGCCATACATGCACAATAGTAGCATCCAAAATTACACGACCCCTTCTTCACCCAGTCACTACCCCAACCAACCAACAGCAATCAACCCAACCACGAACACAGACATCAGGTAGAATAATCAGCGCAGGACTCACGACTAACAGACCAAAACTCCCCCCCTGCATGGCCTTCCTCACTTCTTGCCGCAATTGAAGCCGTGGCACACCGACAGGATGATGATGAGGATAAGCGCAATGATGATGCCCAAGACGATCAGCTTGATCTTCATGTTCTGCAGCCACATCTTTCGCCGCACCTTGGTGCCCTGCTGCCTGAAATCTTGCGCCTGCAGACAGTGTATTTGGATTCTCATAAGAAACAGTTAACAGGGATGCGGTTTGGCGTATATCAATTAGGTAACAGAAATTTGTTTGGCATATATCAATTTGGATTCTAGTGCTGAGCAACTTTATTGTTGCTAGTTCTCTATTTCTCTACACTTGCTACTTAACAATGCTCATCACAGAGATAAATAGGCAAACCCACAAGGAGTATCAGCATCACACATACAACTTGGTTCCTATTGAGAACTTGAAATATACAGCATCAGAAGATAAATTAACAAGCTATGCTTCATGCTTCACCAGTGCAATAGGAACCACACATATCTTAAATCAAGCAGTTAGTGCAACTTATGCCAGTAAATTAGGCAACATAGGGATTAAGGAGAGTCGGTAACATAACAGCAATCAAATGAAGCCTGTGAGAATCATCACATAGGTATGTTTAGCTCCATTACACTATTTGCAAGAGATCAACCTACAGAGAGTAACATACTGTACATACACAACAGTGTGCTAGTCATCTAAAAGAAGATTGGCCATGTGCTTGGTCTTTTAGCCAGTCATGAGTCATGATATGAATTCTTCACCTTAAAAGTAGCAGAGCTAATCATCTGACAGAGAATTGCAGTTGGATTGGACTAGGGTCTGTTGATCTTCGATATAGCACTTTCAAAATGACGCTTCAACTAATTAATATAACTCTATCACAACAATCATGATGTTTCAACTAATAAAGAAATGCCTATTCTAGTGATAATATTTTAACCAATGTAACCATCGCAATTGCAGCAATAATGACACTTCACCACCGACACCATTGGTGATTTAGGTGTATTGAGTAGCACAGATATTCAGACTTCAATGAAATTCAGACTTCAAGGAAAAAATAAGAAAATTCATTATGCACTAATATTAAATCTATATCCAGGTCGTACCCATGTCTCATTCTGTTGACATTTAAAGACATCACTTATGCTAATGCTAACTTCTATATGAAATTTTTCCTCAGCATTTACATCTGTAGATACAAAGATTGCATGATTACTGTCTTGGATATATGCAACCTTACATGCAAAATGCACTAATGTCGACATCATATAGGAATTAATTACCTGAGAACGCAGGTTTTCAGTCTTGTCAACAAGCAGCTCAATCTTCTCACCGCGGTCCAGAACCTGAGTATCAAAATTGTAATATGGAATCAGGATGAATATATGACATGTAATCTTTTCAGTATAATGCATATTTGTATCTTTTTGGAAGAGTTAATACAGTACCTTCTCAATGTTTTCCATCATAACTCCTTTGACTTCTGAGACTTGGGCCTTCACCTTGGCAAGCTTGCTGACCTCCTCAGGGTGGTCCACACAGTACTGCATGTGCTCTTTAAGTTTTGACCTTTAAATGGTACAGACAAATAGATGTTAGTAAAAGGGAGTTGAAGGGGTTTGAGTAAACATGATTGATTAAATATTCATATAAAAGATAAGGAGCATACCCAAACTCCCTGTTCAAGCTGTTTGCTGCAGCAGTAGCTGCTTTCCCACCACCATATTTTTTGGTGAAATCTTCCTTAACTCTGTCCAGGAAAGCTATGGGGATTTGGCGCCCAACTGATTCAACAGCAACTACACAGTATGCTGTGAAAAGCAAACAATATTTATCATCAACATGTTGTACAAGTAGAAGTACTAGCTGATAGATAAAAACAAGCGTCAAAGCACAAATACAATCAATGTCCCATGTTACCCTATGATGAACCTTCATAATGGAGAGATGAGAAAATCTAAATGTAGTGATAGTTGCTTCACCAAAGAAGACTGAGAAAATGGAAATAAGATGTCTTCCATATTTGCATTGCCAATTCGAGGCTGTTAAATAGACACAGAAACATATCCCCACGTTTCACGATCAATCAGCCATTATAAAGATTAACTACTAACACACTGGTCTCAACGACGATACAAACCCTCTATTATGTAACTATATGTAGTGTTACTTGCAGCAAACTTCTCTTGCATAATAACTTGGTATATTTGGTCTAGAACAAACTGCAATATATTGAAATGGGGACAGGGTCACCTAAGTTTTGCCCTTTTAATGTCACACACTAAGAACTTGCCATTACAGCATGTATCACATAATAGGTTGCGTGTTCGCAACTGCTTATACTAACCAAGGTACCAAATGAAAACACATTTACCTAAACAACCATGGCATCAATTAATACCAACAGAAAGGGCAAAGTGGAAGCCTCTTCCAATGACCACAGACAATATAGCAT
Organism: Echinochloa crus-galli; assembly: GCA_900205405.1. NCBI lineage: Eukaryota > Viridiplantae > Streptophyta > Magnoliopsida > Poales > Poaceae > Echinochloa > Echinochloa crus-galli. The sequence continues at coordinate 473,804 of OAMR01000449.1, forward strand.
GTATCATTCCATCATCATATGCACGTCAGTGCCACAACACATCCAGCTGCAATTGCAGTATTGACAAGAACCCAGAAAACCGCCAAATCTGACACTTCACTACAATCAAGGACGATCCAGACCTCCACGAAGTATCCAGCACACACATCACGCAACCAGGCCTATATTTTCTGCTTCCCACCATGCAATCATTCATAAAAAAATCCGGACCCCCTAAAAATAGTCATTTACAGCAAGTCCCGACCCTCCCATAAACACATCTCAACTCGAACTGGAGTCCGAACAGCTGCTCCGGTAGCTAAAAGTATAAGCAACAACCTCACGTGACTCGGATTAGCCTCGAAGCAACCGTCAAATCTAACCCACCAAACTACCCGAGACGACCTAACCCGACCCCACCAAGCGGATCGAGCGAACCCCCTCGAGATCTACGCGGCGGAAACCATGAATCGGGCCTGGGGCGGCGCAGATCCAGGCGGCGCCGGGCGGATCGGAGTGACGGGGAGGAGAGGGCAGAAGCGGGAGCTACTCACTGAATCCGTCCTCGACGAGGTAGTTGAAGGTGTGGCCGTCGCAGTTGTAGGTGAACTTGTTGTTGCTGGCGGGGAGCTTCTGGAGGCACTGCGCCGCGATGGTGGTGAAGTTGCCGGTGAACTCGGTGTACTCGGCGAGCACCACCGTGCCCCGCGCCACGAACGCGTAGATCAGCGACTGCTGCCCCATCGCCCTCGGCTCGGCTCTCTCTCTCTCTCCTCCTGGCTTCGGCCCCCGCTCTTCCGCTGCCGCCGGTGGAGAGCTCGCCGGAGGAGGTGGTGCGGATGGGAGGGAGCGGGTGGAGGAGGCGGAGATCGAGGGGAGGGGAAAAGGGAAAGGGGACTCGGAAATGGGGGTGCGCGTGGAAAGGAGGAGGGGATGAAGAAATCGAATTCTGCCCGTGTTTAGTTCCATAAAGTTTGTAAAAAGTAACTCCCAAGTTTACTATGCAAAAAGAAAGATTCACATCACATCAAAATGTCATGACATGCATGGAATACTAAATGTAGATGAAATCAAAAACTAATTTCACAGTTTTGTTGTACTCTACGAGACGAACATTTTGGGCCTAATTAATCAATTTTTGGATAAATTTTCACACATACAATCGAAAATGCTACAGTAACGTAATGATTACGAAGTGACATCTTACTCCCAAATTCAACATCCCAATTCTAACATCTAAACACCCCCTCTGTCTGGGTGGGTGGGGTCGCCGCGGCGGGTTTTGCGAATTGGTCCTCGGAGGATCGTGGTATTGTTATTATGGGTGGACTACTGGTTTGACCCGTGGTTTCTCTCACGCTTATCCGTTCCTCACTCGTTTGCCTTGCCACGTCCACGCGCAAAAGGGTGTGAAAATCGTGAAAATACGCGTATATAGGAATGGGATTTCCTTTTTAGCCTCCGAACTGTTCCTTGATTTTCCATATCGTCTCTAGAAGTTATATCTATACTATAAAGAGAATTAGATTTGAAAACACTTCTCACCAACAAAAAAACCCACACCCACCTCACATAGGACCCACATGTCGGGAAAATTAGTTGATGAATGGTCAAAAAAGAGAGGGGACATTCCTGTGTTGATTTCCCCTCTAAACCCAAAACTTTTTTCACCCAAAAAAAGTACCCACCTAAATATACCCACATCTATACCCACGTCTATACACAATTATTCCATATTGATAAAAGACAATAAATTATAGAGTTTTTCTCCATATAAATAAATGCCAACTATCATGAGTTTTGAGAATATCTAAAGCTCTCTATACATGAGAGAGTGAATATAAAGTATTTTTAAAAGCGCTTTGCATTAAATAAAGTTATATTGTTTTAGTACTACATGTCATTAATAAACGTGCGTGCCGCACGTGCGTTCTTGCTAGTTCATTTAAAAGTCATCTGATCTAGAAATAGTTAGGCTACCAAGAAAAGCTAAAACGATTGTGATTGCCAAGCCCACAAAGGTTATGGTACTACTCCGTACTAGGCTAAAGAAAAATAAACTATCGGAGCTGAATTTCGAGCAGCGATCAATCGATTGGTAATTTTAGGTTGAGTGTTCTTTTTTTTCTATACCTTTTTTTTCTCATTTTCTTCTTTGTTTTCCTCTCCTCGTTTTGCTTCCGCTAGAAGGCATCTGATTATGACCTTTTATAGTAGTTGAAAAATATTGGATTTTCTGGAGAAAAGAAAACACAAACCCAGGTTCGTATAAATAGAAAAATCGAGTATCATCTAAGGCCTTGTTTGGGAGAGCTCTCATTCAAGAGGAGCTTTGTCAAACAATTTTTTATAGAGAAGTGATTCTCTGTTGATTCTGTTGAGTGATTCTCTGAAATGAACTAAAAGGCTAGGAGCTGGAAAAAAATAGCTTTTTCTGATTACGTGAAGTGATTCTCCAGATTCTGAAAGTTTACGATTAAAAATAAAAAAAAATATTTCGAGCCATATAATCAGTTTTAGTGCAACTCTAACGGTAGGCACACGAGTAAAACCCAATCCCAGCTAATCCAAAAGCCAAATCGCGGTCGGGGAATTCGTCAAGAGCAGTGCGTACGTACGCTAATATGTGTTGTCGCCGATCATGATGCACACCGCCCTCCATTGCGTGTTGTTGCACCAACAATCCAGGGTGCCCGGTTGCGATTCAATGACACCTCGTACGTACTGTAGTAAGTAAGCTGATGGGTTAATTGGTCGCGTTCGGAGGCAGCCAGAGCAGGCGCCGGCCGCCGGACTTTGCCGAGTCCTGAAGCAACGGTGTGTGGCAGCCAACCTTGCCGCCGGCAAACTACGGCCGTGTTTCTTTCGTACATGGAAAAAGATTTCCAAAGGAAATCTTTCATGCATAGAGGACTAAATGGAGTCAATTTGCAAAATCCATTTAGAAATGAGTGTAACTTTGCGCGATGAATCTAATGAGCCTAATTAATCCATGTTTTGCTACAGTAATACTACAGTAACCATTCTCTAATCGTGCGGTCAAAGACCTCATTAGATAGATCTCGTGAAATAGTCTAATGTCGTGAAGTTAGTTTTGTAAACTGACTTTATTTAATACCCTTAATTATTGGTCAAAGAGATGGAAAAATATTTCCACCATAAACAAACACGGCCTACGACCGCGTGCTTCGGGCTTCGCGTCGGCGTGATATTGCGGGCCAGTCCAATCCGATCCGGCGTTGCTGGTTTCAGGTGCCGCACCGCGTTCCGGACCGGGCCGGGTGGCGCGAGTGGCAGCGGCCAGCGGGCACCGACCACCGGCCTGCCCGCCTGGGGCTGTGGTGGCCCGATCTTTTAAGAGCAAGGATAATAACGGCGCCTGACTGCTCGCGGTAACAAAATGCCAGCTCACGCAAAGAGAAGGACCAGCAGTGGTGGATCCCACCATCCATTAACGCACTATGTAGGAAGCAACCAATTGGAGCTAGAGGAATAATGGGGCCAGCTTTGACAGACCGCACGTCGCCGGCTCAAGCGAGCGTCTCGCAACTCGCCTGCTTTCATCTCTCTCCTAATTTCTCTCTCCTACACGTTGGATTTAGCCAGCTCCTCGCCGATTATAATACTTGCTCTAAACAGATGGAGCCAAGCCTTAGAGAGCTTGAAAACGAGTCGTTACGGCATGTACAGCCCACAGACGGCGGGTCGTCTACAGAATCTCGAACTTAACATACAGACAGATATATAGACGGTTCATACAGTCCATAGACAGAGAAACCGTCTGTAGACTATTTAATGCTTTGCATTAGTTTAGGATCAGTTATATATACATTTGTGTATACCATTGTGTGACTATTTGATACAAGAAATAATAAAACATTGTGTAAACCTAACAGGACTAATATTACGTTTCTTTTATCCCATACATGGGGCCCGCAACAGCTGGATAAGGACGCCGCTCTTCCACCCATCTGCTCCTCCGACGCGAGATCTCTCCCGACACAGTAAAAAGAATCCCCCACCGACGCCGCTCTCCCGACGCCGCCGCTTGGGACCCTTCCCCTTGCGGTACGGGCATCCACCACCACCACCGAAGCGGAGCGGAGCCGCGGGCGGGCGTGGCCGCGGCGCCCCCGCCGGCGGGCGCCCACGGGCCCGGCGGGGCACATGGCGGCCTCCTCCTCGGGTGGCTCCACGTACTCCTCCCGCTGCTGCTCCGACGAGGAGCATGAGCCAAACCTCCAGCCGCCTTCCCCTCCGCGGCCCCTCTCCCTCTCCTATCTATCTGCGAGCGGCGAGCCCGCATTGCCGCCGGGGCGAGGCCGGCGGAGCTTGGCCGGGGCGCGGCAGCGGAGGGAGTCCGCGCGGAGGCCGTGGTGAGGCCGGCGCGGAGCGCGTCCGCGCGGCCTCGTCGGGAAGCGACGGCGACGGTGGAGCTGCGGCTGGCCAGGGCGCCGTCGAGGCTGTGTCCGGCGGAGCAGATGGCGGGGTGGGGGCAAAGCTCGGCACCTCGTGGTTTTTGGCGGGGGGAGGTGCTGGTTTTGGCGCGCGCACGAGGAGAGCGCGGGCGTGGGGGATCCACCGGCGCCGGCGCCTGGAGAAGACGCGACGTACAGCGCGGCGTTTGTCGTCTGCAGAACCTCGGGGAACGGGACGGAGCCGTCCTTTCGCGAGACGACGCGGGCGTCGTCTGTAGCCAGGCGCGGGGAGGAAACTGCAAATATGCCGGTATACCGACGGGGTATACCGACGGGCTGTACAT
>OAMR01000449.1:479279-496757 GCA_900205405.1 Echinochloa crus-galli
GGAACATTTTATTTCACTCCAATACCTCCAGCACCCCCTCCGCCCTCCGGCACCCCCTCCTCTTCTCCGCGTAGATCGAAAGGAGGAGACGACGGCAACGAAGCACCTCGGGTCTGGCGGCTGGGGGCCCGACCTCCCCGGTGGCGCGGCGGCACCCCGTCCACCAGCGGCAGGGTCGCCAATGGCGGCACAATCGGGGCCGAGGTCGACGACGACGTGGCCGCGCTGCGGGTGCCCGCCTCCGGCGAAGAGGTGGCCGCGCTCCTGTCCGGCGTCGCCGCGGCGCAGGTCCAGGCGCTCAAGAGGCTGTAGGAGCTGCTGGCCGAGTGCGAGGGCAACCGGGCGGCGCTCGAGTCCCAGGTCAGGGTGTTCGACATGCTGTCCCGCGTCGTGAGCAGCGGCGACGCGTGCTCAACGGTGCGCGAGGAGGCGGTCGGGGTCCTCGCGTCGCTCCGGATCCTGGAGCCGGAGCTGACCAGCGTCGTGGCACGGCACAGCTCGTCAAACTTGAAGTCCCGCGCTGACGGCGCGCTGCTCGTGAGGTCCCTCTCAGAAGCGGCCTCGTCGGGAAGCGACGGCGACGGTGGAGCTGCGGCTGGCCAGGGCGCCGTCGAGGCTGTGTCCGGCGGAGCAGATGGCGGGGTGGGGGCAAAGCTCGGCACCTCGTGGTTTTTGGCGGGGGGAGGTGCTGGTTTTGGCGCGCGCACGAGGAGAGCGCGGGCGTGGGGGATCCACCGGCGCCGGCGCCTGGAGAAGACGCGACGTACAGCGCGGCGTTTGTCGTCTGCAGAACCTCGGGGAACGGGACGGAGCCGTCCTTTCGCGAGACGACGCGGGCGTCGTCTGTAGCCAGGCGCGGGGAGGAAACTGCAAATATGCCGGTATACCGACGGGCTGTACATGCCCTTAGTTGTTCGATTAATTCGTTCGGTTCGACAAATAAGACAGTATTAAATTTATTTTTTACCGATACAAATCATTATTGGCAAAACATGAACTTGTTATCAATTTATAAGCTAAAAATAATCTTGCTATCATAGTTATCGTTCTGTGCTCGCCTGTTCATTTGGCTGGTGGCTGGCGCTGGTTTTTGCTGAGAGAAAAATACTGCTGCCTGATTGGTGGCTGGTGGCTGGCGCTGGTTTTCGCTGAGACAAAAACACTGTTGACTCGCGGGAAACAATCCAAACGAACAGGGCGGCTATTTCTTTCTGTGATGTCATCACGAGCTATATTTCTAGACATTATTAGCATGGTCGAATTATCAAATATTAGTTAAAAACACTAATCTCGAGCTTTCTGAGCGAACCAAGCAAAACTTGAATTCTATCTTCACTACCACAGAAAATGTTTCTAGCAACGGTTAGAATTGCATTTGCAAGGGCGGGCGGATCACCTGCGCTCACTTTTCACAGCTACAAAAGCGCGTTTGTGGGCGCGGGCGGTCGAGCCGATGCTGCAAATTGGTTTGTAGCAACGGGCCATGGCATCGCCCGCTCCTATAAAGCGAATAAAACACAAAAAAAAATGCTCCCCACCGCTGCCGCTCCCTGCAGCACCACGTCACCGCCGCTGCTCCCTGGAGCACCGCATCACAGCCGCCGCCGCATGCTGGCACCGGAACACCCTGATGCTCCGCCGCTGCTGGCACGCGCCCGCGTCCGCCGCCTCGTGCGCTGCTTGTCAGCATGCTTCCCACACAGCACCACGAGGAGCACGCAGTTGTTATGCGAGAAGCTCTGGATTGGCTGGCTGGTCGGAGCCTCCCCGACGGCGGCCAGACAGGAGAAACCCCCTCACCTCCAAATCTGCTTCACACCTTCGTGGAACAAACTCTGCGGGCACCGAAACCGGATCAATCCCCCAAAATACAACCAAATCTGCAGCGAAACCCCACGAATCTGAGCGGGCAAACTTACCAAGACACAATTTTGCAGCGGAATCGGCGGTGACGCGGCTAGAATCGACGCCCCCACTCCTGAGGCCGACCACATGTCGCTGCCCTCCAGGCCACCGCCGCCGCTCCCCAAGCCGGCCGCGGAACGCTGCGCGCCGCCGCCTTCCAGGCCGATGCCGCCGTGCGGGATGCTACCACCGCCGCTCCCAAGGTCGGCCATGGGCTGCTGCAGTGCTGCACGCCGCTTCCCTCTAGGCCACCGCTACGGAGGCCGGCCGCAGGCCGCTGCGCGCCGCCATGCCCCTGGGTTGGGTGCGGGATTGGGGAGGGAGAGAAAAAGAGAGACCGGGTGGGAGAGTGAGGAAGGCTCTAGTGAAAGGATAAAAGGATCAGAGAGGCCTGCGTGTATCTTTAGGTGCGGGCAGGTTTTTTCAGCTGCGGGTGCTCCTTGCCTGCACCTGAAAATGGTCCTTTAGAGCTGCGGGGATGCCGTAAGCTGGAAGCAAATCCTCTGCACTACCGCAGAGGGACTCAGGGTCACTGATGTGTAGGCCATGGTATCGGTGGGGCCCACACATCAGTAGGGGAGTCTCTCTGCAGTACTGCAGAGAAGACTCACCGCCGTAAGCTGCCCCTAAAAATATGCAGTATTTGCAGGAGCTGTGGTAGTGCTTTTTGGCCTTGATTCAAAGCTGATCGGTCTAATTTGGCTTGGGAAAAAAAAGAGAGAGAAAGGGCTAAAAGGCGACGCTGTAAATCTAGAGCTATACATTTTGTACCGAGAAATGTTTTCAAGCGCTGCTCGCAAAGTCGTCAGGAAGGTGTGTGTACATGTGGCGCGTCCGTGTCGTGAAACCGATGGCGGCTGCGCGACACGACTCCCTCCCTCCATCCGCCAGTCCCGCCTCTTGTCCACGCGCTGTTGGGCTCGTGTACCCGCTCGAGACGCGCACGTACGAGCAGACAAACGCGTCGGACGACTTCGTCCCTGAAGCAGCTCGCCTCGCCTCGCCTCGCTCTCGCGCAGTCGCGCGCCCTACCGGTAGATCTCTTTTTTTTTCTTGAAACAAAAAAGGTAGATCTCTTTTCCTCCTGCGACGTCGGCTGCAGCGCCGCGAGCCAGAGGCGAGGCCGCTGTCACGGTCCGATAGATAGCCACGTCTGAGCCCGTGAACCCGACGGCCCGCCATCCCCGACTCCGACTCCGACCGGACCCTCCGTCCTTTTCCCCCACTCCGTCCGTCCTGAAAATTGCCTGGTGACCACGCACCGGCAACGCATCTCTAGCAAGTACCCGGCGAAACGAGGATGCTCCGCCGCTTGCCCGCGAGGGATCATTGCATCTCGCGCCGCGCCGCGTCCGTCCGTCCGTCCGTCCGGGCGGGCGGCGGCCAAGGCCAAGGCCAAGCGAGGCAGAGGCAATTGCTTCCCGTGCACGCCCCCGCCTGCCCGGCGCATACCCGACGCCGCGTGTGTAGTGTCCGCGCGCCGGGACGGCTCGTCGGGGCTCGGCTCCGATCCCTCCTCGTGCTCCGCCACGGCCGGCAACTGGGGGGCAGGGCCCGTGGCCGGCGCCGAGGATATATATCTCATCGACCGGAGTGAGGGATCGGCGTCGCGTCGGCGCGTGCTTTGCCTTGCTTGCCAAGGTCGTGGTCGTGGCGGGGGGGGGTTTCGCTGCGCCGAAGCTGAACGCCGATGGCGATTTGCTTGCTGCTCCTATTTTCGCAAGGGAAACACCAAACAGGCCGGCGTTTTGTTTTCTTCCGTCGTTGCCACGGCTTGTTGCGAGAGTGGTGTCGGATTCCATGCATGTGCCACTAGTTTCGTACTGTAGCAAGATCTTTTTTTAATCTTGATTGACGACCATATTATACATCTGAATCATTGAATCCAATAGCCCGGCCGATCGACTGTTAACATCCGAATCCGACCAGGTTGTTGTTCCTCCATCCTTCGCCATTCATTCATCGCGTCCAACAGTACGGGTCGTCTGTAGTCCCTCCTCGGCGATAACGATATAATGTTAGTCTAGATTTATGGTGCTCCTACGAATTTTGCACCTTTTGGGAAACAAAATGGGAGGGACCAGATCGAACAAACAGCGACTTTTCCTTTCCCATGGCACCGCGCAGGCCACCACTACTCCATGCATGCTCTACCAGTCTACCCCTGTGTTTTGTTGCATGAGATAGTTGTGCTGGAGTGGAGCATAAAGCAGCAAGGCCAAACAGTGTGTTTGCTGCTGCTGCTGGTGTGTTATGTGTACGCTTTGCCTTAGCGTGCAAGGTACCTACCCTCCTTTAATTATTTCTTGCACAGCCCTTTTTTATGGTGGAACAACGCATTTCCTTTTCTTCCTTTCTTTCTTTTGTTCGTCGCTCAGATCCGTTGCCAGCTGCCTGTTCTTTCCCTGAAAGCCATGAAAATGACTGTCTAGTTTACTGTAGTTTTTATAGTGGGATTCCCTTTACACTTGGGCCTTTTTTTTTAATAAGAACTACACTTGGGCTTTGTGTTTCCATGGCAACAAATCACATGGCTTGATATATATCTTAAGTATATGCATGCATGTGTGCTAAACCACTGCATTATATTCTGCTGGCAAGTGCAGAACGTAGTGGATGTGCTGATGTGTTCATTCGTAGGTCACGTTGGTAGAGCGCCTGTTAGATCGAGCTGCTACTCCATCTGAATGCGTACGGTTTTGTTTAACCAACCGCAATGCTACCATGTAAGGCCGCGTCTTCCGAGCACGCGCTGCGCATGTGCTGCGCTGCACATTGCAACACAAAGAAAGAACCAAAACGCTCCCGTTTCCTCAGTTGATTTCTCTATAGGTTCTTTATAATCTTTTTTCATTTTTTACACAATATAATCTTTTTGGAAAAAAGTCCATTTTACTCCCTTCATCTATTTACTTTGTCCATCCAGAATAAATAGGATGAGGGATTAAATTGAGCCATCATTTTGGTTAGGGGGTGGAATGGACAAAGTGAATAGGTGGAGGGAGTGAAATGGACCTTTTTTAATATTTTTTTATTGATCGTTTCTTGTAATGTATATCTTTTGGGCCGGGCCCAATACTTGCATTCATTTTATACCTAATGGGCCTACCCAAGGTTTAACTCTAATGTATATCTTTTGTCTGTCAGTCTCACACGCTCACTACTACACTTGAGGGACTGTTACCTAGTAAACTCCATTTTGAAATTAACTTTTTTATAACATTTGATCATTCATGCTATTTAAAAATTTAGTATAAATATATGGGAAAATCATATTTAAATATATGTGATGATAAGTAAATTATAAAAATAAATAACATTTAAATAAGATGAATGCTCAAACCTTATGAAAAAAGATCAATAGTGAGTAGTAATTTGTAATGAAGGTAGTACACAAAACTTTAAAAGAGTTACATAGACAAGGAGAAAAAACTACACAAATTCAGCTATTTGAAAATGCATTTAGCCATGTACAGTAGGCACCAGGCATGAGCCACTATGACTATGTGAATTACAATTGCATCATGTTTCACTTTTGTTACCTCAACCTTCACCCTTTTCTTTTATAAGCATGAATGTTACGAGATAGCACTCGAGTTATAGAATAAATCCGGAATAACTACTGTTACCCGACAGTTTTTTAAAAATTCGACAAACTACCACAACATAATCTATTGTCGTGACCAATGGAGGACATCAACCAATCACATAGCCAAAAACACCTAAAGGAATGCCGAGAAATGGCACAAAGTTAATAGGGTAAGAGATGAAATAAGTTTTATCTTGAGGAGACTATATATACACCATTTCCAACACAAGTTATGTATTGTATATGTTTGTCTATTTAAACACAAAAATAAAACAATACTACCTCTATTTTAGATTATAGTTCGTTTGACTTTTTTTACTCTAAGTTTGATCGTTTGTCTTATTCAAATTTTTATATAAATTATCATATTTTTTGTGGTGGCTTGCTTTATTAATAAAAATTCTTCAAAAAGACTTAAATTTGACTATATTTACACAAATTTTTTGAATAAGATGAGCAGCCAAACTTGTGGTAAAAAGGTCAAATAAACTATAATTTGGTAGTATATTATATATACTAGCAAAGGCACATGTGCGCATACATGTATAAAATATAGTTGCAATGCCCGCGCGACACGCGCGTGCTAAACTCATGCGTCATGCACGTTTATTGATGACACGTAGGTACTAAAAACAGTGTCACTTTAGTGGACCATGGTCGTGCGAAGCACTTTTAAAAATACTATATATTCGCTCTCTCATGTATAGAGAGCATTATGTATTCTCGAAACTCAATAGTTGGTTATAAGAAGAAAGTGAATTTTATGCTTGTACCATAAATATTTTGTTGCTTTAGCATTTTTGAAAACACATACCAAAACCTCTACTGTATAGCTTCAATCAATCAATCAATGTCCCGGATCCCAAACCTCACCGTTTTTTTAAAAAAAATAAAAAAATCGCTTGCATCGCATCCATCGCTTCCTAGGTTCCTCCGGTCTTCTCTGACCTCTGACTCTGCGCCCACACTCCACTGCCACTGCCACAGCCACTGCCAGCCATCCAGCTCCGACCCCCGATCTGGCCGCACCGCACGCCGGCCCACGCGCGCAGCCGAAACCCTAGACCTCGCCGCCCCCGCCGGCGGCTGCGGCACATGGATCCCGCCTCCTCGTCTGTGGTGGCCGCCGAGCTCTGGCGGCCGTCGCACCACCACCACCTCGCCCCCGCCGCTTCCGGCCCGCACCACGAGGCCTCCTCCGTCGTCACCTCCGCCGCCGACCGGAGCAACGGCAGCCGCTCCGGTGGCGGTTCCAGCCGCAGGAGGCCGCGACGCGACGCGCCCGCGCCCGAGGAGGAGCCGTCCAAGCTCGCCTCCACCTCCGGCGCCGCCGCCAGCGGCTGTGGCGGACAGGACTCGGTAGGGCTGGCTCCTCTCCTTCCCTCCCGCTCCACATTGGCTGTGATTTGTGTCGTGTATGGTGGTTGTGTGAGATGGATTTAGCCTGGGGGAGTGCGACGCTGTGAATTTTATCTTCGGCAAGCCCGCCGCCGTGATCTACTCGTCCGTGCCGTCGGATCTAACCCTGTTTCTGCTCGGCGGTGGCTCGTCGCAGTTAGTGTGCAGCATCAGCACTCAAATCAAGCTTCCCAGTCAGTTCAAATCGAAGGTAGACAGAGTGATTTGAGTTTCAGGATACTGAATCGCGCGCTGCCTTGCTGGTTGTTGAGTTAGTTGCCGAGCTCAATGCCATGTAGAATGGGGTCTGTACTCAACGGGGTTTTGTGTCAGGGTATGTACAGGGAAAGTTTGGTGCCGGGTTTGCATGGATACAAAGCCCTTGGGCTCGATGAAGTCTAGTTTAGTGTAGGATAAGCTACTTTATGCATCTGTAGTCTGTAGCTATTTGTCAAACCAATTGGTCCGATATCACTGTCATGGGTATGGAAATTGTGGTGGGTGCTGTCAAATAAGCTAAAACCACGCCCAAATATTTAGCTGCAGCAGCATTGTTGTTTTGTCTTAGCCAGATGAGTAACAGCATGCATTGTGTTGGTCTAAGAGCAATTGTCGTATGATGATGGTGCAGCTTTTGGTCTTCCTACAACTTCCTGTAGCTGACCTGCAAATTTCAATGCTTAATTTATCTCACCCTTTGCTTCTTCAGTGACATGCATGCTCCAGCCTCTGGGCATTCATATTACTTTTCTATGCCTGTGCTGGGCCAGGGCTGAATTTCCTTGCCATTTTAAATGCACAGTAAAATGACAAAGCTGATTCGGTTTGGATGATTCATGTGTATATTCTTCTTCTTAGGCTGACCCAGGAGCAAAACGGTTGAAACAGATGACCTCTAGTGAAAATAATGATAAAATAAGGACAGAAGCTGGAGCAAACTCAGGGAACGCTGGCAAGTCTGTGGATAAAAAACCTGCACCACCAGAGCCACCAAAACAAGACTACATCCATGTCAGGGCTAGAAGAGGCCAAGCAACAGACAGCCATAGCCTTGCAGAAAGAGTAAGCTCTTACTGTTTTGATGATCTTTTCACCTTGTACTTTTGGATGCTTTCTTTAACTGGTTTAATATTTTCTCACAAGACTATGATAGTAGTGACTAAGTTATTACAGAGATTGGAATGTGCAACTGTTGTTACAGCCTGTAGGCGAATTCATAGTTATTCAAAATTTCAAATTAATTACCCAATCAACTCACAAGACTACATCCATGTCAGGGCTAGAAGAGGCCAAGCAACAGACAGCCATAGCCTTGCAGAAAGAGTAAGCTCTTACTGTTTTGATGATCTTTTCACCTTGTACTTTTGGATGCTTTCTTTAACTGGTTTAATATTTTCTCACAAGACTATGATAGTAGTGACTAAGTTATTACAGAGATTGGAATGCACAACTATTTGTAGTGAATTTGTAGTTTTTTAAATTTCCAAATTAATCACCCAATCAACTCATTGTGTGTGTACTGATAGGCACGGCGAGAGAAGATAAGTGAACGGATGAAAGTTCTTCAAGATCTTGTCCCTGGATGCAATAAGGTACACATTAAATGGCCCCACGGATTCAAAATTTTGTTCTGTTATACTTTCAGTTCTCAAATATCATGTGCTCTGTCTGACTGTCCTCCCAGAGTCCTTTTTCTCAGCGAAATCTTCTGTTATAAACATTATATTTTTCATGTGCCAGGTTATCGGGAAAGCATCAGTCCTCGATGAGATAATAAATTACATCCAATCTCTACAGCGTCAAGTGGAGGTATTTGGTCTCGCCTCATGTGAAATTGTCTTTTATATGTTCAGTTTATCAATTGACCTGTTCTCTGCAGTTTTTGTCTATGAAGCTTGAAGCGGTTAATGCTCATATGAACAATGCAACTGTATCTTTCCCATCTAAAGATGTAAGTTTATCTTTCCAGGATCCTTGATAAAAAGTTTCTAGGGCGAATCAATCAATGCACATCTTGTTTTTTGCACGCACTGCATATCAGCTCAAAGTAACCTAGCCTCATTGCCCCTGCTTGCATTTCCATGTATTGCAACTATGCTATAGCTCTAGCTGTATCGCTCTATACAATTGGTAAAACTTCAGCGTGTAGAAAAATATTGATTTTCTTTTCTGAATTTTGAAGCTATGGGCTCTTTATTGTTTTAAAGCCATTTGATGTTCTATGAGAACCGTTTAAAATTGTGTTGATCATAACATATTTCTACATGCATATGCACAATTCCTAACTGAAACAAAAGTAAAAACATTGCGCTTTTTCACACCAAATGTTCAGAGCTTATCTGGCATCCCATTTTATTGAATTATTTATCAGTTTCGCTCGTGCTACATAGCAATAGGATCGCAAATTTTAGTAAAATATTTGGCAAGTTGTTGCTCAAAATTTTAGATTATAGGATCAATACATTGTTGAAATCGCTTATTAGTTTCTTTGAATTTTATGCTTGTACCTGTCTTCTGTTAAATGAGAGCCTTCAAGATAACACAAAATTTTGGTAAGGTTCACTAGTGCCACGTTCTTGCAGTTTGGTGTTCCAGCTCAACCATATCATACGGCTCCTGGTCTGACATTCGATCCACAAACACCAAGGGAATACCCCCAGGCCTTGACATCAGACTGGCTTCACATGCAACTTGGCAATGCATATGAAAGAGTGACATGAATAAAACAAGACAAACGACAAGACGAAATTCCTTGTGGTCGCTAATAAATAGTACCAGGATCAAACAAGGTCCACGGTGCTAGGTTCAATTCTTTTTCCTGGTTATCATGTCGCCAAAGTTTTTTATTTCTAATTTGGGGGCATAGTGCCGGAGATGCATTCTGCATTCATCTAGGAGCAAGCAAGCAAGCACTGTCTTTCATTATTTCCATCTGCATCTGTATATGGACTTTGCGATATGCATCTATGATGTATCCCAGGGAATTTTTGTAGCTCAGACTGATACAAGAAAAAGATGGAAATCCTGTTCTATGGCTATGATGTTCTTGCTTGCGAGCACACCTGGTTTGCACAAAGCGATTTTCAGATAGTAGTACTTTTCCCTTTGCTTGCGGTTTGCTTTTGGTGAGTTGCTCATGACATCTGCCATGTTCACTGCCAAAGGTACTCATGATGTCAAGGTCAGAAGGGAAATCAAAAGACTATTGATTTTTTGTCTAGTTTTTCCTGATTGCCGAACTTGCAGGCCGGCAAGCGATTCATGAAATGCTCAATGTTCCATGATGCGGTGTCATCTGATTCTCGTCCATCCATGAACTGAAAGCCACAAACCGGAAAGCCAGTTTCTCTACGCTGTCTGATACCCTTTTTGACTGGCCCGAAATGCGCACCTGCAAAGTCGTTTTCAAGTTGCTGCAGCTGTTCCTTGTGAGTTACTGGGTGAAATTAACTGGGTGGGTCCCGCGACCTTTCCTGGATCATTCTGAGTTGTAGCCACGAGCCCAAGACCATGAAGAGCTCGAATTCTTGGTGCACCGAGCTGCAGATGCAAGGAAAAGCTCCGGAGTCCGAACTGATGCTTTTCTCGCTGATTTTTGGTTCAGATGTTCTGGGTAGACCTGGGCAGTGCAAAACAAACTGTCCTAGTAAAATACGTGATTTTGCTGGAAATATACCTTAGATATGTACTCTCGCTGTACAATTCCTTGGGCATGGTGTTACTGTGATAAAGTACACTTTAATTGTAGCTTCATGATAGTTTTATGAATCTATTTATAGTTCAACGAAGATCAATTTATACTTTATTATATTACTTCATGAGATATGACTTGATGAGAGAGGTATCTTTTTTTGGTTTGTGGTATTTTTAAAAAAACATATTTAGGTTAATCACCTCGATCGTGGATTGAAAACGGCAAAAAGCAGCCACTATATTGTTATGGTCATTTCGGTGACCGACTCACTAGTGAACACGTTGGTCTCAAGGCTAGCTGATAGGCCAAGTGTCGATTCTCTAGTGGACAAGCTTCTTGTTGGCTTTGTATGCATGCGAGATGCGGCCGACAAATGGATGCCTTTGGCAAAATAGGGTTTGTCATGGCTTCTATTTCTTCAGTTCCGTTGGAGACACAAAGTTTATCACCAAAGATAAAGGGAATAAGGTTTTCAGGCTTCCAAGTTTTTTTTCCCAAATAGGCTACCATATTGAATAGTGCTAATACGATATTTATGACAATCCTAACCCGAAAATCACTAAGTAATACCTACACCATGTCATGTCATATCATCTATACACCACTGCAACAATTATTGTTCCCAATGTTTCATATTTATCCACAGGCCAAATAATTAACTAGCCGGCCACTTTTCTCTCTCGTTCTCTTCTATCCACCAATTATCTTTTCTCTTCACTTATCATGTAGACATCAATTTCTTCCGATACAATATGATAATGCCTGGTGCATTGGTCTTATCATTAAACCATATATTGCATGAGACTAGATTTCATCCTTTCTTTCTTCTCGTTTATTTAATAGCACCACATCACCTAAAATCTTAAGTGGCACTGCAATTAATGCCACGTTTCTATCTCAGTTGGAATCGAAAATCTAAGTAGTATCTTTTTTGCTGTGTAATCTGGTTTAATGCGTCTTTGATATGAATTCGGACCATATAATGCTGTGTTCTTGTTAAAAAAAAAGAAATCCTCTATCCGTTCACCAACGATAATCACGCGGAAATCCACTCCTCCCACGAGCCCCAGCCTCAACAGGCCAACCCGACGCACTCGCGGCTCACGAGTCCCGGCCGGGCTCCAATCCGTCACGTTGACGGCTCGACGCCACGGTCGCCTTTCCCATCCTGCCCCTCACCTCTCACCACTACCGCGCGGAATCCCATTTTTACCCTTGCCCACCTCCGCTCCGCTCCTCTCCCATGGCCTCCGCCCCCGCCTCCCCGCGCGCCGCTTCCCCCTCCGACGCAAACCCTAACCCTAGCCCCGACGCAGATCCCCGATCTGATCCCCCCATGCCCGACGCCGGCGGCGCCAGCGACGGCGCCTCTCCCGCCTCCCCGGAGAAGCGGCGAGCGGCCCCGCCGGCGCGCCGCGGCGGCGGCGGCGTGCGGCGGCGCCGGCGCGGACGACACGCCGCAATGCCGCGTGGTCACGCCGCTCGTGTCGGAGCCCGAGGCGCCCGCGGAGCTGCCCCGCTGGAAGCTCCGCTGCATGTGGGAGCTCGGCTCCGTCCTCAACTTCCTCCACGTGCGTCCTCTGCCCTTAGTAGTGCTTCCGGGCCGCTCGCCGGCGCCGTGCTCTGGGCCTTCCGTGCTGCGGGCTTTGGAGATAGGGTTAGGGTTTGACGCAGCTGCTGCGCTGTTTTGCTTTGGTGCAGGTGTTCCGGCCTCTGCTCAACATCACGGCGGAGTTCACGGCAGAGGACCTCGAGGCGGCACTTGTCACGCCCAATGAGACCCTGGATGATGTACACATGCCGCTGCTAAAGGTCAGCTCCTTGGTTCAATTTGTTTGGAGCTGTTCCTTCGTGTGTATGGGTTGGGTGTGCGTGGTCTTGCTGTTAGTGTAATTTTCACTGCATGCTGCTCATCAGTTCATGGTCAGATATATTAAAGACATGCTAACTTTTCCCTGCAAGAACTTAAAAATGATCGGTGACCTTGGATGTCCCTTGTCACTGAATTTTGATGCTGCCTTAGCTTTATAGAAGCTTTTATTCATTTTTACTACGTTTTGTGCTCATGCAATATGGTCATTTGCGCGTTTGTTTGATAGGTTCATGACCTCAGTATTCTTCTTTATATACTAGGGCACATTTTTGTAATGGCATTGTCTTGAAGCCCCGTAGAAAATACATTTTATGGTATTTCCCATGCAAAAGGTGTCCTTCATTCTCATGCTTATTGATCATACCTGCAGTCGATCCCTCCGGTAACTCGCATGGCTATGGGGCGTGGAACGTGGGTGACTGTCCTATGTAGAAAACTGAAGGATTGGTGGCATTGGGTATATGACTACATCCCACAATTTTGGATAAATGTGATTAGTAGTATTCTGTTTGGTTGAAGCTAATGAGGGTTTAAACTGCAGGTTGCAGAAGGTGATCTACCAATAGTTGCATCCCATGGGTTAGTTTAGCACACAAGGCATGGTTTATTAAACCTTTGCATTGCAATTTCATATTGATGAGTTTTCCAATGGTTTCATCTTGCAGAACTGAAATTGAAACTTACAAAACACTAGAACCGGCGATGCGTTTAGTGATCTTGAAAGCGATATGTGATATTCGTGTTGAGGTAAGTTTGCTAAGAATAGACATTTTAGCCTTTCTGTTTGCATACTCTTTCCTCATTTCTTGTGGTATAGTACAGCCCTAATTGTGTATGGCACTTTCAATTGACTCCTAGCTTTGCTGATTCAGTTTTTTTGGAAAGCTTGTTTCCTTATAGTGGATAAATATCGACATGATTAATATCCACACACTTGCAGTGTTTTGAAACTTTAATAAGTATGGACCTTCATACGTTTGAAGAGAAGATGCCGCTAGAAAAAACTTTTCTATCGATGTCCTATCAGTGGGAAACCGTTGCGTCAAACTTTGATGAGTTTGATGATGTTGCAGTAAGTTTTGACTTTTAAGTTCCTCATGTCTGCCCCCCACAGAATAACTTATTAAGTGCCATTCCACCTGTTAGAATTATAAAAAATGTAGTTAGTGTTGCTTGTTTGTGTGCTAATGATGTATTGTAATTTTTCATCATGTGACATGTGAAGAATTATATGCTGGATATTAGGATTAAAATTTGGTTTCTTCCTTGGTTTGTTTGCACATTTTATTCGGTTATTTTGATTTCAAAGCAATATTACTGTGCAAAGCTTTGAGATGGCAAAGAACATTCTATCCCAAATTATTGAGAACAATGGGTGGGGGACTTGGGGGTAGAATTTGTTGTGTAAGCCGAAAATGAATTTTTAAATTAATCCGCAGCATAAATATGACGATTCAGTGGTAAATATAACAACTAAATGAAATTTGTTTAATTTGTCTTGATTTATTTTTCTAATTTTTCTGTTTCTCCTTTCTTATGTTGAACTATAGCATTTTTTCCCTATTGCACGTAGATTTTATCAATCCTTTCTTTAGCATTTTGTTTATCTTTTGAGTACATGTTATGTATGCATAACTTGGAACTTAGCCTACTTGTTGTAGATTTGGACCCCCAGATTTCCCCCCTTGATTTCACTAGTGATTTCATATTATTCATGTGGATGTTTTTTTATTGAACACAAGATGACCCAGATTACATTTCTTCAGCAATGGAATTACATAAGTTCCAACTACGACTCATATGGAAGATAAAAAGGGAAAAAGTTTCAGCTATTGCTTAATAACACATTATTAGCATCAACATGGACAGGTTACATAATTTTTCTGAACTGTATCCCTAATGGGTACCCACTCCTATGTAGAAAACTGAAGGATTGGTGGCATTGGGTATATGACTACATCCCACAATTTTGGATAAATGTGATTAGTAGTATTCTGTTTGGTTGAAGCTAATGAGGGTTTAAACTGCAGGTTGCAGAAGGTGATCTACCAATAGTTGCATCCCATGGGTTAGTTTAGCACACAAGGCATGGTTTATTAAACCTTTGCATTGCAATTTCATATTGATGAGTTTTCCAATGGTTTCATCTTGCAGAACTGAAATTGAAATTTACAAAACACTAGAACCGGCGATGCGTTTAGTGATCTTGAAAGCGATATGTGATATTCGTGTTGAGGTAAGTTTGCCGATAATAGACATTTTAGCCTTTCTGTTTGCATACTCTTTCCTCATTTCTTGTGGTATAGTACAGCCCTAATTGTGTATGGCACTTTCAATTGACTCCTAGCTTTGCTGATTCAGTTTTTTTGGAAAGCTTGTTTCCTTATAGTGGATAAATATCACCATGATTAATATCCACACACTTGCAGTGTTTTGAAACTTTAATAAGTATGGACCTTCATACGTTTGAAGAGAAGATGCCGCTAGAAAAAACTTTTCTATCGACCATAAATTTTGCAGCGCCTTTGATATTAGCTAATTGTTGTGTGTAAGGCAATAGATGGGAATTTTTCTTTGACATTAGCTGCAAGTTATTTTTGCTTTTTTTCCTGACTATGAAGCATACTTTGGCAGCAAGAGGATATTCGGAACTTCATTGACAGTTCACTTAAGCACGGTCATGACCTATGTACCTTTCGTAAAGAACGGATTGGTGGAGATAACCTTGGAATCTCATACTGGTGGGTAGATTAATTTATCTTGAATGGAAATAAGTTTTTGTTTAATTTCATTCAAAGGCATGCAACAAAACAGGTACGAAGATGATGAGATTCTCGGACATAGATTGTATCGTGAGATTAGACGAGTGGAACAGATCAAGAAGGAGCCAGGAAAGAGGTCCAGGGGAAAAGGAGGATCTTCCGCTATTGCTGTCATGTCCTATCAGTGGGAAACCGTTGCGTCAAACTTTGATGAGTTTGATGATGTTGCAGTAAGTTTTGACTTTTAAGTTCCTCATGTCTGCCCCCCACAGAATAACTTATTAAGTGCCATTCCACCTGTTAGAATTATAAAAAATGTAGTTAGTGTTGCTTGTTTGTGTGCTAATGATGTATTGTAATTTTTCATCATGTGACATGTGAAGAATTATATGCTGGATATTAGGATTAGAATTTGGTTTCTTCCTTGGTTTGCTTGCACCATTTTATTCGGTTATTTTGATTTCAAAGCAATATTACTGTGCAAAGCTTTGAGATGGCAAAGAACATTCTATCCCAAATTATTGAGAACAATGGGTGGGGGACTTGGGGGTAGAATTTGTTGTGTAAGCCGAAAATGAATTTTTAAATTAATCCGCAGCATAAATATGACGATTCAGTGGTAAATATAACAACTAAATGAAATTTGTTTAATTTGTCTTGATTTATTTTTCTAATTTTTCTGTTTCTCCTTTCTTATGTTGAACTATAGCATTTTTTCCCCTATTGCACATAGATTTTGTCAATCCTTTCTTTAGCATTTTGTTTATCTTTTGAGTACATGTTATGTATGCATAACTTGGAACTTAGCCTACTTGTTGTAGATTTGGACCCCCAGATTTCCCCCCTTGATTTCACTAGTGATTTCATATTATTCACATGGATGTTTTTTTTATTGAACACAAGATGACCCAGATTACATTTCTTCAGCAATGGAATTACATAAGTTCCAACTACGACTCATATGGAAGATAAAAAGGGAAAAAGTTTCAGCTATTGCTTAATAACACATTATTAGCATCAACATGGACAGGTTACATAATTTTTCTGAACTGTATCCCTAATGGGTACCCACTCTTTCTAAACTGTTTGCCTAATAATTGAATTACATAAGGTTATTTTAACCGTTCCCCATAAATATGGTGCCATCTATTGTTTCATTGCCTGCACGGTGCACATGTTTTGAAGAGTGAAGACCATGTTCATGCCAGCAAGTTATCCCGCAAACCATGTGTTGGCATCTAAATAGTGTCAATATTTGCATGGTGCCCTTCTTTTAAGTTGTAACCATCTGCTGGCTAGCTTCCATGAAAGAATATAATATAGCTTTCTTGGAATAAAATGCCGGTATGACATATTAGTCAGATGCTATTTCTACCATAGTTTGGATATCATCTGTTTGCATTCTTATCTGTTTACAATGATGTCTATTGATACCAGTTGCTTTCATGTCCTTCGTTGTTTAGGAAAAACTCTTTTCAAGTCGGAACAGGACAGAGGTTTCCCTTGGAAAGAAGCTGAAGATCGAATATCTTCCGGAGATAGAAAAGATCCATAAAGTGCGTGGCTCGTTTAACTCAGCCTGATAAATTTGTTTTTCTAGAGAACTGTCTTTTTTAGCCTGCGTGTTTTGAAACTTTAATAAGTATGGACCTTCATACGTTTGAAGAGAAGATGCCGCTAGAAAAAACTTTTCTATCGGCCATAAATTTTGCAGCGCCTTTGATATTAGCTAATTGTTGTGTGTAAGGAAATAGATGGGAATTTTTCTTTGACATTAGCTGCAAGTTATTTTTGCTTATTTTCCTGACTATGAAGCATACTTTGGCAGCAAGAGGATATTCGGAACTTCATTGACAGTTCACTTAAGCACGGTCATGACCTATGTACCTTTCGTAAAGAACGGATTGGTGGAGATAACCTTGGAATCTCATACTGGTGGGTAGATTAATTTATCTTGAATGGAAATAAGTTTTTGTTTAATTTCATTCAAAGGCATGCAACAAAACAGGTACGAAGATGATGAGATTCTCGGACATAGATTGTATCGTGAGATTAGACGAGTGGAACAGATCAAGAAGGAGCCAGGAAAGAGGTCCAGGGGGAAAGGAGGATCTTCCGCTGTTGCTGTTATGTCCTATCAGTGGGAAACCGTTGCGTCAAACTTTGATGAGTTTGATGATGTTGCAGTAAGTTTTGACTTTTAAGTTCCTCATGTCTGCCCCCCACAGAATAACTTATTAAGTGCCATTCCACCTGT
>OAMR01000449.1:497978-519392 GCA_900205405.1 Echinochloa crus-galli
TAGTCAACTGCTTCTGATTCATGCAGAAGAAAGAGAGGTTGCTCAAAAAGCAGCAGAGAGAAGCCCTCCTTCTTGATAGCTACCTGACATCAGATGGACTTACTACGGGCCGCTCTCTCCGTGATAGGAAGCCTGTGACCTACACATTTGGTAAGCTTCAGTTCTGAATTAAGCTTTTCGGGTCAAATTGCTTAATATCATAAAAAATCTTAGTGGAAAAATGCCATAAATATTTCACTGACATGACTTTAGGCCTTATTTGTCAGTTCGCACTAAATGTTATTTTTGGATTTAACATCTTATTAGTGATGGCACTGATTTTTTTTTCTGTGTTGTTTTGGACATAATGGCGCTTAACTGCTTCTCATTGGTTAACCTCTCAGTTATTCTCTCTTGGATACTTGAATAACATTTTTGTTATTTATTCATCTTTATATATTAGTGGCCTTACCAGCATCCTAAGTGTAATTATTTGTTAGTGTCATAATGGTAGCGTAATGCAAATCTTTAATTTCTCGGACATAGATTGTATCGTGAGATTAGACGAGTGGAACAGATCAAGAAGGAGCCAGGAAAGAGGTCCAGGGGGAAAGGAGGATCTTCCGCTGTTGCTGTTATGTCCTATCAGTGGGAAACCGTTGCGTCAAACTTTGATGAGTTTGATGATGTTGCAGTAAGTTTTGACTTTTAAGTTCCTCATGTCTGCCCCCCACAGAATAACTTATTAAGTGCCATTCCACCTGTCAGAATTATAAAAATGTAGTTTGTGGCTAATGATGTATTGTAATTTTTCATCATGTGACATGTGAAGAATTATATGCTGGATATTAGGATTAAAATTTGGTTTCTTCCTTGGTTTGTTTGCACATTTTATTCGGTTATTTTGATTTCAAAGCAATATTACTGTGCAAAGCTTTGAGATGGCAAAGAACATTCTATCCCAAATTATTGAGAACAATGGGTGGGGGACTTGGGGGTAGAATTTGTTGTGTAAGCCGAAAATGAATTTTTAAATTAATCCGCAGCATAAATATGACGATTCAGTGGTAAATATAACAACTAAATGAAATTTGTTTAATTTGTCTTGATTTATTTTTCTAATTTTTCTGTTTCTCCTTTCTTATGTTGAACTATAGCATTTTTTCCCTATTGCACGTAGATTTTATCAATCCTTTCTTTAGCATTTTGTTTATCTTTTGAGTACATGTTATGTATGCATAACTTGGAACTTAGCCTACTTGTTGTAGATTTGGACCCCCAGATTTCCCCCCTTGATTTCACTAGTGATTTCATATTATTCACATGGATCGAAATTCAGTTCTCTAGCTATTATCTTCTTTCTTTTCTGAATTAAGCTTTTCGGGTCAAATTGCTTAATATCATAAAAAATCTTAGTGGAAAAATGCCATAAATATTTCACTGACATGACTTTAGGCCTTATTTGTCAGTTCGCACTAAATGTTAATTTTGGATTTAACTTCTTATTAGTGATGGCACTGATTTTTTTTTCTGTGTTGTTTTGGACATAATGGCACTTAACTGC
The DNA here is from genome assembly GCA_900205405.1 of Echinochloa crus-galli. Classification (NCBI taxonomy): domain Eukaryota; kingdom Viridiplantae; phylum Streptophyta; class Magnoliopsida; order Poales; family Poaceae; genus Echinochloa; species Echinochloa crus-galli. Next base: position 499,522 of record OAMR01000449.1, read on the forward strand.
TTCTCATTGGTTAACCTCTCAGTTATTCTCTCTTGGATACTTGAATAACATTTTTGTTATTTATTCATTTTTATATATTAGTGGCCTTACCAGCATCCTAAGTGTAATTATTTGTTAGTGTCATAATGGTAGCATAATGTAATCTTTAAGAAAGCGTTAGTTTAAGTGGATCCATGGCATCTTGACCTATATATTCATCAAATTCAATCGCTGCAATAGGTTGGACTGCTCTTATGAAATATGTTGGTATTCAGTGGCTCGTCCCTTGATTATAGTGCCTCCATAATGTTATTCACCTTTTCCCCTATTATTGGTAAATAAATTATTGCAATTAAATGTAACTAATAGCATAGGTGTAACTAATGAAAGGAAAAAAAGGCGACATCACTTGACTGGCAGTCTAAATTTAGAAGTTAATATGTTGGCCCAACTTCGAGCTAAATTCTAGTTGGGGTTAGGTACCAAATTATCTACAACTAAGCTTCAGAACTGATTGCTGTAACTAGCTCGGAAATTAAATAGAAACCATGTGGGAATGTGGACTGGGGTGGACATTCCAACTTTTTCCTGGCCCTTGAATGGTCTGTGATGATTGGATACCTTTTCAGTCTAATTATTTATAAATTCACCATTTGTCTAGTTATAAGATTTGACTTTATTTACCATGCAGATAACTTTGGTGATTGGAGTATTTCTTTTCAGTCTGCATTTAATTATTTCGTTAATTCTACCATCTGTCTAGTTACAACATTTGACTTTGTTTTCAATGCAGATGATTATGATCGCTCAATAAATGAAGCCATCAAAATCACAAAGTATGCAAATGATTTCTTCTTTGTATGTATTCTTCAGAAGGAATGTATGCTATATTGTAATCATCTCTTGCATTCTCATGCAGGAAAAGAGAGGAGAACTCAGCTGAGCCTGTCACTACTACCACCACCACCGCCAATAGAAGGGTGCTTCCTTTGAGATCAGAGGCACCGAGCAATGGAAAGTTAAATGGCCCCTCCCCAACAGCCAACGACTCATTTGATGGAAATTCTTCGAAGTCGGATGACTACCAAGAAAGTGACGGTGAACAAGAAAATGAGGCACTTGATCGCAGGTACCTATCTTGGTCTATGGTGTTTGTCATTGCTCTACTCATGGTAACGGGCTCATGAGCATTTGTGTTTTGTGTCACAGCAATCGGCGGAGGAAAAGATCTCAGAGATACACACAAGACTTTGTTGAGGCTGTCTCGGATATTGATCCAAACTTTGACAGCGATGATGATATCATGGGAGAGGCAGTGTATGATGAGGAATACCTGAGAAATCGTAAACATCAGAAGGCATCGAGTGCTTCTGAAGAGGATGAAGAGTTCCGGCTGGAAGAAGACGCTGAAGATGACGATGATGAAGAAGAGGAATATTCCCTGAGTACCAGTGATGATATTGAGGAGCCACAACGGCATAAAAAATTGGAAACGCGTGTGCGTGGCCGGCGAGGTACCAAGCTGAGATCTGTTGATGAAATCCAGAGCGGTCTCAGACGCAGCAAGCGGTCTTCTCGTCCTCGTATTAACTATCGGCAATATGATTTTTCGGACTCGGATACGGAGCCAGGAAAGGCAAGGAAATCTGATGCATCAGATCCTGATGCTGGCTCTGATGCAGAGAACGATATGGAACTCTCGACTTCAAGTCAAGAACAAGAGGAAGAAGAAGAGGATGATAGTCCTGATGAACAAAACGGTAATAATGTGAATGATAAAATAGAGGAGGACCATGCTGTAGCGGAAAATAAAGTAGAACTGGATGAGGAGCAGCAGGAGCAGCCGCAACAGCTGCCCGTAGAGAAGATGGATGCTCCCAGCAGGGAAAGCGAAAGTGTAGGGAGAACATTCCTAGATCTAAATGAAATGGCGCCTGGAGGTGGCTTTGATGATGGGCCAAGCCTCACAGTGAAAGATGACATGGATAACAGTTAGGAAATAAAGTTTCTGTTGGTACATTTGAATGCTGGTGGCCGGTAATTCCGAATTCCGAGTAAGGGCAGATCAATGGGCTTGTGATGAGTGCAACTATATATTGGTGGTTTGAGCTGATAGCTTCATTGATTTGCAGTAACAGGAGAGGCGAGGTTCCACTAGAGGTGGGTTTGAGCTTCTTCAAATGTTATCCGAGTGCTATTTCATACTTGGAGGCCATGAGGAAGTTTTGCTTTCGATTATGTACACTACATGAAGGGCGCACATCAGTTGACCGCAGCTGTATTATGGCCAGACTGACTGGCCAGACTGACTGATGCTGCATTACGGCGAGTTCTGTAGGCAGCTTTATTGCCTCTGTTTATTTAGTTTTAGGCGCATGATGATGTCAATGAGAATATGGAGGAAATCTGTACACTGAGTGCAGTCCATCGGCATTCGTGAAACTTTTTCCACATGTAGATTGTAGCTTTGAGTCTGAACAGGATTAGTTCTGTATCTATATCTGACAGCCTGATTTGTTTGGTCACCTGTGTAGCTGACTATGAACTGTCCCCACTCAGATGAACCTGCTCTTTTCATTCACCCTAGAAGGAGAAGGTACTACATGTATTAAGCTGGTGTTATTCCCTTGTAGTGCTGGCCTGGAGAATGCAATGTGGCCTTGCGTTTTGTGCAGAGTCTCATATGTCGGCAAGCACAAATTTATGCATCATCAATAACTTCAAGGGTTTCATTCAGCACAGAAGAATGATGAGATGTTTGTTTGGTCGCTTGTAATACTCTGTATAGTTTCTTATGCAATATTTTGGCTTGGGCTTCACCAACGATTAAACTTATAATATGCTTTCGCTTTTTCTGCATGATTCTCTACAGTGCAGACTTTTTTTTTTGGCACGGTAAGGCCCTGTTAGTTTTAGCTAGATAGTGGATTCTATCTTCTTACATTTCATAATCCAACAATTTACTCCCCACTATTTTTTTGCTAGATTGTGACACATTAACCAATGATGCAATTGTCCCGACACGTGGCGGGAGAGAGAGGCCATAAACAATGAACTCAGCTTTTCGAGATCCAACTTTTCAAGCTGCTTTTTAAAATCAGTGGCCCAAACAAACATATAGCCCTTACAAAACCCAACAAGCAGAGGACAGAACACTACTTCGTTGCCAAATTATAAGGGAATTAAGGGATCTTTTGTTTTGGGAGTCCGTTTCTCCTTTGTACTCAGCGTAAGTCATCTTTCTTTGGCAATATATAACAACTGAAAATTGGGGGCGGATTAGGCAGTGGGAGCCATGTTGATGCACTGGAGTTGGGAAGGCATGGTTGCCGTTGAGTGAGAAATAACAAATTTTGGGAAGATGGCTAGAGTAGGAAAATGTAGTAGCAATTTGATAGACCGTTTTGTCGTAGCAAAACCAGCGACAAAGATATGTACAACCCCTTATTAACAAAAAGTTGAAATGTGAAAGTTCTTAGGCTCAGCACATTAGATTTTTATTAAATCTTGGAGGGATCGTTTAGTTTTCGCATGTTTCGATGTTGTTACCGTTTACCAGGAATTTTTGAGAGTTTGTTTCAAATATGTCCCATAATGCTGTTACCAAGCCAGCACGGTAGAATTTTTATTGGATTTTTGAGTAATTTTTGTTTAGTTTTTCCATGTTCTAATGTTACGGTTTACTAGATCATTTTCAAGAGTTTGTTCCAAATTTGCCCCGCAAAAAAAGCCCACTCGTCATCCGGTGGAAGAGGAATACTAAGAAAATCGGTATGTTTCACACTTACCTCAACTGACACAAAAAAGCTGTAAAGTATTCCTAAAATAAAACCAAATATTGATATCTGCACATTCGATTATCATACATACGGAGTATCATTCATCCCAACCATAACGTAACATTCTCAACTCAAAAACACACATTCTCTCAAACGCCCATCGTCAAGCCCAGCAAGGCGAGCAGCACGCTCGCCAGCATCGTCGCCACCACCGCCGCCGTAGCGCCGCCTCCCCTGACCGCCGAGCTCGGCGACGCTCCGGGCGGCGGCGACGCCCCCGGCGCCGAGCTCTTGATGGGGCACTCGTAGTTGCACTCGGCGGGGTCCACCACCCGGTACACGCCCTTGCTGGTGAGCAGGTACACGTCCTTGGCGTTGTCCTCGCCGAAGGAGAAGATGTAACCCAGCGACGGCAGCGCGCTGCCGGCGGCGGCGTCGCAGGGGATCGGCGAGCTCCTTGAGCAGGCGAACCTGAGCGCCGTGACGTTGTACACGCCGCTGCCCTCCGGCGACTCTTCGCCGGCCCACATGGACTTGGCGTAGAGGTCGGCGTAGAGGTAGCGGCCGGCGAGGCAGGGGTCGGTGCCGGAGCGGTAGACGTAGCCGCCGGTGATGGAGGCGGAGCCGACGTTGCTGTTGACGGCGGCGTGGGCGTAGCCCATGACGGGGCCGATGGCGTCGATGGAGGCGGCGGAGGTGTTGCCGCCGGGCGTCGACGGCGCCGCGTACGGCTGCGCGCCTTCGAACACGCGCCACCCGTAGTTGCCGCCCTTCGTCACCAGGTCCACCTCCTCGTACGTCGCCTGATCGAGGATGGATCATCGCCGCCGGCGATCACACGGCGAATTGTTTGATCAGTCTATTCGATCAGATGATGATGCAAATTAATGGTGTTGTCTCGTGGATGTTTGTTTGTTACCTGGCCGACGTCGGCGCAGTACATGTAGGAGGGATTTCCGGAGTCGAAGCTGCAGCGCCATGGGTTCTTGAAGCCGAGGGCGAAGACCTCCGGCGCGAAGCTTGGGTCGGTGGAGGAGGGGTTGTCCTTGGGGATGCCGTAGTTTCCCCAACCAGCGGTGGCGTTCCCAGCTGCATAATGCATATATATAAACAGTAGCATTCATTCTCTAGTCAGAGTCGGAGCTCGCCACGCCGTTCACCACAGATGAACGAACAGAGTTCTTATCAACATGGATGATTAATAGTGTTAATTTGGAGAAACTTCAAGAATTGACACCAAATTCGTGAGTTGCTGTTTTTATTTATGTTTTTTTTTGTGGTTCCAAAGATGACTCTTCTGTTCGGCATATACCGGCTACCGATTTGATGTTCTTTTACTTGTTTCAGCGTTTTTTGCTGCAAATTTCACAACGTAGGAAGAAGGTTAAATTTATTGGTCGAGATTCACTTACTTGGCATGGTGTTGACGTCGATGCGGAGGATCTTGCCGAGCAGCGTCTTCTTGTTCTGGGCGAAGTTCCAGGGGTCGCCGACGCCGCCGCCGTCGCCCATGGCGAAGTACATGTACCCGTCGGCGGGGCCGAAGAGGATCTGCCCGCCGTGGTGCGTCGTGAACGGCAGCCCCAGCGTCATGATCCTCCTCACCTCCGTCGGGTTCGCCGAGGTCGCGTTCGCCGGCGTGCCGGCGGCGGTGGCGTTGGCGCTGTACTCGGCGATGACGCTCTGGTACTGGCACGGCTGCGCGCCGTTGTCGGCGCCGAGCTTGGCCGGGTCGCAGCCGACGTCGGAGTTGCAGGCGCAGCGGCCGGCGCACGACGCCGACTGCGTCTTGTCGCAGTTGTAGGAGACGAAGAACCTGCCGTTGGAGGCGAAGCCCGGGTGGAAGGCGAGCCCCATGAGCCCGAACTCGTTGTCGAAGTGGACCTCGTCGGTGATGTCGAGGAACGGCGCCGCCGCGTCCAGCCCCAGCGTCCCGCCGGAGTCCTGCGCCGGCACGGTGGCCAGGAACACCTTGCCGGCCTGGTTGCTCAGGAACACGCGGTTGGAGCCGTCCGGGTGCGCCGCCATGTTCAGGAACGAGCCGTTGCCGATGCGCTCCAGGCACATGCCGTTCACCGGCAGGGACGGGCCGGTGGCGTTGAACTCCGCACCGCCGCCGTCGAGGCAGGGAGACTTGCCGCCGGCGCCGCCCAGCGCGCCGCAGAAGTCGGCCGAGGACTGCCACACGTCGGTGAGCTTGGGCGCCGCCGCGCCGCCCTTGGGGGCCTGGAACGGCGACCCCGGGATGCGCACGTCCTTGCAGGTGTCCCACACCTGCGAGCAGTAGTCCGCCGCCGGCGGCGTTCTCAGGCGGCTCGACACGGCGGTGGTGCTGCACAGCAGCGGCACCGTCCGAGGGGTCGTCGTTACGGTGAACAGCTCGCCGGCGTACGGGTTGCATCTCTGTGAATGTCCGGCGGCATCGATAAAGACAGATGATGCTTCATGAGCTCTCCAGAATGCACCCAAAGAAATCCATGGAGATCTGTGGAATCGAAACCTATGGCCGTACCGCGCAGAGGATGTTCTTGACGACGTCGCCGCACGGCGTGCCGGAGATGTTCATGGCGGCCAACTGCTTCTGGACGGCCGCGTCGTCCGTGGCGTTGCAGCAGGAGGTGCCGTTGTAGCCGCAGAAGGAGAGGGACCCGTTGATCGTCCTCGGGAACGCTGCTCGACACAATCAGAACATCAGTTGCAATTATATCAAAAAAGGATCAGGGCAACGATTGCAAGAAATTGCAAGAACAGCGTACAAGAATCCATGCACAATTGCGCGCAATGGCCGTCCCGGACGGCGATGAGGAGTAGCACGGCGGCGATGAGCACCGCTCCGGTCATTGCCGACGGCCTCATGGTGGTTCAGAGAGGAGGAGGAAGTGTGGAATTGCTAAGAGGCAGAAACGGTGGGCTACAACTTGGCCTTTATGGAGGCAAGCAGAGCAGGCATTGACCAAGAACTTGATCAAAGGGGCTAACCAAGTGGCTGTTTGAGTAAGATTAAAATCTTGAAGTCCACATGCAGGATGGTGACAAGTACTTGTATATATAATATCATCGGAGATGGGGACTGCTATATGCTCAATCATTTGATTAAACAAACTCAGTAGTCACAAGCGTCAGAGGGGACAAATGTACCTGTTTAGATTGTGAAAGAGACAAAGTGAAATTGATGGCAAAATTGTCAACGGGCAATCGCCTGTTTGAAGATTGCCTAATCTGTTCAATATTTTTCATTTCTGAAACAGTAAAACTGAAGGATTTGGATCAGTTAAAGTGCGGCGCAAACTGTCTGCAACGTTATGTTCTTTGCGAATTCAATCACAAACGTAAAAACTCTGAAAATTCCTAGAGAAATTCTCATTCCTAATATGCACTTAGAATTGACTTCAGAAGATAGCTGTGCCTGTAATATGCCAAGTATGTTTTCGATGTTACTTTTGATCGTGATCTTATCATAACAAGTATAGCATCATAAGTAATTCTATGTAACATTACTACCCATCAATTTCTTCAGGCCACCGCACTCCTGATTTGGACCGTCGATTTACAGAACCCACAACCCAGGTCTGAACATTCAGTAGTGGTTGGAGATGAGCTTTCACTTGTTGACGGCGTATACATTTCTGAAGTTCCACTTTCATGTCTGATAGTGATCTCAGTCCGCAAAAGATCGATATACATTTATCTCATTTCACATGTAATATTTCAAATCCAAGTCGTGTAGTTATTTCAGCAACCTATCCAAAGTTTTTAAAGTTAATTTCGAAAAAAAGAACTTCCATAAATTGTTGGTAAATGGACACTAAAGTTATAGAGCTAAATATTATTTTCGAAGTCATTATATGGACGGTTTAAATTAGATACCAGAATCTGTTTCATTAAAATAATTCGAGTTCACAACAGAATGTTTTTTTTTCTTTTAGTTGTCTTTTTTTGGGCAAAATCCTTTATCTTTTACCGTAGCAATAATCTATCCATATCTTCAAACATTGCAGACTCCTAAAATCGCCAATTGCAGGTTTGCAGAAGAAGCAGGACACGTTGGTTTGTAAGGCTTCCTAGAAATTAATAAATTAAATTCCTACAATGAAGCTTATAGCAGCTCATATCATGCCGTTGTTGTCCCATGTGCCGTTTTCCACTGGGTATAAAATAGCAGCTTAGGTTCCATTCATATGAAGGTACCTGAAAAAAGAATCATGCAGGAGTTGTCTCCTTGCTCCCTTGTATAGAGCCAGCCAGTTAGGGAACCGAGGAATATTTCGGTGGCTCGGGGACTGAACAAAGTCAAACTGTTGTACGAAACGTGAGCAAAAGATCAGTAAGGATATGTTCAGTTCAAATTATCCTTGCGGCACGATAGGTCAACCGACAGTGTTGCATTTCTTCTGCTCAACAACGCCAAGCTGTCAAACCTCGATCTCGAGTGTGAATTGGCATAAACAGTTATAAAACTGGATCAATGATAAAAACACAAATAGTGAAATACGGTACGCACTAAACTGCAATTCTTTTGTTCAACAATGCCAAAGCTGTCAGCTCGAGTGTGACCTGGCATAAACCATCATAAAACTGGATCAACACATAGTGAAATGCTAAACTGCAGATGATAGTGCAAACAAGCATGAAACGCAAGGAGGGCCCGGCACCTAAGAGGCCGACACAGAATCGTTCGTCAATGATTCTTCCTCTGAAAGACGTGAAGGCCTGAAACATGTGTAGCTATGGGCATACTATCTCAATGAAATCTGGGCAGGCTTCGTAGTGCGACGCATGAACAAAGAAGAATATGATATTGCCAGACATACAAGAACACATACAACACAGTTTATACAGCTGGTCAAAGTAAAAAAAATGATGCAACCAATTTAGAACATATAACCACAAAATATATAAAAGCCGTGGCTCGTCATCCACAAATGTTGCAGGAGTGCAGGATTATAAAGCTGTCCAGCGCACCTGCTTTCGTGAAATAATCATATCATATCAAGTTCACAACAGCTGCTACTCATTTTCCACAAGGGCATCTGAATATTCCAATTGCCAGCCTAAATATTAAGAAACAAAAAAGAACTACGATTGCAAATCAGTCTTTAGCTTAGCTGGTTTGTCGTGAAAACGAGATTTTCAATACAAATAGTCCACAACATAAAGCAAACAGTAGTGTTCAACACGACTGCTACTATCTTCCCAATCTTCCACAACATAAAGCACACAGTAGGGTTCAACACGACTGCTACTATCTTCCCAATCTGCCAGGGGATGATCGTTGACCTACAGCTGGGAGATATCACAGCTAGAGCCAACCATTCAAGTTTCAAATACTCTAGTTACCAAGTTACCATTGCACAGTTGGGCAGCATAACATCTTTACTATTGTAGGTATTTTAAGCTTGACTTACCCTTTTGTATATTTACTATAATTTTTTGAATAACCTGCAACAATTTAAAGCAAAATGAGCAAACTATATTACTGAATTATAGAAGATAAAAAAAATTCAAGGAATAATGTGAAGATGGTTAACGTACCATAGCGGTCAGCTCAGGAGTGTGCTGTGCTAATGGTCTCTTGACAACTGTTGGGGCAGCTGACTTCACGTATGATGGCTGCTGGGGAAACTGAGGCCTTGGTCCAAAGGCAGCAAACTCATCTGGATGCATAGGGGGTCCTGGCAAAAATGGAGGCCTAGGCATTGGTGGTGGACCAGGAAGCATGCCATATGGTGGCATTGGCATCTGAGCTGGGGGTAATCCTGGAGGAGGTGGAGGGGGCCTGGCAACTCCAGGAGCCATAAACTGTGGCCTTGAGTCTGGTGGTGGTGGCGGCGGTGGAAATCTCATGACTCCAGGAGCTAGCATATCAGATTGCAGTGGGGGCCTTGGAGGTAAAGGTGGCAAATTTGATGATTGTGGTGGAGGTGGTGGTGGTGGTAAGACCCTTGCTGCAGTATCTTGTTTAAATCCAGTAGTGTCACTTGAAGTGCCAGCAACATCCATGTCACTTGATTTTGGTGGCAACCCAGGTGGCGGGGGTGGTGGAGGCAGGACAGCAGAGGGCTGCAAAGAATATCAGACCAAGTCACAAAGGGCAGCATCCAAACATTAAAAATGAGGAATATCAGTTTGATACATTAACAATAGGATTACCATGTTAGAACATTGTCCTATTAAAAAACTCTACTAAATGTACAAAAGAGATCCAAAGTAGGCACCTGAGCAGAATCTGTTATGCTCTCGTTTGCACCAGATCCCGGCAGTGGATTCAAAGACCTCTGCGGTGGAGGTGGAGGTGGTGGAAGTACTGGATGACCTGATACAGGTTCTCTCGGAGGTGGGCCGGGTGGAGGCGGAGGTGGCGGAGGTAAGCTTGGCAGCAAAGAGTCACCAGCAGGCTTAGGTGGTGGTGGGGGCGGTGGTGGAAGTGCGGGCAAAGGGAAAGAAGGAGCAGATAGATCAATGGATTCTGAGGTGGCTGGCAACGGTGGTGGCGGTGGAGGGGGTGGCAGGGTGGATGGACCTGCTTCAGACTCTGACATGGATGATGAGGCCCCGGCATTGGAAGAGGAAGGCAGCGGAATCCTTGGTCCTGCATGTCAACCAAGAAATGAAACTGAGAAAAGGCTAGTGAAATTACTAAACTGTAAAGAAATCATGATTTTTCTTCAAAAAATTGAAGATTTTACAAGCTAAAGAGAGATAATAATAACCTATAGATGATTTGTACATGGGAGGTTTTCCAGGTGGTGGTGCTCCAGATGGATTTAAGGTTGGATGGTAGTAAACAGAGTCCTGTAATACAAACATGGTAAGTATCTATTCAGATATTCAAAACCTTTAAAAATAATTCCATATCCTATAAAGAACGTAACATACCTCAGGCTTCGGATTAGCTCTATCATCTTCCTCTGTTGCAGGCCGCCTCTTTGGTGGTCCAAGATGACTAGGGGGAAGAAAGGCAATTGGGTGAGAAGGAATGGTCACATTGCTATCTAATAGAATGAATGAATAAAAATATCAGTAAAGCTCACCCGAACATAATCGGTTGCTCACCCTTCTCTTTCATTTTCTCTTCATATTCCTGGCAAAGGTCAGGAGAAAGTATTGAGCTTCTGTGTCTGAATAAGAATCAGCAAGAAATTTACTGCTATGTTGCCCTTGCAGAAGTTGCATAGAAATTATAAGTTCAATACAGAACTCAAAACAGACTGTAGTATGTCTCTAACTTGACAACTATAAAAATTCAATTTAATATAACAGTGTGTAGCTAATCAATACTATCATCTTCCTTTTATTCTAAATCTTCCAAATTCCAATGTTGAGAAACCAGCGCATTCAGTCAAGATAATTGCTATAGTCACTGAAAGCATAAAGTGGAACAAGATGCTTGTTAATAGCATAGTGTATTTTACCAAAATCATTCAAAATACCACTTTCCTATATCCTGATAAACTTACATTGAACAAGTAAAAGAATGCCAAAAATTATCTCAAAAAATTATCGTCAACGTTACATAGCACAGCTAATTTACCAACGCACTGCCAAGAAACATGTCCAAGAGGGTAAAAAAACTATGAAAATGGAACAGTTTATAACATTACGAGTTCGGTAGACTAAAGGCCTAATATTAAAAATGTGCATTGAGTCTGGACTTCTGAAATCAAAATACCTTTCTTTTCTTAACAATAAGATTATATGTATCCTCAAGCTGTCTTTTCTTATGTTTCCTAGCCTTATCAAGAGCACCATCAGCCTCTGAACCAACAAAAGAAGAAAAAAAATAATTCAGGATAGACAAAGCCCTAGAGTAGAAAAAAGTAATTATCAGTACTACAGTCCCACATAGTCCCACAAGCAAGCAGATGTATGAAAATACGAAAGAAAATCTGTGCACTGCACATTTACTCAAACAATGCAACTAAAAGAGCCATAGAATTAAGTACTGACGATGAATTCAAAACGAAAAATCTGGCCCAACAATTAACATAATAAATATAAATTACTGTGGCTGAGGCTGCACATTGTAATCGTACTGATTAGGATGCTTAAGAACAAACCGTTAGCTTTTCTTTGCTAAAATGAGTAAAAGCACAAGAGCAATAATGATCATGACTATCAGGGCCCCTAGAAACAAAGCTCATGGGGAACTAGAAAGTGAAATGAAATGCCATGTGGAAAACAGAGGCAAAGCAGATAGAAATTGAAAGAGGTGAACAAGAGGCAAATGTTGCAAAATACAATGTTTCATGAGGTCACGGTACATACATATCAGGTAACTCCGTGCTAATACCCTATGGTGCTTTAAGGTGCCTGAGGTATACAACTGTTTCAACAATAGGGTCATACTAGAAACACCAAAACAGGTAGATAATTAGCCAACTGCAGGGGTCAAAATCACTGGAAATTGAATTCGAACTTAGTTAGGGAAAAAGTAAATATGGCATGAATGTATACTAAATATTGACAAACAATGTACAAACACCTATCACTATGAACTACAGACCAAATGAACCATGTAATGACAACTAAAACATAATAACAAGTAACATGAGATATACACAGAACAAAAGGTTAATGAAAGTGACTAACAAAAAGATCACTTTCTGGTTCATTGGGTTCTAAATGCAGGTGCATAAACTTTGGTTTACTTACTCATCTTCTCCAATTTTTCAATCTGATCCCGTATAGCCTCTGGATCCTTCTTCAAAATACCAACCTCCCGCACCTTCTTCCTTTCTTTTTTGTTCTGGAAGATAGAATAAGTGACAAAAGAAAACCCTTAGATGTCATGAATTGAGCACAAATAGTAGCAAGGTACTACATTTTTATTTTTATATGAGATATTGATAACAATAGCAGGCAATTCTTGTACACTATACAGAACAAGATTGGTCCTCTACTGCCAACCAACAAGGCTTTGCTACTTGTACATGTAGCTACAAGATGTACAAAACACCAACCTTTACATCTTCTATAAACACAAACATCCTTGGAGCAGATACTGATGCCTTTTGGTGCGCGTACTATTTACTAAAGTAGAAGTTCCTCAGACAAGTGTTTTGCATTTTCATGACAAATCTTGTTGAGTAATCACATTTGCCTAATAACCAGTACAACTATCATGCACTAAGGTAACCTATTAAACAAATAAAGGAGCTCCTATATTCCTAAAAGACCGAAAGACTAAATTGACAACAAAAGTAAACAAAACAACATACAATATTACAATTCACAGTCGAACTGCCAAATACTGTACCAGTCAATAGCTACGGTTATTTCCTCTTATTCGGTTCTTTTGTGGAGTTTTATGATCGAATTACTAGGTGATAACGTTTCAATCCACCATAACAAGCACTAAAGCAGACAAATTTCGCGCTGAAGAACCCAGATTGGAGCTTCCACAATCAGACGAACCAATCTTCGAAGCTACCGTCACCACTCCCACCCCGGATAACCCTAATCCACCAGAAACAAGCCTACCGAGTCAAACCACCAGCGCCAAGCACCACAATTACGGACCCAATAGGGCGCCCGCATCGAACCAACGGGCGTCGCGGTGAGCGGTCAAACCCTAGGGTTAGGGCTGGGCGGGCACTCACCCGCTTGAGCTCCTTCTTCCGCTGCTCCTTGCGGAAGGCGTCGGTGGGGTTCATCACCTTGCCCCCCTTGGTCGTCTTCATCTTGACCTCCTCCTCCTCGTCACCCTCGCCCTCCGGCGACGGCGGCGGCGGCCCGGACGGAGAGATGGAAGGGGGCGTCCGGCGTGGATTCGCCGCGATGGGGCTCGGGGGAGTCCGTGGTTTGCTGTTTGTGGACCGGACGGACGGTGTGGGATTTCTCACACGTAATCCACCGGCACCAGCCCGGCCCGGCCCGGCCCACCAACAAGCTTTGGTAACTGACGCGCCAAAATGGGGTGGAAAGGTGAAAAACTGAAAACGGATGGAGAGAGAATTCATTTTGGAGTACTTAGCGATTAAGTAACCAAATTCACTGGATCCGGCCAAATGCTAGTTGGCATTGAACCGGACCGGAGATCGAACCGTCGAGCTGGTCGGTTAATTGGTTCATTGGTCTTAATCAGTTGGACCGTCGGTTTAAACGGTTCGGTTATATTTAATAACACTACCCATCAAATGGTCCAGTGGTCAGCCCCTTCGGTGGGAAGCCTCGCGCAGTCATGGCCAGGGTTTGAACCCCCCACTGCTGCGCTATTTTTGTAATTTCCCCCTGCGCATGTGATGCTCAAAAGGCCGGTTAAATAGTAGAACGGTTTATAGCGATGGGGCCACTGGTTTTCGATTTTTCGGACAAACCGTCAGTCCGGTTCAAATAAGGGCAAGTACATTAGTGTCGTCTAATAGGCAGTCGACACGTAATCTTGAGACGACTTATCAGATACCATGTACAATAGGTTGTTGTTTTAGTTGTCTCGTAGCAATACAAAATCCCTTAATTTATGAAAAAATAAAACTCGTACAATGGCGAGTGAGATGTCTTATAGTCCTAAAATTCAGCCCATGAGGTGACAACAACCTCATTCTCTTACCCCGCTCTCGCTCCTCCACATCATCAAAAATCTTACGTGGCACTATATGAAACGACCTATTAGACCACTTACGTGTAACAATGTACCTGTCCTAGGGTTAGCACCGTATATGCAAAAGAAAAATATAGCTATTTTACACACTACTCGAGTTTAGTTTTGCTCTTGCATGGCCCGTAGGTTGCACGGCTCTGCGTCATTCAAACATATAAAACTACCCTTTGAAATAGTTTAGATGCTATAACCTAAAAAATAATAAGTAGTAAGTACCTTTCGGTCAAAAAAAATGAGTAGTAAATACCACCTTTTTTTTCTTTCATATAACTACCACAGTTAATTATTTATCTTATCAAGTCATTTTACTATGAGCATTGGATCGAGCATTTCATTACTTTCCCTTTAGAGTCATGTATAATTGTGTAGACCCACAACGGCTCGGTGTCTTGATTCCATCATTAAATCTTAAACACAGTGCAAAGTAATACTCCCTCAGTATTGAAATACTTATTGCCATTGATTTATATAACTTTGACCATTCATCTTATTCAAAATATTATGCAAGTATCATCTATTTTGTTTGTCACATGCTTTACTATTGTAGGTATTTTAAGCTTGACTTACCCTTTTGTATATTTACTATAATTTTTTGAATAAGACGAATGGTCAAAGTTGAAAGAAAAAGTCACCCGCGGTGACAAATATTTCGATACGTAGGGAGTATTCATTATCTAAAATTTGTTTCGATGATACACTTTAGCAATAAAACTACCCTATGAAATAGTATGGAAACAAATAGGATAAATGATACACACACATGACACATAGTAAATGATACACACACATAGTAGGATAAATGATACACACACATGGTATAACAAAATAATTTTATATGGTACCAGCTCACATAATTCTTAATTTCAATGTCACCTGTGTAAAATATAAATGTGAGGCCCTATTTAGAAGGTAGGGTTTCTTTTTAATTTTAGGAGAAATTCTTTTTATCAAAACACTATAAAATTCAAAGCGTTTTGAAGCTGATCCTAATAATAGCTCTATTTAAATACGGGGATGTTACAGTTCCTGCTCTCACACAGAGCTTCCCACTCACATTTCATTCTTGGCCTCATTTCCGAGTCAAGAACCTCCCCCTAACTAATGTTACAGTTCCTGCTCTCACACAGAGCTTCCCACTCACATTTCATTCTTGGCCTCATTTCCGAGTCAAGAACCTCCCCCTAACTAATGTTACAGTTCCTGCTCTCACACAGAGCTTCCCACTCACATTTCATTCTTGGCCTCATTTCCGAGTCAAGAACCTCCCCCTACCGTAGTTATTAGGAACCAGCAAAAACGCACGTGCGTGCCGCACGTTTATTGATGACATGACATGTAGGTAATAAAATAATATCACTTTAGTGGGGCCATGGTAAACAGACCAGCCGTGCGAAGCGTTTTTAAAAATAATTTATATTCGCTCTATCATCTATAGAGAGCTTTCTGAAAGCTTAAATCGAGAGGCACATCATTTTCGAGATAGCTGGCATTTATTTATATGGAGAAAAACTCTCTAATTTATTGTCTATTAGCAACACGGGATAATTGTGTATAGACGTGGGTACAAATGTGGGTATATTAGGTGAGCCCTTTGTTAGGTGAAAAAAGTTTTGGGTTTCGAGGGGAAATCGCTTTACAACGTCGACAAAATGGGTCTCCCCCTCCCTTTCGTAGTCCTTTTTTCATGACAGGTGGGTCCTCTGTGAGGTGGGAGGTGGGCCTAATCTTGGTGAGAAGTGTTTTCAAATCTAATTCTCTTTATAGTATATATAGTATATAGTATATAGATAGATAGATAGATACGAGATGTTAAATGCCAGTTCAAATACTTTGAACCGTTAAAGTGAATTGGACACAAATATTTTGAACCGATCCAATATACATGTCATAATTAATATATAATAATAATAATAATACTAAAAGGATCGAGTTCTTTTGAAAACTTTTCCTACCAACAAAAGCTCTTGTACTCCCTACGCTGGACCCACATTGCAGGAAAAAAAGGAAATATTGCGAAAGTTTTTTTTGATAGAGCGACTAGCCCCTTTTTTTCTCACCGGTGTCTTTTGTACCCACTTATTTTTTTGAAAGAAAAAAATTCGGTTGTTTTTTATCCCCTCCTCCGTATTCCTGTTTGAGTGTTTGACAAGGCCAGCATGATTTTAGGCAGCATCGTCAAAACCAGGAGCTTGAAACCCTGAACACCTACATACAACAGAAAGCTAAATGAAAGTGGACATGGGAAGCAAAAGCCTACGTGCACCACCTTCCTCTTCCGGCCACGGAATCCCGTGTGGCTCTCCGCGTGCCGCTCGGATACTTTTTTTTTAGAACGGAACGCCAAGACCTTTGTCATAATTATTAAAAAAAGAAAAAAAGATGAAAACAAAACAAACAAAACACAACAACATGAACAACCTAGTTCACCCCCTACAAGAAGGCCTCCAAAGACCATACACTACGGATTCACCCACGACAAACAAAAAGAGCGACAACTAAACAGGGTGAGCCTGGTCAACATAAACAAAAAAACAAAGCTACTAGAAGTAACAGAAAAGGCGAAAGAAAAAAAATTCCAGCTTCAACTAGGCGGTTGAGTCGACATCGAGGTTTCTGCTGTTCTTGTCCTCTCCAATCTTGCCGCTGTGTGGAACGCTTGTACATCTTCTTTTATCAGGTATGCTATCGCCATGACATCATTTGATTCATGCTGAAAATTTCTCCGGTTGTGTTCTTTCCATATGTTCCACCAAAAATAGACAACTAGCCCGTCAAATGATGATCTATGTTCCTTGTGTGCCACTCGGGCACTCGGCACGGTGATTTGTTTTTTATTTTGGAAATAAAAAATCGCCTGTTTTTTCGAAAGAAAAAACTCGGCTGTTTTTATCCCCTACTCCGTATTGTTTTTTTTATTGCTGGTCATAGATGGGGTTGACCGAATATACCCATATTTGTACCCTGTTTTGTTAGTGACGGTTGACCGAATATACCCACATTTGTATCCATGTCTATACACAATTATCCCGTATTACTAATAAATAATAGAATGGAGAGTTTTTCTCCATATAAATAAACACCAACTATCTTGAAAAAGACAACGTATCCTACGCAAACCAGGTTCGTATGCAAACTCCCATCACATCCGCTAGATCTCCATCCAATGGTCATATAAAGAGATGGGGAATTTTAGCAATTAAATCCTTCCACTATTATTAGCTTTCCTAATCACCGTTAGCGTCAGCCCGCCAGGCCCAGCTCGGCAGCGCTCGTGCAGGCGCCGTCCCCTCGGTCTTGCAGCGCCGGCATCGAGGCCCTGGCGGCCGGCCGGAGGAGGCGGCAAGGAAGTCCATGAGGACGGGCGCCCAGAGCGAGACCTCGCGCTCCAACGCGGCGTTCACGCTGGCCTCACGGGCAGGTCTCGGACGGCCGCGCCGTCACCGGCTTCCCGGTCGTCGGCCATCTCCTCCACAAAGCCGGTGTGGCAGTGGGGGCGCACTTGACCTCCTCCATGCCCAGCTCGGAGCGTATGATCAGAGAGCACATGTGGCAGTAGTATCTGGAAGCTGCGCCGGATCCCTCGTCCATGTGCCTTCCCTTCCCTGCGCTCTGCTCCTCCGCCTTCTTGATCAACAACTACACACAAAGATCAGAATTTCTGTCAGATGAAACTACGTAATTTGCATAGGATACGTTGCCTTACATAAATTATGATCATTGTAAAATATGGTCATAAATAACTAGTATCTTTTTTGAACCGATGAAATAGTATAGTATCCTTTTTTATGAACTGGAAGACTATACGGAGTACTACCTAATTCTATATGTGGAAACTGAATTTGTGCAGCAGCAAGTAGCAATTTAGATCTGTATTCACAGCTAATGGCTATTAATCCTATTGACTATGGCACGCAATGGCCCTGGAAGTCTGAAACTCTGAACTCTATTGCACGCCAGGCCGCCATTGAGGAAGACGAACAGGGGGCTGCCGTCGAGGGGGATGAGCAGGAGATGAACCGGCGAGATGGAGAGGTGACCTCCGGAGGAGAACGAGCGTCGGCCACCGCTAACTTTTTTCTGCTTGCGCAACTGCGCCGCCGCCCGCTCCGCATGCGCCAGAAGCCTGTGCAAATTTTCCCTTCCCACACCTATTACCGAGATAAAAATCAGAATTTCTATTTCTAACCCTGGGTGGATAAGGTTTCACGGAATTGAACGAGGGTATTGTTGGTAAAAAATAAAACCGGTCCGGTTTGCATGGAACCGACCGATTCACCGGTTTCAGAAAAAACCGGTTGGTTCATTCGGTTTTTACCGGTCCGATTGCATGAACGGTCTTTGAAGCGAACCGGACCACTGGAGGCTCTGGTTCGGTCTTTTATCGGTCCAATCGTCGGTCCGGTCCGGTCTTAATAACTATGCCCCCTACCCGCCGCCAACCTCTCATGCTCGCCTCCATATCTTAGCACGCATCGCAAGAGAGCACCTACAAGCCCCTCGATTCCTCCTCCTCGCCGCCGCCAACAAACCGGTAAGCGTCTCGACCCCCTTCATGCTGCCATATATGGGGCCTCACACAAGTTGACGCCAGATCACGCCTGTGACGGCTGGATCTGGTATGGATCTCATTACTGCGCGTGTAATTCCGCAATCGTTGTATTGCCATGAGCTTGGATCCAGCTGATGCGTGTACAAGTAATGAGATCTGGTGTTTGTTTGCATTTGTGGTGTAAATCATTTGTGTGTTGTGGATTGCAGAGGAAGGAGAGAAAGGGAGGGGAGGAGAGCGATGGCGACGAAGGACTACTCCAAGAGGATCTTCATCGGTGGCATCTCATGGGAGACAGACGAGAGCCGCCTCTGTGAGTACTTCAGTCGCTTCGGGCAGGTCACCGAGGCCATCGTCATGCGGGACCCTAGCACCGGCCGCGCTCGTGGATTTGGGTTTGTGGTATTCGCCGACGCATCGGTCGTAGAGAGGGTTATTATGGGCAAACACATGATCGATGGGCGCTTGGTAATTGCCTTTTGTGGCCCCTTTCCTTTTTTTTGTCTGGCTACTAATATTGCAATGTGCATTTTTGGTTGGAATTCTGTTGGAAAGCTACTGTCTTTGTTCACTATATGCAAGTTGAATTGTGCATTTTTATTCAGGTGAAGGCAAAGAAGGCCGTTCCCAGGGCTGGCCACCGTATCGTGAGAAAGAGCAATGCGAGCAGCATGGGGCAACCTGGATCGGGCTGCACTAGAAAGATCTTTGTTGGAGGATTGCCCTCAGATGTCACAGAGGCTGAATTTAGAAGATGTTTTGAGCAATTCGGTGTCATAATCGATGTAGTTGTCATCCAAGACCACGACACACACAAATCAAGGGGCTTTGGATTCATCACCTATGATTCAAAAGAGGCTGTGGACAAAGCTCTGTGCAAGAGCTTTCATGAGCTGAAAGGTAAAATGGTCGAGGTCAAGAGGGCTATTCCAAAATTGCAGTATCCAGGACCTGTTGCACGCTC
>OAMR01000449.1:524048-560519 GCA_900205405.1 Echinochloa crus-galli
TTTGTTGGAGGATTGCCCTCAGATGTCACAGAGGCTGAATTTAGAAGATGTTTTGAGCAATTCGGTGTCATAATCGATGTAGTTGTCATCCAAGACCACGACACACACAAATCAAGGGGCTTTGGATTCATCACCTATGATTCAAAAGAGGCTGTGGACAAAGCTCTGTGCAAGAGCTTTCATGAGCTGAAAGGTAAAATGGTCGAGGTCAAGAGGGCTATTCCAAAATTGCAGTATCCAGGACCTGTTGCACGCTCGCCGGTAGGAGTGGTGCAAAATTATGCTGTGGACCACTTTCTCAATGGCTTTAACCAGGGTTACAACCTGAATCCCATGGTAGGTTATGGGCCTTATGGCATGAGGGTGGATGGAAGGTATGGTCTGCTTTCAATTGCACAGAATGGGTTCTCTTCGTTTGGCCCAGGTTTTGGGATGGGCATGAATGTTCATGGTGGGATGACTGGAAATTTTGGTGCAAACTCTGGTTTCATCAATAGTTCCAACGGGAGGCAGATGGGTTACTACAATGGAAGTTCAAACAGCATATTGGGTAGTCCTTTTGGGTACTTTGGTCTTAATGGTGATTTTGGATCAATGTTGAGTTCAATGTCTAGGAATGCTTGGGGTAACAGGAGTCTAAATTACCCAAGCAATCCTACAAACATGAATGATTTTTCTTCACCTGGAATTGGAGGTCAAGTCAGTATTACTGGTGATAATTGGGGAGGTCTCCCTTCTGCTCATGGGGTGGACAACATTTCAGCCCTTGGTTCAGAGAACCTTAGCCATGGAGCTGGAGATAATAATTCTAGTTTGCCTTCTGGCAGCTATGGGAGGAGCAACTCAGCTGGTACAATTGGTGAACCTTTCTCTGTATCCAGCAATGCAACTGAAGTGAACAACCCTGATACATATGGTAGCAGTTCTATATCTGGTGGCACAGCCTGGAGGTTCGCATCATCTGAGGTCGAAATGCCTTCTTTTTGCCATGATCTTGGAAATATTGATCAAAATATCAAGTCCGACATATCAGCAAGTTACATGGGCAACTATACTGGCAACAATAATCAGCCAACCAGAGGTCAGTTGCTGTTTCAACATTTTCCTCTGAGCTCCATATAGATTTCCATTTCTGCAAATTGCTAGGAACTTGAATTTCAGTTAGTGGCTTTTCTTCAAGGTTATTCTGGGTGATTTTTTTCCCTATGATATTACCTTTTCTTGTTTGTTTTTCACTCTGTTCGACACCTATACTGTTCTTCAAGAAATTTGACAAAATTAGAGATTCAAGATAGGGGAATGCATTGTCCTTTGTATAATCTAGTCATGGGCAAATGTGCTTGTCTTTGCTTCTGAACTTTAATACAGTGAGTTACAAGTTTATCTGTTTATGGACACATGCACATTTTCCTTTTTTTGAACTATAATTTGGCTCACAATATATTCTTTTTTTTTGCTACAAATGCACATAAGTCCTAATCTTACGGATATGGTATCTAATCTAGAGTTTTGTTGGAGATGTTTTTTTTTTCATTGTTTCCTTTTAACCCTGGATAGCTGCACATCAAGCAAAATCACAACTCCTGTCATGCCAATCAATTTCTTACATTTGTAATTAGTTATACTTATTTAGTATCATATAAAATTAGTACTAACCTACTGAAGATCAACCAATCAATCTTTGCATCAACTCTGTGTATGTATGTCAAGTTATCCAAGCTGAAAGTTTTTATACATACATATATCTATGCATATCCTATCAACAATCTCAAAGGGATGATTAAAACTCAGAGATTAGGAAGGATTTGTTATTCACCATTGGGCTATAAGGGCATGTAGATTGGGATGGTTAGAGGAGGGTGCTTAGTCAAAAAAAAGCTGGTTTTATTTTGCATGTCATGTGGGTACGTGGGTACTTAGAGAGGAAAGAGGGGACGCTTAAGGGTGTGTTTGATTGGACTCCCAACCTGCTTTTGCTTCCAAAAAAGACAAAAGCTCAACCAAAGGGGTTGGCTTCCATCCAAAGCTACAGCCAAAAAGCCGCTTTTTCCTAGTACAAATCCAAAAGCACCTCTCACCCTGCTTTCATTGGCTTTTAGGGTAAAAATTACCCACCTGCCACTGGTTATGAAAAACGTTTTGCTTCTTTTCCCGTTTCTTTTTTCTTCTCCGTTGCCCCATCCCTTCCGCCCCACCCCGACTCCTCATCGTCCGCCACCCGACTTCTCCTCGTCGTCCGCCGCCCGACTTCTTCCAATCTCCCGGCTGTCGCGCCCCCTTGACCCCCCGCAGCTGCCTGCCTCATCCCCTATCGCCGCCACCCGCCTCTTCGCCAGTCGTCGCGCCTCTCTCTCTCTCTCTCTCTCAGCTCACACGTACAGGGGTGGCGGTGGGCGGGCCAGCCGGTGGGGCACGCGGGCGGGCGGCTGGGGCGGCGCGGCGCAGGCCTACGGCCGGGCGCGTCTCCTTGGTCCGGAGCTTGTAGATGACGTCGTCAGTGAGGGAGTGGATGCTGACGTCCTGCATGGAGGCAGCCCCTGCAGCGACGCTTGGCGTCGCGGCGGAGGAGGTCCGGGTCGGCGGCGTTGCGCTTGGTCTTCTTGTTGCGCGACTTGGTGAGCTTCTCCTCGTGCTCGGTCGCCGAAGGATTTGGCCGCCGCCGAGGTTCGCCATGGGTGCTGACAGAGAAGCGGGCGGGGGTGGGTTGGAATCAGCACGATGGGCGGGCGACCGGGCGGGGCGGCGGGCTGCCGTGCGCGTGGGAGGCTCCGGCGGAGGTGCGCGCGGGGCGGCGTGGCCTGCGGGCATGGGCTTCGACCCCAGGCATGTAGCAGCTCCAGTTAGGTGAGGAAGAAGACGATGTGTGCATGACACGTGGGGACTGCTTGCAAGTGGGACCGGTTATTCCAAAAGCCACAGTTGTTGAACCAATCCAGCCTTTTCAAAAGCCACAGCTCACATCTCACAGCTGCTTTTTTGAAAGTCACAGCCCACAACTGCTTTTCTAAAAGCCGCAGCTCATCCAAACACACCCTAAGTATGCTTCAGGAGTTTAGGTGTTTAAGGTATGTAACAAAGTGGTGGACCTATTTAAGCATGAATTGCACTGAAGAGAGAATATCTTATGCAAGTCTTGCCTTTCTTTGAGCACTATGTAAGCACTTCGCATTATATTGTAGATGCCTTAATACAACAAAACAACCATTATGCTGCTTCCATTTCTGGACAGCTGTACCATATCTTCCTCTTTGTTATTTCCCACACAAGGAAATGGGAAACGTCTTAGTCACTGGACATAACTTATTAACAGATGTTTTATATTTGAAGCTTCTTGTTAGAGATTAAATAGTTCTCTCGAGTCTTGATGACACCAAGTAGACAACGGTTAGCCATCATTACTTGGTTCACCAAATTGTGGGTTGAGTAATCCCTGTTCTTGATGATTTGGAAACTAACTCTTTTTACTCAGCATCTTTAAACTCCCTATTCTTGATATTTTAATATAATGATACGTAGCTCCCGCGCATGCTTAGAAAAAAAAGGACTTTTCCAACCTAGTTGGTGATATAGTACATTTGTTGCTTCAGATAGGAAGCAGTATCATTTGGCTGTTTTTAAATGAGTTGGATTTATGCCCACTGCACGAGTGCCTTGTCCATTCTACTATGCTGACACATATGTTGAGGACACATATCATTACTTTCTGTACTAATAATTAATTATGTGCTGTCTTATTTTTGTTTCAGGTACAGATGAAACACCCATTCTCTCTGGCATCCAGGAGCATGGCAGTGACTCGGTGGCTGCCTAAACAAATACTCCAGGATAGGCGTTTTGGCCGGTCTTCGAATGAGATGTGCAGGGGCGGCTATTACAGCGGCACATATTTAGAGGTCGATCGCCTTCCAACATGCATGAACCGGAAACCAGTGTCTCCATAACAAACCAAAGGGATGATCTATCATGCTGCCCATTTGTGGCTACATTATTGGCTCGTGTTTTATTTGAACCCGTTTTTAAACATTATTTGGTTTTGAACACCAGAAATCTTATTGTGACTTTGCTCGTGGACCTAAATGTGGTGTACACTGTTCTCTCGCCTTAATTTTGTGCCATGCGTATGTCTTTGCTTTTGCTGTTGATCGTTGGATCTGATTTTGGGCGCCTGTAGTGTTGATGCGGTGCTTCGGTGTGAAGTTCAGATTGAAGCGAAATATCCTGCTTTTCGATCGTAGATACATCGAGTTTTAGGGTTGCAGAATGTGTGTGCGTGTGTACTGGCTTTGCTTCTCGTTTCTCGGACGAGCGAGATGCTGGACGGCTGGACCTTGTCAGAGGCTAAGCTGGCGTTCTTGGCCGCCGTTGCAGTATGCCTCAGCAGGCAGCAGCGCCTCCACCAGGCCGGCGAGGCAGGGAGCCCTCCTCGTCGGCGGCGGCGCGCTTGGGCGTGAGGAGAGCTCGGCGGAGGCCGACGCGCTTGGGCGTGAGGAGAGCTCGGCGGAGGTACGCCCTGGCCTCGCCGTCGTACTCGGCAACGGCGACGGTGAGGTAGGGACCCAGGAGCCCCGCGTGGCGGCGGAGGAAGGAGCCGCCTTCCGGCGAGGAGGTCCAGCGTGCAGCTGGCGCGGGAGTTTCATTCTCAATTTTGAGGAAAGGATGTGAAAGTGAAAAGGGTTTCATGTTCTTTGCTTTTTTGAAGTTTCATTTTGAAGCTACGTCGGGTACGCTGTTTGTTTCAGTATTCCGCCACGGCACTGCCACCCCGCTGCGCCACTACACCTCACAGAGCAATAGTATTATTGGTGTAATATTCGTCAATTCGAGGCAGCTGCAGGAGGAGGGAGGAGCCGGTGAGAATTTTTTTTGGCTCCTTACTCGTAGTACAAAATAGCTTCGACTCTAGCCCGACTTCACAACCAAAGCCATTTTTAACTAGAGTGTTTGACAGGGCTCCACATGAAGCCGTTGGAAAAGCACTTCAGGGTGTCTTGTAGGGCATCTAGAGTGTGAATTTCACCGACCTTAAGCCTATTAGAGGCGACCTCATACATAAGAGGAGGGGTCCTAAAGGGGGGTCATAAGTCCAAAAGCTAAGGACCAGACCTCAAACTTTAATACCCGGCCTTTGAGAATAAAAAATAGAAAAGAGGACGGTGGGGCGTACCTAACGCGGACAGAGGCCAAGGCCTCACGAGGGAAGGATGTCGGGGGCTGCAGCTTCTTTATTTTTTTGTGGGACCCACCTTAAGTGCGGTTGGGATCTCGTACACAATAGAGCCAGCCTCATCCTTGTTAAGGGACCATACTTAAGACCGGATGGACCTTATACATTCCTGATGCCCTAAAGGATGCTGTGCTGCATTGTAGCAGTTCCTGTTTCACCCACACTAGCGCAAAAAGGAATTGGGGGTCTGATATAGCATTAGCAGGTTAACATTCATCAGGTCAACAGCCCAGTGAGTTTGTGCAGGTTCGGCAACTTGACCCCCGTCATCTCCCCTGTGAACTTCCAGAAATTCCTTGCAGCAGGGAAGTGAACAAGGACATGAAAAATTGTATCTTCTGTACCTCCACAAACTTTATAATTAACAAACTTTAACCTTGGGAGGGACTTCTACTTCTTTTTTTTTCTTTTTTTTTTCTTTTTGAGAAGGAGGGACTTCTACTTTCCAACTTACCTTCCATTCATCAGTTACCGAAGGGCCACGAGTCTGTTCTTCTTCTTGCCGTTGGCGAGCAACATCAGCTAGGCAACCTGTATGCAGACTTAACAGAATGATTCCCATTCTTCTCCTGCGACTGCGACCACGCCCAGAAATCATCAATCTGTTTGTTCAAAGGGATGCATGTTATAGCAGCAGCATCAATTGGAAGAAAAAGTTCATCAATCAATTCAGTGTTCCACTGTTCACTAAGCATGATCAGTTCCTCTACTCTCTGGACAATGATCGTTTCCCATCAAAATGGTTAGGAATCCACCAATGCTCCGATTTTAGAATACTTTGCATATCATCTAAAAAAAAGAGAATAATAACCAAAATTTCAGAAAGGAAATTATAGAGACAAGAGAAAATGCTAGCACACTCTCCATTTCTAAACTAAATTAACATCTGTAAAACAATGCCTTGTTGTCTTTTTCGTGAAACCTAAATTGCTAGTGCCAACCGGCTTCTAGGGAGTAACTACGAGTTCTGATCACCCTATGATGAAACCCAAACAGAAATAAAAAAGACCAGACAGGTAATGATATCTTTGTAGCTTCCGCCACATTGTAATCACCCTACAAGAACAAGAGTCCTGCTGCCAGATGGGTGACCACGAGCTATACATATAATCCATCAAATGAGTAACCTAAGAGTCGAGTTCATATCTTCCTCTCATGTGTGCGTCAAGGTAGCTGTCGTCGTATCTTTCTCTCTAGAGTGATTTGATGGGGCTGTCTTCTGTCCTTGTTGAGCAGGGTTTCAACACATTGTCCTCCTACATCTCAAGCAAGCTCCATGACAAGGTTCCCAGAGAAGAAATCATGGCAAGGCTCAAGATGGCACTCTCTCGGCTGGAGTTTGTCCTCGAGAGGACAGGGAAGCTGCCAATCACACATGTCTCGCTACTCCGTCGCAGGAACATGCTCAAGAAAGCCTATATGGAGGGCACATGCCTGCTCAACAAGCACATGTTGCTGCTGCAGGATGGCAATGGAGAGGTCGATCAGGCGGCGGTGGCGGCGGTAAGCTACCTTCAACGGATCATCACTAGTGCTGCTGCAAACTTGTCCATTCTCGGCTTGGTCAAGGAGAGCTTGTGTCTCTCTGTTGCCCGAACGTTTGAACGGTATGCAGATTGTGCTGACAAGTTTGCAGCAGACGTGGAGTCAGTCTGCCCGCTCCGGCACGGCATCTTCCCCTACCCATTTGTCAGGCAACTCTTTGAAGGGAAAATTCTTAGGTATCAGAGGATGAAAGGGAGCCAGCAGCTGTCCTTCTACATATGGCCTGTGATCTTGGAGGGTCGTGGCCTAGAGGCATACCTACACTATGACTACCTCGACACCGAGAGGCTGTACAGCAGCTTTCAGCTAAGGCTGATGCTACGGCTCTCAGAGAGCACAGACATAGTTGGCATCGCCATAGATTGCTTGCGGTCTTCGATGCCGCTGCTCGATCTTATGGTTGAAGATGCATTGGGAGAGCTCGCCATGCTACATGACTTACATGACGTGTCGTCTTCGTTTGCTCCTCCCTGGGCTGGCATTCGACGCTGGTACACTGAATTTACTGAAGAGTACCGCTCGGATCCACTCTGCTGTCAGGCAAATGGGCATGAGCCTAGTGTCAGTAGCACTAGCACCATCTCGTCAGGATTATCATTATCACAGATTTTCCCAGAGCAAGCGATTGCTTTTGGTTTCCATTGCTACATCCCAATAGTCCAAGCACTTGATCGGCGGCGTCTGCCACAGCCTCTGGAGCTGACGTTTCTGTTCGCGCCTCACTACTGCTCTCCGGGAACCAAGCTGGAAGAGCACTGCGTGTTCGAGGTGATGGGCAACCAGGACGATCGCGCCCATGTCGACATACAGACGATGGTTGGGACGGTGAGGTCGGAGGCGATCGACTGCATTGTTCGTCAGCCTGATCTGACGAACTGCGCCGCGTACTGGATCTCTAACCATGGTTATGCAGGCTTTGATGTGAAAAGGCCAAGCGCTGGCGTGGCGGCGGCTGTGGCAAGAACCGGCAGCAGGTGCGAAACCCGGAGCGCTGGGAAGAGAAAGAGGTAGAAAAGTTTTTCGGGGAGGTCGCTTATGTTATGTCATATGTATATGATCGATCCAACATGGATTGGTCTTGGTTTAACTGCATCCTCCCTTCTCTGGATGAACAATCGCAGATGGATTAATTCTAGCAAATTTTGGCATTTTAGGCTCTTGCTTCGCTTGCAATTTGAGTCGATGACATGGCAATTGCCATTGCCCATTGCTGTGCATCTGTTGCAGTCTTTCAGACTTGCAGAGTAGGAGTCTGACTTTTTTAACGACTATAAGGGAGTTAAAATTGCTTTATGTGAACCGTCTGCTCCAAATTACGGGCAAAAATAACTCGTGTAGGATCCAGAGTTTGCTGGCTTTTTTTTTTGAGGAGAGAGTTTGCTGGCTAAGACAAGTGTCCAAGACGGTTTGCGAGCCGGCCAGGTTTTCAAGCCCGCAGCCACAGTTGGAACCCCGTGTGTCAGGGTCCTACTATAATTGGGCTACTCGTTGTGTGGGCTATGGGCCGTGACGGCAAGACTTACTGGGCCAAGTAACTGATGGAGGCAAGCAGTACTAAAGGAAGGGAATACACCAGAGATACACATCGATGATGATTATTCAGAACAAGTATCTCTCCTCTTCTCCTGTTCTTCCTCCTTCGAACTCTGATCTCTTATGCTGCTGCTGATCTTCTTCCTTCAACTGTACCTGGCTATTCTCTAGTCTAGTTCTCAATCCCCTGCTTTGCTGCTTCCTCAAATTCCCCTTGTATATTGTATCGGATCTGGTGTTGTCAGTTGCGATGGTGGATTGATTGGTTGCTAACACCGTGGTGGCACTCTCGCTATGATTTTTGAGAGTAGTCATCAATCTGTCCTATCATAGAGAATCTGGTTCTGTTGATATTTGGGGAATTTTCTGGCTGGATCTCACTTCCCCACAGCCCTTCTCCTCTCTTATCTATTTCACTTTGCATAAAGGTCCTTACACATTTTCTATTTACAACCATACACCAACACTCCCCCCCAAGATGGGTTAAAGATATTCAATATACCCATCTTATTACATAACAACTCATTATCCTTAGGACCTAAACCCTTTGTGAGACAATCAGCTAGTTAATCACACCACATGCTTCATTCGATCAAATTGAACTGGATTATTTGCTATGTTGATCGCTGCTACATTATCACAATGGAGCTGCATGGTCTCATTCTTCAACACTCGAAGCTCCTTCAAGACACTCTTTAGCCACATTATCTCACACAAGGCTAAAGCCATTGCTCTATGTTCTGCTTCTGCAGTGGACCGAGACACTACTGCCTGTTTCTTGCTTCTCCACGAGACAAGATTGCCACCAACAAACACACAATATCCTGATGTGGATCTCCGATCATCCCTGTAACTCGCCCAATCAGCATCACAATAGCCTTCCACATTCAAGTGTTTGTTCGCCTTGTACCATAACCCTTTGACAGGGGTCCCCTTCAAATACCTTAGTATTTGGTAAACCACCTCCATATGCCCAGTTCTGGGATCATGCATATACCTACTCACCACACTCACTGCATAAGCAATGTCAGGCCTTGTATGGCAGAGATATATCAACCGACCAACCAACCTCTGGTATCTTTCCCGATCCACAGGCTCACCTTTTTCTGCACAAGTTTGGTGATTCCTGTCAATGGGTGAGCCACACGGGCGACACCCAAGCATTCCAGTCTCTGCCAACAGATCAAGGCCATACTTTCTTTGGGAGAGAACAATTCCCTTTGGTGATCTAGCGATCCCGATCCCAAGAAAGTATCGAAGTGGTCCAAGATCTTTTACCTCAAAGGCTTTGCCTAACCTTTCTTTCAGCTTCTTGATCTCCTCCACATCATCCCCAGTAATCACTATGTCATCAACATAAACAGCTAGAATGGTGATGCACTTGCCCCGATGTTTGTAGAATACTGTGTGATCTCCATTGCATTGAGAATAACCCATACCACACACTGCTTGTCTGAATCTATCAAACCATGCCCGTGGTGATTGCTTCAGACCATAGAGTGACTTCTTAAGTCTACACACCTTCCCGAGAGTCTGTTCATTCGCAAACCCAGGTGGACTCTCCATATAGACCTCTTCTTGAAGATCACCATGAAGGAAAGCATTCTTCACATCTAGCTGATGAAGTGGCCAACCAAAGTTAGCTGCACATGAGATCAAGGTCCTCACAGTACCCATCTTCGCCACAGGTGCAAAGGTTTCATCATAGTCAATTCCATATGTCTGACTATATCCCTTCGCAACCAATCTTGCTTTATACCTGTCCACCTTTCCCTCAGGAGTCTGCTTTACAGTGAAAACCCACTTACAACCCACCGCCTTCTTTCCTGCTGGAAGGTGAACAAGTTCCCATGTCTTGTTCTTTTAAAGTGCCAGCAGTTCTTCTTTTATTGCATCCTTCCACTTCGGATCCTGTTTAGCACACCTCCAAAATAGGCACTGCCTGTAATGATGCAATGAAGGTTCTATATGCAGGAGAGACACTAGAGTATGAAACATACTTAGCAATGTCACGTTCATAGCCATAACGAGAAGGAGGTCTACCAGCATTGACTCTAGGTTCTCTACTTTGTGCAAGGGATAGCTCTACATGTTCAGAGGTGGGAGAGACATTACCAGCTGGAGTTAGCGAGCTTGATGGAGAGGAGTCCGAGGAGAGATATGGGACTGGAGATTCAGCTTGTTCAGGTTGTGATTGCTCCCCCCTGCTTCTCATCCCCATGCTTCTTTGTTCGCCTTCGATAATACACTATGGGTTGCTCCCCCTGCCTCTCATCCACCCTCTCCAGTTGGACACGGGATTGTCCCAACAACTATAGCTTCATCATCCTTCACTTCCTCCTGAATATCACCACTTGGATCATCCTGAGCATCATTCCTCATGTGAACCTCTTCATTCTCTTGAGCATCACTTGCCTGACCAACAAACCTATTCATAGGACACGGTATTATCCCAACAATCACCTCTTCATGAGTCACTTCACCACAATCATGTTGCACATCACTAACCTCTTCATTCTCCCCCTCTCTACTGTCACTCTCGGTGACTGAAGAGAACTCCTCCAACAATGGATCAAGATCATTCTTCTTTGTGTAGTATGGTTCTTCTTCACGAAACGTCACATCCATACTTACAAACAACCTCTTGCCAATAGGATCCCAACACTTGTACCCTTTCTGAGTGGATGCATATCCCACAAATATGCACCTGATTGCTCGTGGATCCAACTTGCCTACTGTAGCCCGATGATCCTTCACAAAGTAAACACAACCAAAAACCTTGGGTGGAACTTTAAAGTTGCACCTCCCCAGCAGGAGATTTCATACCAAGTACTCTTGATGGCATTCGGTTGATGAGATATGTGGCTGTCATCACTGCTTCACTCCACAAATACTTAGGTACATTCATCTGAAACATGAGAGACCTTGCTACCTCTAGCAAATGACGATTTTTTCTCTCAGCCACATCATTCTGAGGTGGAGTTCCAGGACAAGTTGTTTGATGAATGATCCCTTGATCTTAAATATATAACTTGAACTCATTATTCACATACTCTGTTCCATTGTCAGTCCGAATGATCTTGACCCTTGCATTGAACTGATTTGCGACCAATTTATGGAAGTCTTGGAATCAATTAAACACCTCATTTTTATGCTTAAGCATATAGATCCATGTCATATGAGTATGACAATCAATAAAAGTAACAAACCACTTAGCACCACTCACAGAGGTGACTGAACAAGGACCCCAAACATCTGAGTGTATTAGAATAAATGGTTCACAACTGCGAAGACCAATACTAGGGTAGATGGATCTAGTATGCTTGCCAAGCTCACATGCATCACACACAAGTCTACTTTTGACCACTCCTTTGAACATAGCAGGGTACAACCTACTTAAACCTTCAAAAGATACATGTCCTAACCAACAATGAAGGAGCAGAAGTTCTTTCACATCTCCCTCAGCAGCTGCTACCAATGCTGACTCCTCATGACTGATGAACCACAACCCATCATGCCTGACTCCAGTCCCAATCCTTCTCCCAGTCCCGCTCTCCTGAAAAACACAAGAATTCTCATGAAATATTACTGTGCACTTGAATGGATCAATGATTGAGCTAACTGAAATGAGGTTGACTGGGAATGATGGAACATGCAGGACTAAGGGTAGGCTAAGCGAAGATGTACACTCTACAGATCCTACACCATGGATTTGTCGAGATGTGCCATCAGCAATTTGAACAGACTCGGAATGAGAAGTGTATGGACTGTATGTTTTGAAAGGACTAGACATGCGTGTGATATGCTTGGATGCTCCAGAATCTATGACCCAATCTATATGATGCCTATATGAAGATGCAAGTGCCTGTGCCTGAGTACCTTTTCCCATGTGGCCATAGTTGGCAAAGTTACCGAAGTTGGGGTGTGCTCGTCAAGTGAAGTGGAGCTCTCAGAAGATTTGCCCTTCTGCCATTGTTCCCACTGCCTAGCCTGTTCACCAGTCATAGTAACAGACTCAGTCTCCTCAGTGGTGGCTACATTGGCTCTAGGGCCATCACGGCCTCTACCTCGGCCTCCACCTCGACTTCCACCACGGCTACCACAACCTCCTCCATAACCGCCACGAGTACCTCTCAGGGTGAGCAAAAAAAACCAAAACCAATTAACCGAACCGAACCGATTTAACCGAAAAAGTCGGTTAATTCGGTTATCGGTTATTCGGTTCGGTTAAGGTTTTGTGTTACTCAGTGATATGTGATTTTTTTCGGTTTTTAGGTGCTGTTAACCAAATTAACCGATTTAACCGAATTAGCTATTCTTACTCAAATATATGTGTATGTGTTATGTATGAGACACAAAAATTAACCGAATTAACCGATTTTTCCATGTGCAAGTGTACCAATGCATTACTTCATGTGGAGGTATAGCACATATTTCGGTTAACCGAATTAACCGATTAACCGAACCGATTTAATCGAAACCGATTTAAGTCGGTTAAAGTTTTTCAACTACAAATTCGGTGGCCATTTTTCTATAACCGAAATTATTCATAACCGAATTAACCGAACCGATGTAATCGTATTAATCGAATGCCCACCCTTAAGTACCTCCACGACCTCCACGAGATCCACCTCGAGCACCACTACCTCGTTTGGGACAATCATAACTCAAGTGCCACTTTTCCCCACAATTGTAACACTCCCTGTCTTCAATTGCAATGTAGGTCGGCTTTACTGGATTGCCAGTAGTCATCACACGAAGCCTGCTCTCTTCATCAATCATGGCTGCAACAGCCTCTTCCATGGTAGGAAGGCTGTCCTGGTGACAGAAGGCAGCTCTTCTCATCTCAAACTGAGGGTCTAGGTTCGTCAGGAAGTGGGTCACTCTCCTATCCTCCACCCACTTATGAACAACCTGAGCATCCTCTGGTGTCTTCATTTGGAGAGGAGCATAGTGATCTAGCTCTCCCCATAGGTACTGAAGCTCACTAGCATATTGCTCCACTGATCTTCCCGCCTATTTCACTCCATCCGCCTTGCCCTGAATTTCCATCATTATCATCACATTCCCCCTCCGAGAGTATATGTTACCCGAGGTCTTCCATATCATGGATGCAATACGCATGGCTTCCACCCTCTTGCTCACTGTGGGAGACATAGATGCTAACAACCATGCTACTATCACAGAGTTTGTTGCATGCCAAACTCTCCACTCAGTGCTCACTGTACGTACAGTAGCCCCCCGAGCGTTGGGTTGGTTAGTGTAAGCGAGCCAAGGCTCAAAAAATTATCTAGACAACATGTTGCCCAGGGATTGGTGAAGGCATGCTACCACCAAGAGAGCTTTCCGAGTTGTGGGGCTTACTCAGTCAAATTGGCTGAGTTCTGGATGGGTGAGAGCATGCTGCCACCAAGGAAGGGGCCAAAATTTTACTAGCACCCGTGACTCAACAGTATGTTGATAAGGATGGACCGAGCCGGCTCGGTCAAAAGTTGTCGTTACTGGCTGTGCGGGAATCCCGCTGATGAGCATGCTCAGTCAAGGGCAGTGATGACCGCCCGCCCAAGGAAAAGGCGAAACGCATGCGCACCCTTTCCCAGGCACTTTGATGACTCATGGGCCACCGGATCCACCCCCAAGGTGCCTATAAATAGAGGTTCCAGCGCAGTTCACCACCGGGGTGTTGTAGAGACATTAGCCACCTGCGGATCCTGAAAATCTTCACTCCCAAGAAGGTTGTGGTCGAGTGTAGAGTAGGCCGAGGTACATGCCTTGGCGTTCGCCATTGATGCCAGAAGAAAATCGTCGAAGAGTGGTGCAAATGCTACGGGAAAGGAGCCGGACATCGCGCTTCTGATAGGCAGGAGAGGTGCCTATTTCTTGGTGGGACCGGATGAGGAGGCTACGGTAAGTCTTCTCTTTGTCGGGAGACCAGCGAATGACGCCGAACTGATGGCTGATTTTGCTGGCCCATCAAGGACGAGCGAGCGCGACCTGAGCCTGGGCTCAGGGGTGCTGATGCCGAGTCCTTACTCCTCTCCAGCAATGCAGCCACGAGGTCCTTCAGTTGGTGTGATGCCACAAGAAAATCGTCGAGAGAGCTGTGGACACTGCTTCCGGTGATTGTGTGCTGACCACCTAACTGAAATGGTTCAAGAGCCTAATAGTTAGGGGCTCATATCTTTGTAGCTTGAAATGGCCTTTGGCCAAATGTACTTCGTCTTTGTAAACTTTGCGAGTCGCAAAATGTTAATATGAACATGTACTTTTGGTGGTGGTGAACTGTGTCCGACCACCTAGGTGGATCATCATCTGCCGTGTAGATATATTAGACCTTCTGTCACCAGGACAGCCTTCCTACCATGGAAGAGCTGTTGCAGCCATGATTGATGAAGAGAGTAGGCTTCGTGTGATGACTACTGGCAATCCAGTAAAGCCGACCTAACATTCGCAATTGAAGACAGGGAGTGTTACAATTGTGGGGAAAAGTGGCACTTGATTATGATTGTCCCAAACGAGGTAGTGGTGCTCGAGGTGGATCTCGTGGAGGTCGTGGAGGTACTTAAGGGTGGCCATTTTCTATAACGAAATTATTCAAACCGAATTAACCGAACCGATGTAATCGTATAAAATCGAATGCCCACCCTTAAGTACCTCCCACGACCTCCACGAGATCCACCTCGAGCACCACTACTCGTTTGGGACAATCATAACTCAAGTGCCACTTTTCCCCACATTTCTGTCTCTTATACACATCTAGATGTGTATAAGAGACAGATTGTAACACTCCCTGTCTTCAATTGCAACATAGGTTGGCTTTACTGGATTGCCAGTAGTCATCACACGAAGCCTACTCTCTTCATCAATCATGGCTGCAACAGCCTCTTCCATGGTAGGAAGGCTGTCCTGGTGACAGAAGGCAGCTCTTCTCATCTCAAACTGAGGGTCTAGGTTCGTCAAAAAGTGGGTCACTCTCCTGTCCTCCACCCACTTATAAACAACCTGAGCATCTTCTGGTGTCTTCATTTGGAGAGGAGCATAGTGATCTAGCTCTCTCCATAGGCACTGAAGCTCATTAGCATATTGCTCCACTGATCTTCCTGCTTGTTTCACTCTATCTGCCTTACCCTGGATTTCCATCATCATCATCATCACATTTCCCTTCCTAGAGTATATGTTCCCCAAGGTCTTCCATATCAGGGATGCAGTACGCATGGCTTCCACCATCTTGCTCACTGTAGGAGACATGGATGCCAACAACCAAGCCACTATCACAGAGTTTGTTGCATGCCAAACTCTCCACCCAGTGCTAAGCTTATCAATTGGCTCAACACAGGTCTCCTCCAAATAGTGCTCCACTCCCTTGCCCCCAAGAATCACACGCACTCTCCTGGACCAGCTCAAATAATTTCTGCTGCCCTCTAACTTCACATCATTCGGCACAAGCTCCAACTTCAACTCCTTTTCCTTGGCACCAATCAAACCCAAGCTCATGAGTTCCTGGATCATACTCCTCATCTCACTCTTCGTCACCCCGTGTGAACCACTACTAGTTGCTGCCTTCGTTGCAGCTTCTTCTTCCCTCCTTTTTGCTTCCGCTTCTTCTGTATTCATTCTGATCAGAATGGTTACAAGCAGACACACCAGCAGCAGACCAAGCAGCAACTCCTTCACGTGTGAGCAGCAGACCAAGCAACAACTCCTTCACGTGCAGCTCACAACACCCCAAATCTCCACCCAATCACAGCAGCCACACGAACATGACCTCCTCCTGCTACTACAGCACCTAGACCACGGCCTGCAGCATCAGTTCCCTGCACCACTGACCTGCTTCCTCCTGCACACGTGCTGCTGCAATACTGCAATCTCCAGCACAAATCACACAAGGGACTTGGCTTGGTTCTCTTGGAACGCGCCGAGTCGTAGTCCGGCGCCCAGCCCTCGAGCTTGCGAGGGACTTGGCTTGGTTCTCTTGGAACGCGCCGAGTCGTAGTCCGGCGCCCAGCCCTCGAGCTTGCGAGGGACTTGGCTTGGTTCTCTTGGAACGCGCCGAGTCGTAGTCCGGCGCCCAGCCCTCGAGCTTGCGAGGGACTTGGCTTGGTTCTCTTGGAACGCGCCGAGTCGTAGTCCGGCGCCCAGCCCTCGAGCTTGCGAGGGACTTGGCTTGGTTCTCTTGGAACGCGCCGAGTCGTAGTCCGGCGCCCAGCCCTCGAGCTTGCGAGGGACTTGGCTTGGTTCTCTTGGAACGCGCCGAGTCGTAGTCCGGCGCCCAGCCCTCGAGCTTGCGAGGGACTTGGCTTGGTTCTCTTGGAACGCGCCGAGTCGTAGTCCGGCGCCCAGCCCTCGAGCTTGCGAGGGACTTGGCTTGGTTCTCTTGGAACGCGCCGAGTCGTAGTCCGGCGCCCAGCCCTCGAGCTTGCGAGGGACTTGGCTTGGTTCTCTTGGAACGCGCCGAGTCGTAGTCCGGCGCCCAGCCCTCGAGCTTGCGAGGGACTTGGCTTGGTTCTCTTGGAACGCGCCGAGTCGTAGTCCGGCGCCCAGCCCTCGAGCTTGCGAGGGACTTGGCTTGGTTCTCTTGGAACGCGCCGAGTCGTAGTCCGGCGCCCAGCCCTCGAGCTTGCGAGGGACTTGGCTTGGTTCTCTTGGAACGCGCCGAGTCGTAGTCCGGCGCCCAGCCCTCGAGCTTGCGAGGGACTTGGCTTGGTTCTCTTGGAACGCGCCGAGTCGTAGTCCGGCGCCCAGCCCTCGAGCTTGCGAGGGACTTGGCTTGGTTCTCTTGGAACGCGCCGAGTCGTAGTCCGGCGCCCAGCCCTCGAGCTTGCGAGGGACTTGGCTTGGTTCTCTTGGAACGCGCCGAGTCGTAGTCCGGCGCCCAGCCCTCGAGCTTGCGAGGGACTTGGCTTGGTTCTCTTGGAACGCGCCGAGTCGTAGTCCGGCGCCCAGCCCTCGAGCTTGCGAGGGACTTGGCTTGGTTCTCTTGGAACGCGCCGAGTCGTAGTCCGGCGCCCAGCCCTCGAGCTTGCGAGGGACTTGGCTTGGTTCTCTTGGAACGCGCCGAGTCGTAGTCCGGCGCCCAGCCCTCGAGCTTGCGAGGGACTTGGCTTGGTTCTCTTGGAACGCGCCGAGTCGTAGTCCGGCGCCCAGCCCTCGAGCTTGCGAGGGACTTGGCTTGGTTCTCTTGGAACGCGCCGAGTCGTAGTCCGGCGCCCAGCCCTCGAGCTTGCGAGGGACTTGGCTTGGTTCTCTTGGAACGCGCCGAGTCGTAGTCCGGCGCCCAGCCCTCGAGCTTGCGAGGGACTTGGCTTGGTTCTCTTGGAACGCGCCGAGTCGTAGTCCGGCGCCCAGCCCTCGAGCTTGCGAGGGACTTGGCTTGGTTCTCTTGGAACGCGCCGAGTCGTAGTCCGGCGCCCAGCCCCCGAGCTTGCGAGGGACTTGGCTTGGTTCTCTTGGAACGCGCCGAGTCGTAGTCCGGCGCCCAGCCCTCGAGCTTGCGAGGGACTTGGCCTGGTTCTCTTGGAACGCGCCGAGTCGTAGTCCGGCGCCCAGCCCCCGAGCATGCGACGCGCCGAGTCATTTGAAATGGAAGCATATCCGATCCGTCAATTTCGGATCTGGCGGATACCGCATCGCCAATCCCGCGGATTCCGTCCGTTAGTTTCGGAGCCGTTAGGTTAGGGCGACGTCTTGCTATAAATACGTGTCCAAGGACGCCGTCGTCGTCATCCCCCGTTGCGCCGCACCCTTCGTCTTCCTCGCCCTGCTCTCTCTCAGCCCGCCGTTTGCCAAGCGCGTTTCCCGAGGCCGTAGAGCGTTTTTGCTCCCACTTCATTCGTTCCCTTCCTCCTTCCACCAAGCACAGCCATGGCTGACGACGCCGCTGAGCGCGCTGCTCTGGAGGCCCTGGCGGCGGCTGGGGTGCCGCCGGAGTCCGAGCAGGAGGCGGCCTGGGGGAAGACCAAGATGACAATGGAGCGGCTGGAGGATCTGGCGAACCGCGGTGTGCTCCCCGCGAAGGAGACCTTGGCGTGGAGGCTGCTGGGGAAGGAGAAGAAGCCGTTCGAGAACACCGGCGAGGTGGCTGTCTTCGCGCACTTTGTTGAGCGCGGATTTAGCACGCCGTCCGGCGATTTCTTCCGCGGGCTGCTGCATTACTATGGTCTGGAGCTCTCTCATCTTAATCCCAATGGGATTTTTGATATTTCATTCTTCATCTACTTCTGTGAGGCTTTTCTTGGAATTGCCCCCCATTTCCATCTCTGGCGGTACTTGTACCGCGTCAAGCGCATTGGGTCGGGCAACAAGGGGGACGGCCCGACTCGGATTACTGGCGGGGCTGGTATTGCCTTGCGCATGGGTAGGCAGAGGGATTATTTTGATCTTCAGCTGAACGATGGCCACAAGGAATGGCGTCGCGAGTGGTTCTATATGGTGGATCAGCCACCATTGTTGCCCGGTAGGACTGGTATGGCGCCGAAGGAGCAGGAGTCCTGGCGCAGTCTTCCAGTCGGGGGTGAGTGTGATGACATCCCCGAACTCATGTCGATGATAGCTGACCTGAAGCAAAAGGGGCTGACCGCCATGGCGGTGACAGTGTCGTTTGTGGCCCGGACCATCCAGCCAATCAAGGACCGGGTGCACACGGCTTAGTGCTGATGCCGAGTCCTTACTCCTCTCCAGCAATGCAGCCACGAGGTCCTTCAGTTGGTGTGATGCCACAAGAAAATCGTCGAGAAAGCTGTGGACACTGCTTCCGGTGATTGTGTGCTGACCACCTAACTGAAATGGTCTAAGAGCCTAATAGTAAGGGGCTCATATCTTTGTAGCTTGAAATGGCCTTTGGCCAAATGTACTTCGTCTTTGTAAACTTTGCGAGTCGCAAAATGTTAATATGAACATGTTCTTTTGGTGGTGGTGAACTGTGTCCGACCACCTAGGTGGATCATCAACTGCTGTGTAGATATATTAGAGCCTGTCCGACGCCCAGCCCCCGAGCCTGCGAGGAACTTGGCTTGGTTCTTTTGTAACACGCCGAGTCGTAGTTCGGAGCCCAGCCCCCGAGCTTGCGAGGGACTTGGCCTGGTTCTCTTGGAACGCGCCGAGTCGTAGTCCGGCGCCCAGCCCCCGAGCTTGCGAGGGACTTGGCCTGGTTCTCTTGGAACGCGCCGAGTCGTAGTCCGGCGCCCAGCCCTCGAGCTTGCGAGGGACTTGGCTTGGTTCTCTTGGAACGCGCCGAGTCGTAGTCCGGCGCCCAGCCCTCGAGCTTGCGAGGGACTTGGCTTGGTCCTCTTGGAACGCGCCGAGTTCGACGTCTTGCTATAAATACGCGACCAAGGACGCCGTCGTCGTCATCCCCCGTTGCGCCGCACCCTTCGTCTTCCTCGCCCTGCTCTCTCTCAGCCCGCCGCTTGCCAAGCGCGTTTTCCGAGGCCGTCGAGCGTTTTCGCTCCCACTTCATCCGTGCCCTTCCTTCTTCCACCAAGCATAGCCATGGCCGACGACGCCGCTGAGCGCGCCGCTCTGATGGTGAAGCGAGCGGCAAGCTCTGCCGCCGGCGTCGCGCCTGGAGGGTGCGGTGGTGCCTCGACGACGCGACGCGCCCGCCGCCAGGTGCTGCGCCGCCGCAGCCCCGCAAGTGCTCGCGCGCGGCCGCCTGCCTTGGGGAGCTAGGGCCTAGGGGTTGGGGTTTTGCCTCTCCTCTTCCATCCCTCTCCCTGCTGTAGAACAGGTAGGTTTTGTAGCTTTCTGTGAGAGCCTGTGGTGGCAAACAGCTGTCCCTTCTTTTGCCGGTAAAACAACATTTTTTTTCTCTGTAGAAAAAAAAACAACGCTGTAAACCTTTTCTGCATTTGCATAACTGCACTGCACAGGTAGGTTATGCAATAAGGAACTACATACACCTTATTTTATCCGGAGACAAGGAATCGAGAGACTTTACAAACGAAATTAACAAATGTAGTTTTAGTGCGTGTTCATTCCATTTTCAAATGCAAGACGTTTTATTATAAATAAATCCAAGACGTTTTATTTTATTTTAAGTCAAATGTTTGTAATATAATAGCACGTTCCAAATGAATGCAGTATTAAAATATATTTGGCAGTGTGTATATGGAACAATTTGATATTGTGAATGTAATTGTATTATTTCAATAAATCTAGTTAATGTTAGATAAGTTTGATTTAGCATGATACTAAAATGTTTATATTTAGAACCGATTATGAAATTAGATCAGTCTCAGTGT
Source organism: Echinochloa crus-galli (assembly GCA_900205405.1). Lineage (NCBI taxonomy): Eukaryota > Viridiplantae > Streptophyta > Magnoliopsida > Poales > Poaceae > Echinochloa > Echinochloa crus-galli. The sequence continues at coordinate 544,590 of OAMR01000449.1, forward strand.
ATAATTTCATTGCACAATTATTAAGATTGAAAACTATGTAACCAATCTAGATGGGTTTTACGTGGATGAAACTCCTCTCTTTGTTCCATGATGAAACTCTTTCTTCTCTCTTCTCGTGCAAATTCTGCCATGCATGTCGCAGACATAAAATTTTCCATGAAATTCCACTATGACTGACCTTAGTATGTAGTTTTGAGATAGATAAGTTAGATTATTTTAATAAATGCTTTCAATGGCTAAATTAGCTTGTTTTATTGACTTCAACATGTGTAGGTAGCTTGGGTTGGCTTCCTGGTACCGGGTACAGAACGTTTGGCAGAACATGTGTTGAGTTTCAACACATGTTCTGTAATATATGCGTGTCCCATTGTTCATGGTAAACACTAATGATAAAAGGATCTACGGCCCTCGAGTAGCCAGGTAGAAGATATCACACTTACCTATTATTACAAGTGTTCATCCAATGTGCCCTGTCAAGTGTCAAGATGAGGGTAGAGACGACGGTAGATGACCAGATTGCTGGAATTGTATACAGCGGTCAGCACACAACCACCGCAAAGCCTGACGAAGTGACGATGCTGCCGAGGAACAGGTGGCCATTTCCATTGACAAGCACGAGCACAACAACAGCACAGAGATCGTGGCCTGTGATGTGCTGCATCACCTGGGATGTAGTTGTAAACTAACTCTAAAGACTGGATTTGAAAACTGGAAGCAGACTAGATCAAAAGAACCAGGATTCATAATAAGACTATCCTCGCTGCACCTATTTTGTATTCCTCTGCTGCATGGAATGTAATTTTCTTCTTTTCACATTTTTTTGTTCTTCTCGCGAGAAAATACTAGCTTAATAAGAATAATGGAAGCCACATGGAAGCAAGGAAGTCATGTGGTGATGTGAGTTGTGGCTGATCCATTAGGAATGTAAGCATGTATTGAAAAGGAGACATGTAGATACATTTTCAGACTGCAGATTGTAGCAATCATCTACCAAATCTGTGTGCAGTGCAGCTTACCACACAAACTTGCTGAGATAGTTCTTGCATCCTGCAACCATATGCCGCTCTATACACAACAATATCTCAAGAGTACTGACGAACGACACATGCCCTTTTTACTTTCCTTGCCTTAGAGCAACTCCAGTGGGCTGATTAAAATTGGGGCTCTATATTTTATTTTAAGGGCCACTTTTAAAAATTTAGAGACCCAGATAAAAGATGTGCTCCAGCCCAACCGACTAAATAGAGTCCCTATCCATCTGACTAGTGGGCCCTATCTCCAAACTCCCGTTCGTCTCTCTCCCGATGGAATGGCTCGCCGCCGCCGCCGGCCAGATGCTGGCGCGCCGCCGGCCCTCCTCCCCAGCGCCACCGATGCCCCCGCCGATCATCCATGGTAGAAAAATAATCAGAATTCAGAAAACCAACTACAGAAAAACCAGTACAAGCAATTCGGCGCAGAAAGAGAAAGAGAGAGACAAACGACAATAGCGGCAAACACACACACAGAGAAACACAGGAGTAGTATGTCGTGATTACCGGTTTGGTCTGGGGCCCAAGGCCGGCGTTGACGAAGACGGCGCTAGCGGCGGACAGCGCCACCCCGCACCCGATCGCGCGGAACCCTGCAGCAGCAACGGTGGTCATTTTCTCGTCAGTCATCGCCAATCCCGCGGATTCCGTCCGTTAGTTTCGGAGCCGTTAGGTTAGGGCGACGCCTTGCTATAAATACGCGACCAAGGACGCCGTCGTCGTCATCCCCCGTTGCGCCGCACCCTTCGTCTTCCTCGCCCTGCTCTCTCTCAGCCCGCCGCTTGCCAAGCGCGTTTTCCGAGGCCGTCGAGCGTTTTCGCTCCCACTTCATCCGTGCCCTTCCTTCTTCCACCAAGCATAGCCATGGCCGACGACGCCGCTGAGCGCGCCGCTCTGATGGTGAAGCGAGCGGCAAGCTCTGCCGCCGGCGTCGCGCCTGGAGGGTGCGGTGGTGCCTCGACGACGCGAGCACCGATGCCACCGCTGCGGAAGCGAGGCTGAGCGTCACGGACGGGGACGGCGGCCTGGGCGGCGGTGGCGGCTGCTGCTGCGTGAAGACCGTCGCGCCGCCGGCGTTGGACCAGCTCCGGCGGGGGATCGGCGGGGCCATCGATGGGCGGCGGCGTCGGGGGAAGAGCTCGGCGGCGTCACTGGCGAGAGCGTCGGGGAGGAAAAGGAAAGAAAAAGTGGGTCCAGGTGGAGGATAGAGGGTCCCTAGATTTGTGGACTTTGTCTAAAAATTTAGTGGGCTACCAATTTTAGTCACTTGGGTAGTCACCCCATTGGAGGGTGATTTTTGGCCCAGGGTGACTAAAAGGTTGGACAGGGGCTTGTTTTGTCACCGGCTGGAGATGCTCTGCAGCGGTACCCTCCAAAACTCACCCCCTAAACCAATTTTTGGAGGCTCCTTTACAAACTTTTATCCTCCAAATAAAATTCTTCTGCAACAATAGCCTCTAAATTTCCTCCCCAAAAGGAATATTCCTAGGAATCCAGCTCCTCCCACGCATCCCGGAGCCAGAAGCACCTCCGCCGCGTGCTCCTCGCCACCATCGCCGCATCCGCAGCGGCCGTCGCGGCCCTGCTGCTCCTGCTCACTCTCGCCCTCGTCCTCCTCCTCCGGCACCGGCGCCGGCGGCACCCCCACGCTTCTGTTCTCCCCGCCGCCGCCGGACCCAGCCCGCCCACTCCGCCGCTACTCCCGCCGTCGCACAAGCACTCGTGCTCCGTCGCCAGATGCGTTTGCCGCGGCAGGGGCGGAGGCCGCATCAAGATCCTCTGCAGCTTCGGCGGCCGCATCATCCCCCGCCCCCACGACGACGCGCTCCTCGTTGTGCCCCGCTCCGTCCCCTTTTCGATTCGTGATTCACGAGGCCGTGCGCAAGTACCTCGTCCTCCTCAAGAACGGCAAGCCCGGCGACAAGCAGTTCCTACCACTGCCCAAGAAGACCACCGCAGGCAGCATCCTCATCGCCGGCACCCACGCCGACGACCTCGGCAGCCAGTGCGGTGCGTGTGCCGTGTGGTCGTCGGACCCGGACGCCGCGATGCCGGCCGCCGCGCCGGGGGCGTAGTCCAGCGACCACACGGCCTCGGGCCCCCTCCACGCGCGCCACGAACGTGCTGGTGAGCGGCAGCGCCACGCGCGCCGCGACGGCGCGTGCCAGCACTACGAACGTGACGCACCCGAAGGCGAGGCTGTGGTGGCGGCCGAGCCGAACGTGAACGCGTCGTGGCGAGGACGCCGTTGGTGGAGCTGCCGTTGCCGTAGGAGAAGTCGCGCAGCCCTGCTCCGGCGCTGATGCTGGGCATCGGGAGGGCCTCGGCGTCGGGAGCGTCGCGCAGAGCTTGGAGCCGCACGATATGTTGGCGTAGGTCGCGGACCTGGACGTCCTCGCCGCCCAACCCCGCGGCCGCGGCACCGGCTCCCGAGGATGCCGTTGCGGCCAGCGGCCCAGCTCCAAACTCTGCGTCGAGCGGGACTTCCTCCACCTCTCCGTGCCCAAGCGCGGGGATCCGCCCGGCGACGACTCGTCCGTGGTCAGAGCGGCGGCGGCTGGCGGGGAGGACGCGGCGACGGCTGTTGGGGAGGGCGCGACGGCGGCGGTGGCCGGTGGGGGAGGGGGCCGGGGCGACGGGATTTGGAGGAGCGAGACGCGTCTGGGAAATTTGGGGGAGGAAGCGGCAGACCGGCACAGTACAGGGTGTTTTACGGGACACCGCTGCAGCTGGAATTCGGGGCTAGATACGCTAATGTACAGGTTCAGGAGGGTTTAGGGGCAACCGCTGCAGATAGCCTTACAGTAACAATGACGAATTCACCAGTTAGGTAGCGGCCTGTTACTCTGTTATCAGCATCGGTTTTGGCCATTGTCAGCGAAGTGGATCTAGCTTGTTCCGCCTAATACACAAGTCCACAAGAACATGCTCCTGCAGCTAGCCTTCTGTGCCTGCAATCATCATTATACCATGTGGTGTTTCAGACACTTAATTAGTCAAGGGGTTACTTGTCGCCAGCAGAAGAAGCAAATTAAGTACTACTCGTAATTACTGATTACTGAATGATTAGATCAAGATCAGCAGAAGAAGCAAATCGAGCCGCTCTCGGAAGGGTTTGCTAACCGACTTTTTTTTTGGCTGAAGGCTTTCCCTTTTTATGAGATTTGTTCCTTGGCAGTCGACTGAAATGTCGCTTATCTGTCAGTCGACGTCTTGGACCGTCAGATCGGTGCCAAATGGTGGTGATCAATTTGTGGCCAATCGGGTCCGCTTCCAAGTATGTGCGCGCCCGTTTACCTGTTACCAGGTCACGATGTTGTCTCCCCCACAGCGCCGCCGTTTCCTCGTTTCCTCCGCCTCCTTCTCCATCCATTCCCCTCCTTTTCAATTCTGTCTCAGATCATGCGAGTGAGAGTGGAGGGGAGCTAGTGCCGCGGCTCTGTGCCGGTAATCCGGCCAGGGTCTTCAAGGGACGATGGTTTTTAGGTAGCCGGATCCTCGCTCACGTCGGCAGGTCTGCGGTGACCCCAGCAAGAAGGACTGCAGGAGTGGTGCGGCTTCCCCGGTAAATCGGCGACCATTTCAGGGGAGGTGAGACCGAGGGAGACTGAGAGCATGCGAATTGATGCCGGCCTTCACCCGTAGATCAGGTAGGTTTTGTAGCTTTCTGTTGCTTATCCCTGTTTATTCGCCGCCTATAGATATGTACGTACATTCACATAAGAGCGAAGGTATAGAAAATAACACATGTAGTTGAATTCCTATGTGGTAGTTCATTAAGTAGCAAATAAGATTTATTAGGTTTAGTAATTGGTCACTCCTGATACAGTAGCTTGCTGTGGTATGAAATTGGAGATCAGAGTTACCTGATTGTTTTTATCCGACTGGCATTTGACCTTTTTTTCCCTTAGGAATCGATTGTGTAAAGTGTAAAAACTGATCTGCATGTTGCAAGGCATGGTTGTATCTTAAATGCATCATATTGTGTATGTTGAGAGAGAGACGCGGGAGATAGAGAGAGATATTTTGTTACCAAGTATGGTTGTCCTAGATTGCAGTTGGGGGGTCGATCTTTCTTGGAACAATAGATGTTAACTTTATAAGGATCTTAAAGATTAGCTACTATTTTCTATTTTTCTGGAGATAGATCATAGTGCCATGTTTTTTTTTCTGAAACAATAAATATGGACATAGTATGGATCTGAATGCTTTTGGTCAATAAGTATGTTTTCCATTAACCAATTATTAAGATTTTTTACTTATGCTTTCTGTTTGGATATTTTGTCTAGTAGTGACTGAATGTTTCTATGTTACGTTGTGTGAATTATCTGTGAGGGAGGGAGGGGTTATTGTTTTTCTTCTTTTGTTGAACATATGTGCATGTGTTATGATCTCCCTCTCCCCGTGTGTGTCTTGTATGTGTCTAATGTAAACTTATGGTGTTGCAGATGGTTGCAGAAGAGATACAAATCCATGTCTGGAAACCCATCCAAGATCAGTGTCCTAGTTACATGAGTTCCAGATATTTAACTTCTCTTTTGACTAGCTTAAACGCTTGGGTGTTGTTATAAAGCTAGTATGCAACTATTTTGCGAGCACTTGACCCTTGATGACCGATCATTATTTAGTATTGTTGAAAAGTTACTATTATCTTTTTTCACAGTTAACTGCACGTTAAGTTTTTTGTGTTTCGATGATGCCAATATTTTGCTCTAGTAGGATGCATATTTTCCATCATAACTACATACTGCTTTTTTGCTAACAAGATGCGGTTTTTGCCAGCTTTGTTGACAAGATGTACTCTTTGCTGTAGTCAAATTCATATGCTGTTGTGCGTTATGCATGTTTTAATGTTGTATCTAGGCAAAGGTGTCAATCAAATATATTTTTTTGCTCCCCAAGCATGCTATAGTAGGATTTGTGTAGCATTTGTGCGTGCTGTGTCAAAGTATTTTTGTCCATATATATCTAACCATTCAATCAAATATATTTTTTTGCTCCCCAAGCATGCTATAGTAGGATTTGTGTAGCATTTGTGCGTGCTGTGTCAAAATATTTTTGTCCATATATATCTAACCATTTTTCACAATGTATGAGTAAATTGTTATACTTAATTTGTACACATGTTTGCCAGGATGGGATTCAAGATCTGAGGTACTTTAAACCACCTCTAAGCTATCTTTAGCTTCATTTTTTCTAGAACTGTACTATCAACCATTTGTGTTACCTCAACATTTATATAATGCGTAAAATTAGTACTACTTACTAGTGTTACCCGCATAATATGATCTGTAAACCTTTTCAAAAACATGTTAAGTTTTCAGGCCATTTTTTATGTTCCTAGTGCAATGTGTACGTAATAATAATATTTATATACACTCATCTAATAAAACATTGTATATTTATTTTTTATCTTTTTATAGATAATAAAAATGTATATAATTTGTATAATCTTATAGAACACCATTGTAAATTTATATAGTTACAAATATTGCATATAAAACATTGTATACAACTTTTTTTGTATAAGTTATATTTAGAGTATATAATTATGTAGATTTGTGCAGTGTTAGCTTGCACATGGCCCATGGAGATTGAGGTGCTTCGCATGCTATTGTCTTATTTCATATTTTTTTAGAGAATTAGATTATTAAATGAATATTTGTACTGCCATGCTTAAATACAAAATCACACACAATTTGTCCTAAATTTATACCCTATCACGGTGATATAATTTTTTTTTATATCATTACAATTTTGTGTAACTCTAGGACTTGGCGAACCCATGTGTTCCTTGTTTCAATCCCCTTTGTTCGAGATATCATTTCTGTGTTTTGTGGGTGCAGTTACAAAAGATTGTAGGTGTAATTTTAGAATCTGTGATGGAATCTAGTACATAGAAATACTTGTTCACTACCCTGTATTCTTTTTTCGGACATACTTGTGTTTTCTCAAGAAATGCTTGTGTTTTTTACAAAAATAATTGCATTTTCAAGAAATACTTGTGTTTTCCCAAGAATTTCTTGTGTTTTTCCAAGAGATACTTGTGTTTTTCCCAAGAAGTTATTGTGTTTTCCATTATGAATAAGACAGCTCACTCTAAGTATCATAAGTGATCATTTGTTTAGAGATGCAAAACTATATATTACCATTGTTATAGGGACAACAAGGCTTAGCTCTTTGTTTTTGGTAGACAGATTTAGCTTTTTCCTGAAACTCATATAAGTAGGCTTTTTCTATCCATACAACTTATGTTTTATTTAGTATGTCTTAGTAGCAAAATTCACATGTATTAAAAATATACAAAGATTCATATGTGTTTATTTCTAATATATATTTTTGACTCATTAGGAACTAGAACTCACAGGAATGTAAATATTCTTTTTTGTTGTCAGGTGCTCTATATTCAAATATACAAAGATCCATCTTTCACCTTTCCCCCAAACACTAGAGACTTGTATGAAACTGCACCCGTAGGTTACAAAAGGTTTTTGTTGCAAGGTACTATGTGTTCAAATATACACATGTTCATCTTTGTTTTCCCAAAAAGTACTACACATTTTTGTTTGTACTCTTTAGACTGCATCTACATTTTACAGTAGGATTTTTCTCTTGTGTGTGCTTGGGGGAATGGATCTTGCAACAAAAGAAGCAAAGGAGAGGATCACAAGGAGGATAACTCACCTTTGCTACAACATCTTGATTGGTATCTTGTTTCGCCCAAATGATCTCCATTTTGTCTCTCTTGGATTTGGGCAAGGGTTCCCCTATGGCTTCACGGTGATAATTTTTAGTCAACACTATTGTGTTTTATAGACAGAAACAACACGTGTACTCTGTTTTGAAGGCCAAGATGTTGTATATACTCCAATCACTTTCTTTTATGTGCCTTTTCCCTCTTTTATTTTTGTCAGCTAAAATATGCTAAAAAAATGTAAGATGTAACTTCTTTTATGTTGTACTAAGTTGGTAAAAAAAGGGCAAATAACAACATGTTTAAAGAGTTCTTGAACAATGAATAAATAATAGGCTGAAAGTGTAACGGGTCCTGGCGGCATATAAACAGAAAATACACTGTAGCCACTAGAGCCGTAGGATGAATAATCAATGGACAAAAGCGGTGACTGACAGATTTGTTAAATCTCAGTCGACTGATCGTCAAAAATACTCTCGAATTTGCAGCTGTAACAAGATCGAACTTCCCCAAATCATACGCTGACAAGGACTCAAAAATTCGAGGCGGGCACGTACGGCCGCCTGCGTGTGCGGCTCATGCATATAAATCTCGGTGCCCTCGTGCCGCCGCCGCGCAAGAAACCTTCTCGCCGTCGTCGTCGATCTTCACGCAGCCGAGAACCAGTTGCCCAGCCATGGCCGCTGCCGCCGGCGCCGCCTCGGCGAACCCCGGCCTGATGTCGCGGCTGTGGCAGTGGGTGCTGGGCAACCTGTTCTTATACCTGAGCATTTTTAGCCCGGCCCGACCCGGCCCGCAGACCCGGCCCAGGCCCGGCCCGAACCCGGCCCGCCCACGGACCTTACTGGACGGGCGTGGTCACAGATCTTGCAGCCCGAGAAAATAAATCTTGGCCCGAGCCCGGCACGAAATGCTGTTTTTAGCTATTTTACACTATAAAATGCACGGGCGGCCCGCCCAAGCCCGGGCCCCGCCCGAGCCCGGCCCAAAAATTGAGGCCCGGTGTGCCCAATGGGACGGTTATGGGCAGGATTTTCTCGGCCCGAAATAACCGGATTTTTTTAGGCCCGGCCCGAAAAATGCTCAGGTATACCTGTTCTCCTCGTCGTGGCTGCTGCTGGCGCCGCTGCTGGCGGCGTACGGGCCGCACCAGCTATTCCAGACCTACTTCAAGCTCTTCCTCCGGCGGCACGCGCGGCGGCTGCGGGGCGTGGTGGACCCCTACCTCACCATCGACGTGTTCGACACGCCCCCCGTCGTGCGCTACTCCGGCCTGCACCCCGTCGCCGTCACCGACACCACCTACGAGGAGGTGAAGGCGTACCTGAGCGGCACGTGCTCGCAGGACGCGCGCGAGCTCCGCGCCGAGGGCGCCAAGGACGGCGACGGGCTCGTCATCAGCATGCGCGACGGCGAGGACGTCGCCGACGAGTTCGCCGGCGCCACGCTCTGGTGGTCCTCGGTGCTCGCCGCCGACCCGCACGGGCAGCAGCACCACCACCAGAGCGGCGGCGGCGGAGACGGCGGCAGCCGCCTCGCCCAGCGCCTCACCTTCCACAAGCGCCACCGCCGCCTCGTCCTCGACGAGTACCTGCCCCACGTCCGCCGCCGTGGCCGCGAGATCCTCTTCGCCAACCGCCGCCGCAGGCTCTACACCAACAACAGGAACATCGAGTAGTACGTACTACATACGTAGAATTTTTCTTCTTTCTTTTCTAGATTATTCATTCATTCATCATCTAATTTCTTCGCATTCTAACGGTTTCTTGCTTGATTTCTTTATTTGCAGTAGCTACCTTTCCAAGCCGTGGAGCTACGTCAACTTCGACCACCCGACGACGTTCGAGACGCTGGCAATGGAGCCGGCGAGGAAGAAGGAGATCATGGACGACCTCGACGCGTTCCGGAGCAGCAGGGACTTCTACCGGCGCGGGAGGAGCTGCGTGAGGTGGAAATCACGCCGGCCGACGTCGCCGAGTGCCTCATGATGGTGCAGCGCGCCGGCCATGGGGCGGACTCCTCCATGGAGCTTTTGGTGGAGACGATGAAGAAGAAGAAGGAAGAGGCCAAATTAGCAGCAGCGAAGGCGGCAACGGCAGCTGCAAATAGAAAAGTGAAGGCAGCGGCGGTCAAGGATGAAGAAGGAGATGAAGACGGATTATTCTCAGATGAGGTAGAAGAAGAAGAAGAAGAAGAAGAAGAAGAAGAAGAAGAAGATGATGATGATGGGCAAGAATTCGAATTCTTAGATGAGGAGGAGGAGGAAGAAGAAGATGGGCAAGAAAATGAATTCGAGGTACAATACGATGGACAAGAAACCAAAGACTCACCAGGTGAAGTACAAGAAGAAGATGCACAAGAAACCAAAGACTAATCAGATGAGGTAGAAAAAGATGGACAAGAAACCAAAGACTCATAAGAGAATTACGAACAATTAGGGTTGTAATTATGTTGATCAAACATGTAAAGGTTGTATCCGAATTCATCCAAATGATGCAAGAATTCAACATGGTAATGGTTCCAGTAAAGCTTTGTTTGTGGTCTACTAATATGTGTCATTGTGGTCAGGGGCGAAGCCAACAATCAGAAATAGGGGGGCTGAAACTTGGGCTGTTTGCAGGAGCTTTGGCCTGTGTTACGGGCTGCTGCTGGGCTGTTGCTTCTCCAGGCTGATTTGGTCCAACGAAAATGCATAGCAGACAGTCGGGGGTGCGAGGGGGGCTCCGTGGTGTCACACACTGTAGGGGGGCACGAGCCCCCCTAGCTCCGCCGCTGATTGTGGTTGTTTATTTCAGTTCATCAGCAGCTTAGTCAATAGTCGTTTCCCAGTAAGCTCAGTAGGTGGCTGCGCCAACTGCCAAGTAGTGTGTCGGGCTGCAGCCCATCAGTGCGAGGGCCAGTATTATGTGAGTCTTGGGCCATCCACAAGTATCAATTCCATGGTTGTCAAGGGTGGGCTGCTAGTTTCACTTTAGGCCTACGGAGTACTGCCTAGGCCTTGTTTAGTTCCAACTTGAGGAGCCCAAAGTTGACATTTAGCCATTAACATGTCACTGTAACATTTCGTTTCTATTTGTGAACAATTATCCAAACATTGATTAATTAGGCTCAAAATGTTCGTCTTGCAAAGTACAACAAAACTGTGTAATTAGTTTTTGATTTCATCTACATTTACTACTTCATACATGTGCCGGCATTTTGATGTGATTGTGATGGAAATCTTTATTTTGCATAGTGGAATTTGGGACCAAATTTGGCAAACTCAACGAGGCCCTAGTTAGGATTGCAAGTGTCTTCGTAGAACCTTTATTTTTTCATTTTTGGCATAATAATGGCCGCTGGAAATTGTGTTATTCTCAATTGGAACATGTGTGTCGATTAAATGATGCTGCTCAAGCATCCGCAAACGACCTGTTCGCCTGGTTGGTGGCTGGTCGCTGGTGCTGATTTATGCTCAAAGAAAAATACTACTGACTATCTGGTGGCTGGTGCTGATTTGTGCTAAGAAAAAAATACTGTTGGCTGGCTGCTAATAAGCCAAACGAACAGGTCGATGTCCTCAGCTTAGGTGCCATTATATAGTTTGCTAATTGGTATGAGAATCTCATTCTGGAGACGGTTGGTCCTGATTTGGCTAAAAACATTGTGGCCCTGCCAGCAAGAAAAAATTGTCCAAACATTGATTAATTAGGCTCAAAATGTTCGTCTTGCAAAGTACAACAAAACTGTGTAATTAGTTTTTGATTTCATCTACATTTACTACTTCATACATGTGCCGGCATTTTGATGTGATTGTGATGGAAATCTTTATTTTGCATAGTGGAATTTGGGACCAAATTTGGCAAACTCAACGAGGCCCTAGTTAGGATTGCAAGTGTCTTCGTAGAACCTTTATTTTTTCATTTTTGGCATAATAATGGCCGCTGGAAATTGTGTTATTCTCAATTGGAACATGTGTGTCGATTAAATGATGCTGCTCAAGCATCCGCAAACGACCTGTTCGCCTGGTTGGTGGCTGGTCGCTGGTGCTGATTTATGCTCAAAGAAAAATACTACTGACTATCTGGTGGCTGGTGCTGATTTGTGCTAAGAAAAAAATACTGTTGGCTGGCTGCTAATAAGCCAAACGAACAGGTCGATGTCCTCAGCTTAGGTGCCATTATATAGTTTGCTAATTGGTATGAGAATCTCATTCTGGAGACGGTTGGTCCTGATTTGGCTAAAAACATTGTGGCCCTGCCAGCAAGGGGAACAACTAAATGGATTTTGAATTAATATTGCATCCTGAAGACAACAATGGCTGAATTGATCTACTTGTGATGAACAAGTCCAGAGCACCATGAATGCATTACAAGTTGTTCAAATAGGCCGATGAACAAGTTCTTGTCTTTTTGGGTTTTTGTTTCCTCTCTCCCTCGCGTTCCATGCTCAGGACGCTCCCCCTGTTTCGCGATAAAGAAAATAGGCCGATTTTTTTTTTTGAGGGCATGTCGACTGAGTTTATATTATAGAAGCAGGATTACAATCGTATCGGAGTGCTTCCGACAAAAGAAATGGAATGCTACTCTCCCAATTACAAAACTTATTAGCCTGAGTAGCGCAAGCCTTGCACAGCAGTGAGCCGCACCGTTTGCTTCCCGGTTAACATGATTAAAAGAGATAAAAACAAAACTCCTGCTAAGTTCTTTGACATCATACCAGATACTTGCTATTACTAACCGTGCTCCATCCGGTGACTGCAGCAATTTCACCACCGAGATGTTGTCCGACTCCACGGCAATTCTCCTTGCTCCAGCGTCCTTCGCCATTCTCAGACCGTCCCGAACCGCCAAAGCTTCTATGATCAAAGCGTCTTCTAGGTCTTCATACCAGCACGACATGGCTCGGATTAGAGCCCCATTCAAATCTCTAAGTACCGTCCATGTTCCTCCTTTGAAAGTGGAACCATTGAACGCTCCATCAGTGTTTAGTTTCAACAGATCACCTTCCGGCGGCTTCCACCTCGGCTTCTCTCGCCTGCAGGGTCTGTCCTCCTTCTGATTAATCTGTAGGACATCTTCCACCATCTTGGCAACAAATTTTGCAGCTGCATACGGGCTCCAGCTTTCATTGCCGTGTCTTCTACTATTCCTCCCTGTCCACAATGACCAGCAGCAGCAAGCAAACAGAGCCGCATCATCGGCTTTACAGAGTTGCCCCACTAGCAGGTCTTTTGCCCAAGTGTCAGGGTGTAGCAATGGTGGCTTAAGTCCTGTCAAATCCTTGATACAATCCCAAAACATGTGGGCATATGTACATTCAAACATTGTGTGAAAAAGTGATTCAGCTGAATGACCACAGTCTTGACAGACACTCTCCTTTGCAATATGGCGTCGCAACAGCTCTTCTTTGGCGGGCAGGAAATTGTGTATAGCCCTCCACCAAAATATTCTCACTTTCGGCGGTATTCTCATTTTCCATAGATGCCGCCACCACTGCCCTGGACCCTCTGAACTTGCCGTGGTATTCTCCGAATGATCAGCTGCCGCCATTTGAATATCCTTCAGCAGTTTATATGCAGACCTCACCGAGTATGTACCACCCTTCTCAAAGGCCCAGGCGTTCAGGTCCTCCATCGGATGATGGCTCAGCTTAATTTTCAGCACAGCCTCTATATCCAACATGATCATGTTCTGTTTCAGTTTCTCCACATCCCACCTGCTACACTTGGTCTAAGGCCTCAAAAAGAATACTTGTTAGTGGAAACCAAGCCAAAGGATATAGCCAAATGGTTACTGCTAATGGACAGACTCAACACTAGGAATCTACTGAAAAGGAAAAAATTTAAAATTGAAGGGAACAACTACAATTGTGTCCTCTGTGCATCACACCGAGAAGAAACAGCTATGCATCTCTTCTTCACTTGCCCTTTTGTGATCAGATGTTGGCAAACTATTGGAATCCAGTGGCAGTATGGTACTCCTTTCTTCAAGATGTTGGAAATAGCCAAACGCAATTTCAATGGCACTTTCTTCATGGAGATCCTCATTATTGCAGCATGGCATATTTGGAAGCAAAGAAATGGTTTAATTTTTGAAAATTATCCAGTTAGCATCAATAGATGGAAAAGCAGTTTCGTGGATGAGTGCCGAAATCAAGCTCATAGGATGAAAGATTCCCTTAAGACTCCTTTTATAACTTGGATTAGCACAGTTGTTTAGGCTCTTTGCTCTTAGGTTAACTCTTTCCTCTCTCCCTTGTACAGACTAACTTTCCCCTGTAAGTACCTCTTGTAACTTGTTTTATAATTTTAATAAAATCTATCACAGTGGGGGTCTCCCTTGCTGTGTTTCTGTTTCAAAAAAAACCAAGCCAAAGGATCGAGCATAGGGGCCTTAGACAGGGAGATCCCCTTCTCCTCAATGCTTACTAGTAGAGAAACGATTTCCATCCACCATATTTGTTTTGGTTGAGTTTGAACCTAAGATAAATTCTACCTTTAATCCCGTCTATAGGGTCCCGGAGACCAGGACTAAAAGTGACCTAGTCTTGTTTGGTGTTACCAACTGGCACAAAACTCAGGCAAAAGTCCAACCTGGCCCATCTGGATGACGTGCCACAATTCAAATGTATTGCGATTCTATGTTACACGGATATGGATACGTGTATCAGTATCGAGCCACGTCATTTTCTCAAAAACATGATACGTGGATACGTTGTATTATTTTATTAAAATAAAATAAATAATAATATATAGTGAAAACTGAAAACTCAATAGCAGTTAAGGAACACTAAAATCCACTTGAGGCTGGACTGTTGGAAAAATGATACAGGACCAAACTAAATCGGAGGGGAACAATGAATCAATGGCTGTGTTTAGTTCCCCATCACATCACCAAACTTCTCAAAATTCTCTTTCCAAACTTCACTATTCATCTATCACATCAAATCTCTCTCCTCATGCATGGAACACTAAACGTGGGTAAATAAAAAAACTAATTACATGGTTTTGATTTAACATGATTAAAAGAGATAAAAACAAAACTCCTGCTAAGTTCCTTGACATCATACCAGATCATACAAGAGAATGACCTCCTTGGCCATCTCAACTCAACCCATCCTCCACAGCCCTTTATTTTACAGAGAAGTTAACACCGAAACTGAAGACAAGACAAGGCTACGACGCGCCGGTCTCACAAACATCTGGTCTCGACCAACACATGACAAATAACCCAACCCAACATGTAACAAGCTGTTGGTCAAATTACTCAAGGCCACATGAGCGAAAACGCGCGGGCTACTAGTAGAACCTCAGCTGTTATTCCCGGGAGTGATCAAGGCGCCATCAGGAGTTCAGAACTTACGGGCACAGCTCCTCAGGCACTGCGCGCGTGAGCCATGAGCAGCTCCCCCAGGGTGCGGTTCACCACCAGGGCCGCCTAGGGGTCGGCCCATGGGCCTGTCAGAGGTGGGCCCTGGACGCCGTGATCTAGTCTGATGGTGGGTCCAGGGGTACCCATATCCCACAAGCCCCCGAGCAACGTGCAGGCGCGTGCTGGACTGCTTGACGAAGTGCCGAGGCCAATGAGGTCGGCTGAAGGTGCTTCAACTTGTAGTCGGCACAAGGGTGGGCGGTGCTCAAAAAAGAGAACACCCAACTTCGACGCCGAGTCCTTCGAGGTAGTCGGTCGGTCCTCATGAGGGCCGAGTACAGGGCGACGATTAGGAGCACTGTACGTACAGTAGCGCCCGAGTGTTGGGTTGGTTAGTATAAGCGAGCCAAGGCTCAAAAAATTGCTAATCAACATATGTGCCCAAGGATTGGTGAAAGCTTGCTACCACCAAGAATGTTGTTCCGGGTTCAGGGGCTTGCTCAGCCAAATTGGCCGAGTTGTATGTGGGTGAGAGTATGCTGCCACCGAGGAAGGGGCCAAAATTTTACTAGCACCCGTGACTCAACAGTATGTTGATAAGGATGGACCGAGCCGGCCCGGTCAAAAGCTTGTTGTTACTAGCTGTGCGGGAATCCCGCTAATGAGCATGCTCAGTCAAGGGCAGTGATCACCGCCCGCCCAAGGAAAAGGCGAAACGCATGCGCATCCTTTCCCAGGCACTTTGATGACTCACGGGCCACCGGATCCACGACCCCAGGGCGTCTATAAATAGGTACTTCGGCGTAGTTCACCACCAGCTGTCTCTTATACACATCTCCTCAACTCCAAGCAG
>OAMR01000449.1:578463-600755 GCA_900205405.1 Echinochloa crus-galli
GTCGCTTCGGGCTTGCATAACTTCAAAGAGGAGCCACCATGATGCTGGGAGTAGCTCGGTAGCTTATTTGCTGCTACTCCCAGCAGACATGTCGTCCCCGCTTTGGACTTTTTTCTATCGCTCTCCCCGACTCCCCTGTTGTGCTGCGTTGCATTTCCTTTCTAGAGGAGGGCATGCAGCATGCATGTCATCAGGATCAATTACCAGGGAGGGAGAGAATCCGGCCGGCAGGATCCTTCAAATTTTGCTTTGCCCGGCCCACAACAGAGGTGATTAATTCTCCTCACTATTCACCTATCACATCAAATCTCTCTCCTCATGCATGGAGTACTAAACGTGGGTAAATAAAAAAACTAATTGCATGGTTTTGATGTACACGACGAGACGAATTTTTTGAGCCTACTTAGGTCATGATAGGACAATGTTTACCACAAACAAACGAAAAGTGCTACAGTGCGCTACAGTGTCTGATGTGACATTTTTATCAAACTCTTCCATCCACTTTTTGGAACTAAACACAGCCGCCCTGTTCGCCTGGATGGTTTCCAGCCAGCGAACAATGTTTTTCTCTCAGCAGAGACCAGCACCAGCCACCAACCAGCTAGCAGTGTTTTTCTCTCAGCAAAAACCAGCGCCAGCCACCAGCCAAACGAACAGGGCGAAAAAAGAACGCACATATGCTGCTGAGTCATCAAATCGACGATTGTAACTTCTGGGGCAGCATGTAGTTGGTCTCTCGTGTGTGTGTCTGCCGTCGGTGGCGCCGCTCGTTTGCCGCCGGCTCGTCGCTGGCAGGAAGCGGTGCTCTTTGCGTCCAGTGTGCGGGGCTCTGGACTCTGGACTCAGGGGCGGAGCCAGTATGGGGGCTCTAGTCAGTGCCCAGCCCATAGAACTTCCCGAAGTATCTCTTTAATTTGTTACTAAGGAAGAAGAGGAGGTAGAAAAAAATAGAGAGGGGAATAAAGAAAAAAGTGGAGAAAGGAAGAAGAAGGGGTGGAGGAGCCCCCCTACTTATCAAGGCCAGCTCCGCCACTGACTGGACTGACAGCTGCGCGATGGCCGATGACGGCGCGATACGCATCTATATATTAAGAGGATTCAACCAAATACGCATCAAATGCCGTATTAACTTTTATTATTTCCGTTTTTACGTCAGATACGTCTAGATACGTATCCATCACGTATCCAGCGTGTATCCGTATCGGATACGTATCTGATACATGATACGTGGTGTCCCCCACGTATCCGTGTAGCGTAGTTGCGATTCAACTTTTTAGGGAAACTCTTGGAAAATGAGGTAAACTTTGGATCTAACAGATTTGGTACGTCACCCAATTCAAATTTTATGGGACTTACTTTTGAACCTTTTTTAAAAAAATAGATTAATTGGACCTTTTTAAATGACAATGCGCACTTAAAAAAAGATGGCTCCGTAATGAAAAAGATAATTCGGCCCAGTAGTAAAAGCTGTAGATAAGGCATTCAGCCCATGACGCATTGCATCAATGGCCCACCACCAAACTGAGCCGTTGGATCAAGTGGATGCCATGTTTACTAATACAACATACAATTCATTTGGCACCAACATTATGATAGAATGGTCTCCTTCACGCAATAAATACAAGCATATCATAGTTTCAATATTATTTGTCCATAAATGTAAAAACTTTGGCTTAAAAAATCCTCAGGGATAGACATGATTTTTTTTTGACCAGAAAGGCAGGGGAGGCTCCTACCTGTTTTTTTCTTTTTTATTAATATGCACAAAAAGAATAGTATGTACAAAAGGAGTTACAAAGCCCTAGGCTAAAGGAAAAAAAACCAAAAAAAACCCGGGAAATCAAGAGAGACTACTCAGCCAATTCAAAATTTTCGACCTGGTAGCTGCATTGACTCGCAGAGACAAGAGCTTAAGTTCCTTCTCAAAGATGATCCTCCAGGATGCAAAGGAGAGAGCCTTGTCATCAAATATTATGCTATTTCTGAGGCACCAAATTGACCAGCAGGCAATGATCACAATCTCCCTGAAGATAGTGCTGCGGAATTGCTCTCTTGCTCTAATGATTATGTCAAGTGTGTCTAAAGAAGGATCCCAATGGATGTCTAAAAAGAGCCAGCAGGCTTGACTGAAGGGGCAGTTCAAAGGATAGACATGATTTCACACTGTAATTTATGGCATCAGTTACTTGAATATGCCGGTAATAATCGCATCACTATGATATGCTTGTATTTTGAGGGGTCATACGTCTTCTCTTGTGTGAAATTGAGGGGTACTCCATCCATTTCAAACTATAAGTCATTTTGAATTTTCTAAATATATATAATATTTACTATTTATCTAGACATAGTGTATATCATGGTGTAGAACAAAAGCTATGTATTTAAAAAACTCAAAATGAACTATAATTTGGGGACGGAGGTAGTACGTACAATACAAAGACATAGTGTATATGATGGTGTAGAACAAAAGCTATATATTTAAAAAAACTCAAAATGAACTATAATTTAGGGACGGAGGTACTACGTACAATACAAAGAGGCTTAGGTGGAAGGGGCAGCACGCGTGCTTGCTTGCTTGGGTAGCGGAGAATGCTTGTTAGAGTAACTCCAACAGCCTCTCTATATCTATTTTGCTCTGTAAAAAAAAGAAAAGATGAGAAAAAACTCGATCCAACTGCGTCGGCATTTCCATCCGCTCGCCATCTCGCTCTCCATCCGCCTCCCTTCGCTCGGCAAAGATTCCGAGCAACAGCTCCTCGCCATCCCTCTTCTCCCTCCCCCCTCTCTCTCTCTGTGTCCCATCCCCGATGTGCCGCCTCCTGCCCTCCCCCATAGCAAAGACCTCGGCCGACGGCGGTGAATCGACGGCCGCGGTGACGGTGGAGGTGGTGGCGAATCGACGGCCGCGGCGACGCTGGAGGCAGCGGCGAATTGACGGCTGCGGCGACACTGGAGGCAGCGGCGAATCGACGGCCACGGCGACGCTGGACAAACGACACATGAGGTAGTGCGCGCGGCCGGTGCTGCCGCCACCCTGCGCGCCGCCCGCAGCCGCCCTGCGCGCCGCCCGCTGCCGCCCGTGCACCGCCGCCCCGGCCGTCCGCTGCCGCCGGCCGCTGGCCTTGGCTCGACGGGGGAGAGCAGGGGAAAGGGGGCGAGATGGGAGAGGGAGGAGGAGGGAGGGGGCGGGTGCTGAGGTGAGAGACAGGGGCACGACGAGCGGTGGGGAGAAGATAAGTATGACAGGCGGGGTCCACATAAATAGAGAGTCCAGTTAGAGAGCCTGTTGGTTTCCATCTAGAAAAGGATGCTTTTCTATATTATACAAAGGAGAAAAAACTCCATATCTGGCTAACATTTTGAAGAGGCTGTTGGAGTTGCTCTTAGGCAAGGTCTTTTACGTACCTAATACCACTGGTTAAAAATAAGTAGTATATAAAGTTCTTATTAGTTGAGAAAAATTATATACCATTATAATGTGTACCAGTGGTATAGGTAGTATATGAGGAGTGATATAGGTACTATAAAGGTATTATTGGAAGGAATATAAATGGCATTACTGTAATTAATGTAATTAAATAATTTTTGCATTCGATCATTCAAATTTACCGTGACCTGCCGTTTCATTTCCCTCTCAATCTTATTCATTTCCCTCTGTTCCTCATTTTTCCGACGTGTCTCTGTACGACGACCAACGACAAGTAGTCGCAATTACTAAATTACCTATGTCTATATCATATACCAACCAAGAGTGGTATTGGGTACTGTAAAAGAGCTCTGTTAGGCAGCGCTAAGGTGGTGGGAACTCGCCAATGGCTATATCAGAATTGCATGGTGGTTTTATGTTAATCGTGGATCTAGTGACTGGAGATTTGAAGATGATAAAGGAGAAAAGGATGGATCGAGAGCATGGTAGAGAAGCTCATTGAAATGAAGATTGCCATTCATATACCCTCCGCTAATAGGTAGTCTATTAATGTACCTCAATACAGATATGCCACGTGCAACATTTATATACCCATGTGAATCCAAATAAGTTTTAAAGATCATGCTATAGCTGACCATTGGAAATGCCATATAGTGTGTACTAGTCTAGTATCTACTAGTGAGATAGCAAGCTGACTTCAATGTTGGAAACGCCTATAGATGTAAAGAAAAATTTAGATGAGCATCCCTAAACATTAATCTCAGCACATACCTAACGCAGCACAAAGATCGAGTGAGCAAAGGGCACGAAATGCTCAGGTGAGATTTAGCAAAACCTGCAGCTGATGTTGTTTTTAAATTCTCGCTCAACTTCAGAAGTTCTATGCATAGTCTTAATCTTTATCAGGTAACCATTTCGGTCGCATGTGCCTCCTCCATAGCCTTCTCCTCTGCTTCTGCTTCTGCCTCTGCCTCTGCCTCTGCCCTTGCCTTCGCCTCTGCCTCTTCCTTTGCCTTCTCCTCTGCCCTCTTCTCCAGCTCTCCGACCAAAATCTTCAGGCACAAACCAGGTTCGCCGGAGCCGGCGCGCTTGGCCGTCATGAGGCACTCGGCGACATCCGCCGGCGTGAGCTTCGCCTCCCTTAGTATCTCATCGACGGCGCCGAACAGCTCGTGCTCGTCGACGTCGAGGTAGTTCTTGGCCAGCGTCCTGAACGCCTCGACGCCGCAGTAGGACATCTCGATGTGCATGTCCATCCTGCCCCGCCGGACCAGCGCCGGGTCGAGCTCGCCGGCGTGGTTGGTGGTGAAGACGACGATGCGCTCGCCGCCGCACGCCGACCAGAGCCCGTCGATGAAGTTGAGCAGGCCGGAGAGCGTCACCGCGCTGCGGGGCCGGTGGTCGTCGTGCTCGTACCCGCCGCCGCCGCCGTTCTTGGCCCGCCGCCGCCGCCGCCGCTGCGTGGCGCGGTCGCCGGTGAGGTCGAGGGTGCAGTCGATGTCCTCGATGACGATGATGGACTTGCTGGTGGTCTCGATCAGGAGCTTCCGGAGGTCGTTGTTGGTGTTCACGACGGTGAGCTCGACGTCGTAGATGTCGTAGTCGAGGTAGTTGGCCATGGCGGCGATCATGGTGGACTTGCCGGTGCCCGGCGGGCCGTGCAGGAGGTACCCGCGCTTCCACGGCTTGCCGGTGCGCCGGTAGAAATCCCCGTTGTTCCTGAACGCGTCGAGGTCCTCCAGATCTGATGATGTTGTTCACGGAATTCCATGAAGGGAATATGCCTCTGTATATCCTAAATTTTGGTACGATAATTTTGTTACCAAAATGTAAGGATGCCACTAAGATTCAGCAGTATAGACCGATTTGCTTGCTTAATGTGAGTTTTAAGATTTTCACGAAGGTGGCAACTAATAGAATATCTCAGGTAGCTCAGAAAGTTATCAGTCCCACGCAGACAGCCTTCTTGCCAGGGAGGAATATTATGGAAGGTGTGGTGGTGCTACATGAAACAATACATGAGTTACATAGGAAAAGTCAAAGTGCGGTGATTTTTAAAATTGACTTTGAAAAAGCATATGATAAGGTGAGATGGCCTTTTGTCCAGCAGACTCTGAGAATGAAAGGCTTCTCAAACAAATGGTGTGATTTGTGTGAGCTAGCGACGGAGTCCTCCACAACGGAGGACCACCAGAGCGGGGCGCCGGCGAACTCGTCGGCCACGTCCTGGCCGTCGCGGATGCCGACGACGAGGCCGTCGCCGTCCTTGGCGCCCTCGGCGCGGAGCTCGCGCGCGTCGTCCTGGGAGCACGCGCCGCTCAGGTACGCCTTGACCTCCTCGTAGGTGGTGTCGGTGACGGCGACGGGGCCGTACCGGGTGTAGCGGAGGTCGGCGCCGGGCTCGCCGATGTCGACGGTGGCGTAGGGGTCGACGGCGTTGAGGAGGCGGCGGGCGCGGCGGCGGAGGAAGAGGTTGAAGTAGGTCTGGAACAGGCGGCGCGGCGCGTAGGCCGCGAGCAGCGACGCCAGCGGCGCCAGCACGAACCACAGGGAGGTGAAGTTGGCGAACGCCCACTGCCGCCATGGCACCACGGCTTTGCCAGCCTCCGCCATGGTCGGCGGCCACGGCGAGTCGGCGAGCTCCTACGAAGATTGTAAAAGTATGTAGCTGGAGAAGAAATGGCCGTGCACTTGCTAGCAAGATTACTAGGATTTAGACGATGGGTTATATGGTGATTTTATAATTCTAGTTAGGGGCATTTTTGGAAAAGTATGGTATAATTAGTGTTTAAAAATGCCTTAGGATTTTGAAAGCTCGTATAATACCTGAGTGCGTAGGAGTATTCATTAATCATTATCCAACTTTGACATTTGGGGCTTTGGTTAAATATATAGCTAGGAAGGTTACATTTAACTTTGTGCAACAAATCGATTAAAAAGAGGATTGTACTCAAAATCACAATTAAAGGTGATTAGAATGATATTGTAAAGTAGATACTCATAGGCCACTTCGATTTTTCTTAACATAGTGTACTCATAGGCCTTGTTTAGTTCCAAATTTGGGAGGACAAATTTAGGAAGAAAAGGTCACTTCGTAATCATTGCGCCACTGTAGCATTTTTGTTTGTATGTGTAAAAATTTTTTCAAAAATTGATTAATTAGGCTCAAAATGTTCGTCTCGCAGAGTAAAAAAAACTGTGTAATTAGTTTTTGATTTCATCACTCCATGTATGTTATGACATTTTGATGTAATGGGGAATCTTCTTTTTGCATAGTAAATTTGGGAGTTGCTTTTGGGATCTAAACAATGCCATAGTCACTTAAGAATGCAAAGTTATTATTTTGACTTATTTGAAAAGTAGTCGTCGACAAAAATATATATAGGAGATGTGTCTATAGAACATAGAGGGTGATATGGCTAGTATCTCTGGTGGAGCGTGCACAAGTATGAACGTGTGGAATCTGAGGCTAGTCTTTGACTCGTCACCTACTACACAATAAATAATTATATATCTGACATCATGTATATCTAAATACACAATAAATATCATATATATAGAAAAACTATAAAATCCTATAATTTAAAATGAAGTGAGTGGCCAACAAGTAATTTGATCTAACCCACTCTCTCGCTACTTGACTTAATTATATTGAACTGTCTCTTACCCCTCCGTTTTAAAATAATCCTGTTCCCACTCATACTTTCTATAAAGTAACATTAATGCACTATATAATTGGCTTCATGCACTTTTCTATCAGTTTTTTTAAAAAAATTGGATGGTTTCTCTCTATATTCTGTTCCAGCATCCCAAATACTCCATGTCTTCATTCCCCCCAAAAAAAATACTCCATGTCTTCTTTACCAACTCAAGTGTATTACTTCGAAGAAGCTAAATAAAACCTCAGAAATGGGAGATGCAATGCATCTACTCCAGTTATTGGAAGCACCCACTGTACCTTGATCCTGGGCACGTGTCGAGCAGCAACTGGCCGGAGCCCCAGACAACACCGATCTTGGGATCCTGTGGGACAAAGAAACAACCAAGAAAGTACAAGAAACCAATAGGAAAAAAGCAAAACACAGGTATGCTGGCCGGTGGTCTGAGTGAGGAGTGGACAGCGACGGCACCGCTTCTTCTCCACGGCGGCGACGTGGTTGCCGGTTGCATCACGCCGGCGGCGAGTCGCCGTCGCCGTTGACGTGAATGTCTTCGTCGGGGGCTCGTGAAAGCGACGGTCTTCGTTCATCGGTGACGTTGATATGCTTCTTTGACGTGGCCTCCATTACACAGACCTTTCTTTATTTGCTTCACGCGTGTAGACTCCAGCGCTCGCTTTTAGTTTTGTCGACTTATCATGACACTCGAGTAGGCCATTTTGTTTTACAAATTAAGTTATACACAAAACTACTAGACCGTCAAAGAATTCTGTGAGTAGGTTGGGAATACTAATGGCTTGTACGGACTGACTGGTATAGTGGTAAATCCAATCTTGTGGGTAGGTTGAGAGTTGGAATGAATATTTCTAGTTTGGTAAGTGAGTTTTTTTGTTTCAATGACGGTACTCAAAGGGGGCGAACTGTCAGAGTCTGAGGGACCGAGGGAAATCTAAGCAGCGCATGATTAGTTTATGTCTGATCAAGCAAAAAGAAATAAACAATAATATTTATGATATAAAATTGGCATCGATAAATGCATCATGAAATATATTTTCTTAGTTTACTTCTCTCAATTAAATAGATGTCAATATTTTTTATAAACTTGATCAAATTTAAAGTAATTTGATTTAAGATAAACTCAAAATCTTTATATTCAAGACGGGGAGAGTAGCCAAGTTCAACAGGCTAATTTAGATGTAAACAAGCAGCATATCTTTTCACTCTCATAAGAAAAAACCTTTTTCGCACTCATATTCTTTCCTCGAAATTGAAAATGAAAATAGAAAAGCCAAGAATGCGATGGAATCAGGATTGGCATATACAGTAATAGAAAGCGATACAGACGGGAACATGTCAGTCACTGGCTATTCAAACCGTTGACCTGAAAGTACCTGGTGTTTTGAGTATTAAATCAATGATTGGTCCAACTATTTTTTATTTGCACGAATTTGTTACCTGTATTTAGGTACCTTTGGATACCCTTTATTTTCATCGTTTGATTTCTCAGAATGGATGGCTCTAATTAATCCCAAGTATTTTAAAATTCCTCTTATATAATATTTCACTCCTTTACGGTTTTCTGAATAGAGAATATTCATTTACCGGACTGTTTCTAAGAATTGTTAACAGAGAGAGAAGAACATCCATGAGTCCATGATATGCTGGGCTCAACTTGCTGCCCTCCTGATGGACCTAGGAAGGATAAAGAGGCCTTCATTGCTTTGCCAGTCATCCCGGTGGGCTAAAATCGATTGCATTGCGCTGCCTGCCGGGCCCTGCGCCGTCAAAGTCAGAAGGCACCGGGTACAATGTTCAAGGATAAAGCCTAGTACAATGTTTTTGCCTTTGTTTTCGACATCAAATTTTCCATTTCATCACATTTTGAATTATTCTAAAATCCTGAAACAGATGGGGATATATATGTAAAAAACATAAATTTCTTGTCATGTTGTCATCAACTAACTTTCCACTCGATGTTGTTCTCCATTTGAATTTAACAGCAACCTGAGATATTCAACTCATAGGGGCTGGAGGTAAGGATAGGCCCTCACTTTTAAGAACATTTAGGAACCTGTTGGTGTATGGTTGTGTGGGATATGGGTACCCCTGGGCCCACTGTCAGACCAGACCACAGCAGCCGAGGCCCACCTCCGACAGGCTCATGAGCCGACCCCTACGCGGCCCATACGGGCTCCCTGACTTGACGGACAAGTTAACAAAGACCCGGCGGGCGGCTCGTCCGGATATCCAGCGATATTCCAGTTGTAACCGACTTGGACTAGAGTCCTAGTTGGAGACAAGTAGGTTTAGATGGAAACCGACTTGTAAACCCTAGCCCGCTACCCTATATAAAGCGGCCTAGGGCACCCTCATAGAGGACAACGCCAGATTGACGGCGGTCGGGCCTCCTGGCGCTCTGTTGTCGCGGCGACGATCGTCGCCGGTCAGGCGGCGCTCGTTGCGGCGGTCCCCGTCCCTTCTGTTGCGCCAACTGTCGGACCTTAGGACCGGCAATCCACCTGGGGGTACCCGAGTGGTTGATTTGTAGGCGGGGCGATTGATGAACTTGCGACTTGATGGTACACAGGAGGCACTGATTTAGACAGGTTCGGGCTACCCGGAGGTATAATACCCTACGTCCTGTGTCGGTGGCGTCGTTTTATTGCTGGGTACTCGACCGAGCTTCAGGGAGCTTGGGCGAGCGTATGATTTACAGGATGAGATGCGTGATCTCGCGTTGTCTGGCGTGATCCGCCAGCAAGATAACTTCCAGCGAGCCGACCGCCAAGTCAACGTGATCGTGGGAGGTCCCGACGCGTTCTGTGACAAGAGGAAGCAAAAGCTCCACAGCCGCGAGTTAAATCTCGTAGGCACCAAGGATGTTGAGTACCTCAGGTGGTCGGAAACTCCGATCACCTTCAGCAGGAAAGACCACTGGGTCCACCTGCCCGAGCCGGGCTCGTAACCGCTGATCGTCAACCCAGTCGTTGACCGAGTCCTTCTGACCAAAGTGTTAATCGACGGAGGTAGCGCGCTCAACATCATCTTCACCAAAACCGTGAACGACATGGGGTTCGACTACACCAGGCTCCGAGGCTCCCACCAACCGTTCTACGACGTCATCCCCGGCAAGGCCGCTTACCCGGTGGGAAGGGTTACCCTACCAGTGACCTTTGGTACGCACGACAACTATCGTACCGAGTACCTCCACTTCGAAGTCGCCGACTTTGGTAGCTCCTACCACGCCATTTTTGGGCGGCCCATGTTGGCTCGCTTTATGGCCATCCCCAATCACACCTACTTGGTGATGAAAATACCGGCCCCGAACGGGGTCATCAGCATCAGGGGCGACGTCAAGACGTCGTACGAGTGTGACGGAGAAGCCGTACGCTCACTGAGCTCTCGCAACAACTCGGCAACAGCGCGCTCCTTGCAAGCGAAGCCAAGACCAACCCACCTACCGAGCCGGAGCAAGACGCGACAATGACAGCGCTCGAGCCAGACGCAGAGACCCAGGCGATCTCCCTTTTCAGCGACGACCCCAGCAAGACGGCGCTGATAGGCCAAGGCCTATCTTCCAAATAGGAAAGCGCGCTCACCTCCTTCCTGCGGGACAACTGGGACATTTTTGCATGGAAACCCTCTGATATGCCAGGGGTCCCAAGGGAGAAGGCTGAGCACTCCTTGCATTTGGTGAAAACTGCTAAGCCGGTCAAACAGAAGCTTCGACGGTTCGCACAAGATCGCAAGGAGGCCATTAGGGTAGAATTAAATAAGCTCCTAGCAGCCGGCTTCGTTCGGGAGTGCATGCACCCCGAATGGCTCGCAAATCCTGTACTTGTGAAGAAAAAACCTGTGAATGGAGAATGTGCATTGATTATACCGATCTCAATAAACATTGCCCTAAGGACTCCTTCCCTCTTCCGCGCATCGACCAGGTCGTCGATTCTACGGCTGGTTGTCTCCTACTCTCTTTCCTAGATTGCTACTCTGGCTATCATCAGATAGCCCTTAACCCAGCCGACCAAGACAAGACGGCATTTATCACGCCTCACGGCATATACTGCTACAATACAATGACCTTCGGCCTCAAAAACGCTGGAGCGACCTACCAATACCAGAAGGCAATCTAGGGCTGCCTGGACACCCAGATAGGAAGGAACGCCGAGGCCTACGTCGACGATGTTGTGGTCAAGACCTATGATAAAGACACCCTGATCGCCGACCTCCAAGAAACATTTAATAATCTTCGCCGCTACAGATGGAAGTTGAACCCGACCAAGTGCGTCTTCGGGGTGCCCTTAGGCAAACTCTTGGGATTCTTAGTAAGCTAGCGGGGCATAGAAGCTAACCCAACCAAAATCAAGGAAATCCAAGATTTGCCGCCCCCTAAGAATAAAAAAGAAGTAATGAAGCTGACAGGAATGATGGCAGCACTAAGCCAGTTCATCAGCAAGCTAGGTGAACGTGGTACCCCTTTCTTCAAGCTCTTGAAGAAAGCCGACAAGTTCGAATGGACGCCGGATGCCGATCAAGCATTGGCCGACCTCAAAGCATTCCTCGTCACCCCGCCAGTCCTGTGAACCCGGTCCGGACGAACCCCTCCTGCTGTACATAGCAGCAACCACAAATGTGGTCAGCACAGCTTTGGTCGTCGAACGCCCAGAAGACGGACACTCTTATCCGGTGCAGAGGCCTGTATACTACGTCAGCGAAGTACTAGCTGAGTCTAAAATCCGGTACCAGCACCCTCAAAAGTTGCTTTACGCACTCCTGATCTGTTCCAGAAAGCTGCGCCATTACTTCCAGGCTCATCCCATTCATGTGGTGTCCAACTTTCCGCTCGGCGAGATCCTCCGCAACCGCGACATCAACGGCCGAGTCGTCAAATGGGCAGTAGAACTCGGAAGCTTTGACACTACATTCAGACTATAGGGCCCTCGACACGCAGAAAGGGATGAGAAGGGGTGCCGACTACCCTGAACCTTGGGTCCTAAGTCACCGGAACTAACGTGATGGACTACAAAGACCGTAAGGGCTGTCACCACCAGGAGCCGGCGCTGGAGTACTCCTCATATCACCAGAAGGCAAGCACCTCAAATACGTGCTGCAGATACACTATCATGGTGCCGAGTACGAAGCATTGATCCATGGATTAAAAATATCCATCACCCTCGGCATCAAGCGTCTACTGTGTTTCGGAGACTCAAAAGTGGTGGTCGAGCAGGTCAACAAGAACTGGGAATGCTCCAAGGAAACAATGGACGCCTACTGTGCAGAAGTCAGAAAGTTAGAAGTCCACTTTTACGGCTTAGAATGCCGCCATATCCCGCGGGAAGAAAATGTTGCCGCAGACGTCCTGTCCAAACTCGGATCCAGGCGCTCCCAGGTACCCGCCGGAATATTTGTACAAGACCTACACCCCAAGCCGGCCCACCGCTCCTTTTGGCCCACCCGGGCCCGTCACTCCAGCTCCCGCCGCCGCCGCATTGGCTTGCGTGCCTCGGCCGCCTGGGCGTTAGCGCCGCCCTGCCAACCGAGCCTCTCTGCACCCTCCCTCGGCCCTACAAAAGCTGCCGAACCCCACCGCCCCTCAGCATCCCAACCACTGCAGCCACGAACTCACAGCGCCGCCGTCGGCAAGTGGGACTGAGCTTTACAGAAAGTCGGCATCCTCAGGAGTACTCATGAAGTGCATCCTACGCAGCGAGGGCCTGGCGTTACTGCATGAAGTTCACTCTGGCACATGTAGCAATCACGCGGCCGCAAGAACACTGGTCGGCAAGGTTTACAGATCTGGGTTCTTTTGGCCCACTGCGGTTTCCGACGCAAAGAGCTCGTCCAGCGTTGCGCTGGGTGTCAGTTCTTCCAAAAGCAAAAGCACTTGCCGGCTCAGGCGCTACGCACCATCCCACCATCTTGGCCCTTCGCAGTATTGGGGCTCGACAACGTAGGACCATTCAAGCCAGCTCAGGGTGGAGTTAAGCACTTGCTCATCGCGGT
Organism: Echinochloa crus-galli; assembly: GCA_900205405.1. Taxonomy (NCBI): domain Eukaryota; kingdom Viridiplantae; phylum Streptophyta; class Magnoliopsida; order Poales; family Poaceae; genus Echinochloa; species Echinochloa crus-galli. The sequence goes on from OAMR01000449.1 coordinate 591,553, forward strand.
GGACAAGTTCACCAAGTGGATTGAGTACAAGGCTGTGACCGACACCAAATTGGCTACAGCAGCAGCCTTCATTGAAGAGATAATGCATCGATTCGGTGCCCCAAATCGCATCATCACCGACCTCGGCTCGCAGTTCACAGGGCATGAGTTCTGGGATTTCTGCCAAGATAATCAGATCGATGTGTACTACTCATCGTCAGCACACCCCGCGGTGCAACGGCCAGGTCGAGCACAGTCCATAAAATCCCAAGTATTGGCAGACTTCTTAGCAGAATGGACAGAATTGCAAGCGCAGGCCGCTGGGCTAAAGAAGTACCACACGTGGTATGGGGCCTCCGTACTCAGCGGAGCCGTGCAACCGGCTACTTGCCGTTTTTCATGGTCTACGGATCAGAAGCCGTGCTGCCAGCCGACCTCGCCTTTTCTGCACCACGCATCAAGAATGCCGGTCCTAAGGTCCGACAGTTGGCGCGCCAGGTAGGGGTAGATTGGTGAGCTGTTTCTATTCGAAAACACCGTTGGCTCGATGGTAGATCAATCTCGCGTCGTCTTCCTCGCATGCGTGGAGGCGCGCCCTAAGAGAATCTCATACATGTCTCGACTAGTCAGCTTCATCATCAACCTCTGCATCGCGCGCGACGACTACTTCAACTCGGCCACAAATCGAGCTAAGTATTTATTTATTTATTTTATTTTTACGCCGCTACAGATCGCCATGTGCATAGTTTTTTCTCCATGAAAATGAGACAACCGCCGACCTGCGTCATTTACTCCATGGCAACCATGTGTTCACTCTAAACAAAAAATTGCTCATGAAGCAACAAATCAAAAACGGCAAGTCCGACTCACTAAATCCAAAGTCTAAACACGCGTGATAGTACTGGGCCGGGACCCTGCCTACGACTAAGCCTCCATGCAGAGCATCGTAGCATGTAGGAGTGCTGCCTCCATGAGAGCTCCAGCCAGTTCTCCGCCCGAGTCCCTAGCACTTGTCATGATTGCGGTGAAGTGATAGGAGTTGATAAAATCGACTCAAATCAAAAATTGATAACATGGAAGCAATCATCATTACACAGAAAGTGTACCCAAAGCTACATAAATTTTCTATTTCTTCTCTAGCAGGTCACTCGCCCGTTACATCGACATTACTACGGACTACATCAACCGCCAAACCAGCAAAGGACTCGGCCAGATCCTCGAACTGCTGCTCCGACAAGTCGGGGTGGTACCCGTCGCGAATGTCTTCAAGGTCGAGGCTGGGGTGGTACGAACGAACAAGCGCCAGCGTATACCTCACAGCATATCTGGCGGTCTCCGCGGCCACTCCTCTGGTGTACTCCGGCAAATGTTGCAGCCGTTCCGCGATCGGCACCGCAAGACGGTCGTCAGGAGCCTGAATCTGGTCACATGCTGACATGGCCGCCTGCGCCAAAGCGTCGTACCGACTAGCAGCCTCTGCATATATGCATGGGTTGTTCAGTACAGCAAAGGTATCATGAATACCATAAAGACAACAGAATTCGGAAGCAGCCCTCACCAGTCATAGCGGCGTTGTGAGCACCCACAGCTCGGCTGTGAGCGCTGGCGAGGTCTTGTATCTCCTTTTCGGCCGCCGCTACCTTCTCCTTCAAGGTTTTCTTTTCGCGAGCATGACCTGCGCAGCAAAGCCAACCATAACCAAGTGTTATGGCTTCATGCTCGGTACACATGGGAAAGTCAAGACGACGACGCACAGGCCTCCGCTCACTTTCTATGATGCGTTTCAGCTCGGCGTCCCTCTCCCGCAGCGTGGCCGCGACATCCTTGAACTTCTGGTCCACTGTGGCAAGTCGACCCTGGATTCGCTCCATCTCTTTGGCATGACCTGAAAATTCGCAGTAAAGAAAGATAAATACTATAGCTGGCACCATCTAGTGCTCGGAAGACAGGTATTCACCTGCATTAGCCGCCTCCAGCTGAGTGACGAGTTCTTGGTTGAGTTGTGACAGGCCCTCTGCATCCGTGTCCCTCTGGATCGCGACACCTCGAGCCTCATTGGCAATAGTCCGGACCCGGGTTCTGAGCTCCTGCAAGTCCAAGTACTCATCCTCGGCCACACGCATCAAACGCGTACTCTCCACAGTCCCGGACATCAGCACCTGCACCAATCAAGGTTCAAAACAGAAGCTAAGAGACATCTGCTCCCAAGGTCAGATTAACTCACCTCCATGTCCTCCAGCATCGAGCTCGACGAAGTACGTATCCGCTCGAGCGCCGCCCTATTTGCATTTGCAATGCGCTCGAAGCGCTCCTGACGGCTCAGCTCCTCCTCTTCTTCTTCTTCTTCTTCCGGCTCAGCATGCTGATCCGGAAGCGCGTCGTCCTCGAGCTCTGGCATGGCCGGCTCCTCTTCGCCGGCCTGCCGGCCTGGCCTCTGCCTCTACGATCACCAAGGCCCCTGGGCCCGACCCAGCAGTGGCGCCCCTTGCTGACGACTCGGGCAGCTCCGCCATTGGAGCACCCTGCTCCGTAGCAGGCACATCTTGGGACAAGGAATCCCCCAAGTCACCGCCGTTGTTAGACCGAGTGCGCGAGGTATCTGACAACACGGTCGACTTCCTGAAAAGCGTCATTAACGCAAGGAAAAGCAACGTCAAAGATTTGAGCCAGCAAGAAAGTGATGCCCGAGCAGAACCAACTTAACCGAGCTAGGGCTCTGTTACTCCTGCTCGGCCGTTTGAGTATCAAGCCAGCTGGACGAGGAGGCCGGCCGTCCCCCGGTGAGCGCACAGGTGTAGAAGACTGCACCGGCGCGGTCTCCACAACGGCGTCCGGACCCTGATCTTCATCATCTACGTCCAGGGAGGCCTCTGCACTCCCTCCAGCAGGCGAAGCACGATCCGACCTATGCCTCTTGGCGCGCAACACACCGGACGATTCCGCCTGTGCCTGCGCCGACCTCTTCCGCGACTCGGCCGCTGCAGTCTGCACTTGAGAGGAGAGTCTCCGCATACCAGCCCGGGTCCGAGCGGCGGTGACTGCGGATTCCACAGGAGCTGCTTTGCCTGAGCTCGGGGGAGAGCCGAGCTCCTCCGAAACCCAGTCCTCGAGGTCTTTCATAATAAGCAGCTGGTCGTCTCTCGCTTCCTCCGGCCGCATCACCTTCTGCCTCGACGCTGCACCTGCCCCAGGTAGTGGCGCCGGGCAGAAGAAGCGTTTGGTCACCTCCTAGCACGAAGAACGAAGAAAGAGTTCAGTCAACAAAAAGTAAGCATATCAAAAACAATCTGAAGGAAGAACAAGAGCTCAGCATGGAAACCTTACCGCAGGAGGAGGATTCTTTAGCGTAAAAGGACGGGGCGCATCGAGATTATTCACCTCGCCCTTCATCATTGTCCCCACGCGCCGCAGGACTTCGTCCGAGTCGAACCCCCGAGACGTTTCCCGAGCTGGGTCCAGGCGACCCGAGAACTCGAATGCCGGGTGAACCCGGTCCTTGATCGGCTGAATCGTACGACCAACGAAGGACACAGTGACGGCCATAGCGGTCAATCCCCTCTGCTTTAAGCCGGAAATCATCGACATAAGCTCAGAGATGTCATTGCATTCACCCCCAACCGGAAGAGCTCGCCAGGACTCCTGCTCCTTCGGTGCCTTGCCGGTCCTACTCGGCAGCAGAGGTGGCTGGTCCACCATGTAAAACCAGTCGCGGCGCCACTCCTTATGGCAATCCAGCAGCTGCAGATCAAAATAATCCTTCTGCCTACCCATGCGCAGAGCTATGCCCGCCCCACCGGTAATCCGAGTAGGACCATCGCCTCTACCCCCAGACCCAATGCGCTTGACGCGGTATAAATACCGCCAAAGAAGAAAATGGGGAGCGATTCCAAGAAAAGCCTCACAAAGGTAGATGAAGAATGAAATATCAAAAATCCCATTGGGATTAAGATGAGAGAGCTCCAGACCATAGTAGTGCAGCAGCCCGCGGAAGAAATCGCCGAACGGCGTGCTAAATCCGCGCTCAACAAAGTGCGCGAAGACAGCCACCTCGCCGGTGTTCTCGAACGGCCTCTTCTCCTTCCCCGGCCAGCCTCCACGCCAAGGTCTCCTTCGCGGGGAGCACACCGTGGTTCGCCAGATCCTCCAGCCGCTCCATTGTCATCTTGGTCTTCCCCCAGGCCGCCTCCTGCTCGGCCTCCGGCGGCACCCCAGCCGCCGCCAGAGCCAAAGGCAACCGCGCGGGCTCGCCGGGACGTAGGGCTGCGGGTCTCGTGCGCCATCTGGCCTGTGCACAGGCTGACGAGGGTGCTCTCTGCAGCAGGTACATGCCACGCCCCGCCGTTCTTGTTCGATTGGTCCTAATCCACCCCCAATTTAGCACGGAATGGAGAAAATTGCCATTTTCTCCATTTTCCCCTTTTAGGGAAAGAAAGGTTTGCGTTTTTTTTCATTCAGTACGGGATTGCTGCTACCACGGTTGATTGTTCGTACCCCCGATTTTACAAGGGAAAGGAGAAAATCTCCTTTCTTTTGTTTTTAGGGGAAAAAGATAGCAGTTTTGTACTCGCAAAAAAAAAAGATTGCAATTTTCAGTGTGTGCAATTGCTGTTATTCTGGGCACCAGTGCGGGCAGAGTTTGCAACTCAAAAAAAAAAGCCTAGGGCAAATTTCAATCTTCAGAACCAGCGAGTTCCGTGCCGATCAATGTGTGTGTCTATGAAATTAGAGTCAGTGGGGGTTCTGTGGTAGGGCATATGTGTTGGATGGCACAACTCAATTGATGAATCGTTTACCTTTGTTTTGGCAATCATGTTTAAAATTTGGCTATGTGTCAGGAACAATTTAGAACTTTTGATTTGGATTGCAACTCCAAACTTCGAATGTGTTTGCTTCTTCTGATTGTGCTGATTTTGCCACATTAATGTCAAATTTTTATTCTTTTTTCTAAGAACATGCTAGAGATTTAAGCATCTTAATATGGTGATAAAGAAAAACAGGACAAGTTTGGTTTACAGCAGCGCATAATTGACCGCCTGAACCATGTGTTGGGTGGCTCCTCCGGTGAGTTGATGGAGGTGGGGATGCTGCAGGTGTTTGTAGAGGACACTTTGATATACTAAAGGTTAGGGAGAAAGATTGACTTCAGGGCATACAAATGTGATGGAAGCAGTAGCTGTTACTATTAGGATAAGAGGAAGGTATAGATGGTTAAGATATGATCTGAGGGATGAGAGTGAGGCTGATGATTAAAAAATAGGAAATGTTCTGGCTTGGTGTTAGTATCACTGATTTTCCAAGTTTAATGCCATCAACTAAAGAAAATATGCCCTTGATTGTTTTGGGCTGTCGTTGCCGATCAAATGGCATGGATGCAGCCATAATATTGCTCAAACAGATCTGTGTCAATGGCTCAATGCCCAGAGGAAATCAAATGTGAACCAAAACAAATTATAAAGAAATACAAGATAACAACAAGTAAAATGCATCTCCCTTGGACTTCATTGCATACTGCTCTGTCCCTTTGAACTGGAAGCATACACCCTACTGATATAAAGTTTTGTTTCTCGGACAGGTATTGGCTTGCGACGAGGAAGAGGCAATGTCAGCAAGTAAGGGCAAGATGATGACGGTGATGAAGCGTTGGGTGGTCAGTAACGTGGGCTCATCGTCATGGCTCCTCCTGGCTTCGCTGCTTGCGGCGTATGCGCCGCGCAGGCTGCCCCAGATGTACTTCAACTTTCACCTCCGGCGGCACGCACGGCGGCTGCTTCCATTTGTAAACCCATTTGTCACTATCGACATCGTCAGCAAGTTTGAGTACTCTATTGATCGGATCAAGTCCAACGATGCCTATGTGGAAGTGAAGGCGTACCTGAGCGCAGCATGCTCACGAGACGCACGAGAGCTACGTGCTGAGGGTGCTGTTGAGGGCGATGGCTTTGTGCTCAACCTACGCGACGGGCAAGAAGTGGCTGATGAGTTCTGTGGTGTCACCGTGTGGTGGTCATCTGTGCCAACCAGCAACCAAGACAAGGCAGAGCTGGCACATGGGCCCTGTATCCGCCTCATGTTCCACCAGCGTCACCAGGGGCTCATTGTCGATGAGTACCTGCCACATGTCCGTCGGAGTGGCCGCGAAGTGCTGTTCAGTAGCCGACGCCGTAGGCTCTACACCAACCAGAGAAACCCCGACTACGTGTAAGTAATTCCAAGTTTGATCTGCAACTTGATTCATGTACTTGATCTCAATGATTGATTAGTAATATCTATTTTGGACTATCAGACCAAAAGCTGCTTTTAGAGTCTTATATAAAAAAATTTACATGTTACATGTGTTTATATATCCATTTTAAAGATTCTATTTCATCAATTATGATATGTTGTTACAAATCTGATCTATTGGCGTAAAAGTTTAATATAATAAGTAGATAACAACATGTTTGCTAATAAAACCGACTATTTGCTAATAAAAAGTAGAGCATGTTATTTTTTTCAATTTTTTTACAAAGGAACTAGTAAAATAGAAAAACTAAAATTTAGAAAGTCTTATCAATGCAGTCAATGGTGCTTATTAAGATCAGTGTGTGGCATAATATGCTGTGAATCTAGTCGTACAAGTAGATCAGTTTTTACTGACCTAGTAATTGGCATAATATGTTGTGAATCTAGTTGTATAAGTAGATCAGTTTCTACTGACCCAGTAATTATACCAGATTTTCTTGCTGGTTGTTTTTCACCTTCTAATGCACTGATGTATTCAGCTCACTAATATGTTGTTTTCCATGCCTAACAGTTCTAGTAGGGAGGAGGTGTGGAGCTACATTGACTTTGATCATCCGACCACCTTCGACACCCTCGCCATGCACCCAGACAAGAAGCAGAAGATCATGGATGACCTTGACGACTTCCGTAACAACAAGGAGTACTACCGCAGCATTGGCAAGGCGTGGAAGCGTGGCTACCTCCTCTACGGTCCACCTGGCACAGGCAAATCCACCATGATCGCCGCCATGGCCAACTTCCTGAACTATGACATCTATGACATCGAGCTAACCATGGTGCGCAGCAACAATGACCTCCGGGAGCTCTTCATCGAGACGACTGGTAAGTCCATCATTGTCATCGAGGACATCGACTGCTCCCTCGACCTGACTGGACAGCGCAGTGCCAAGGCCAACCTGCCAGCACACAATTACACCATGGAAGGCATCAGCAAGAAGGATGATAAGAACAGTGTGACGCTGTCTGGCTTGCTTAACTTCATTGATGGCCTCTGGTCAGCGCACAGTGGCGAGCGGATCATCGTGTTTACAACCAACTTCCTGGACAAGCTCGACCCGGCGCTGATCCGACGGGGGAGGATGGACATGCACATCGAGATGTCGTACTGCTGCTTTGAGGCTTTCACGATGCTGGCCAAGAACTACCTCAACGTGGATGCGCACCCTCTGTTTGACACCATCAAGGAACTGCTGCAGGCGGTGGAGATCACGCCGGCCGACATTGCTGAGTGCCTGATGATGTCCAAGTGCACTGACCGTGGCGCAGACGCCTGCCTTGGGCGCCTGATCGATGAGCTCTAGAAGAAGGCTCTGGAGAAGGATGAAAACAAGGAAATGGGGGAAGCTGCTCCTGTTGCTGCTAAGCCAAATGTCACAGGCGACATGCCCAGTGAACAAAGGGTGCTTGGTGAGAGAGCTATTCACATGCTCAAGAAGGTGGTGCAGGTGCCAGCGCAGGCAAAAACAGATGCAAGGACCAATGGAGTTGATCATGAAGCCGAGGCTGTTGATGGAGGAACAGTGCTTGGCGCAGGAGATGGGGATCGCACGGGAGATCCGGGTGATAATGGCAAACCATGATGATGAAGACAGCGATGAGGATGAATCCAGTGACGACGACCTATAAACTTACTGTTGGAGAACGTGCACTTGCTGGTCGGTTCCATCTAAGTTATGTTGCTACACTAGTTTCTCGTATGAAATCGTGCTATGTTGTAGTTAACTAGAGTCCAATCCTTGGGAAATACCTTTTAGCCTGGGTTTCATGTTCCCCTAAATTTTGATTATCTGAGTTGAGTAGCAGCCAACATGACATTCATGTGTTGCTGTGCTGGGACTACGCAAGTGTTAAGGCCTGCAGGTGCCGAGATGATTTCTGAATTCAGAACATACTCTTATGCAGTGATTTCAGAACATGTTTTCGTGCAATGAATCCTAGGATTTCAGATCATGTTTGGTGCAATGTTTGCTGTACTACTGAAGTTGAGTAGGACGAACTGTCACGCGCTGCTGGTTGAAAGTTATGGTGTTGGCTTCTGGGCCTTTTATGTGGCCGTGACAGGGAAAATATATATGTTCAGGTCCGTTTGCGTCGTGCACGTGCCTCGCGCCCAGGAGCAAGAACGCCGCTCGCCATGATCGTGCGCGTGCATTTCCTCATGTGGTCGATCCACTTCTCCGGCGCCAGTCCCCCGCCACCGGTGGTCGCGCGCTCCGTGGCCAACCACCGCTCGGCGCGTTCCCGCGCCGCCGGGCACTCCAGGGCCGCCGCCGCCGCGGCGTTCCCGGCGTCCGAGCACGATTCGCTCGCCGCCGGCGTGCTGGGGAACGCCACGGCGTCCAGGACCGAGATGAAGGTGCCCAGTCCACCCCTCCCGGTTCTCCCACACCGTGTCCTGTGTCCAGGCTGCGACCGCGGCCTACGCGGCACGCCGGCCGGCCAGCCGGCCGTCGGGTACCAGAACGGCGTGCAGTCCTCGCGGCGCGGCGTCGCCGGCCGGGTCCGACGACGGTCCTGCTCCCGCCGCCTCTGTGCCTCTGGGATCCGCGCGTTTGCCACTGGCACGCTCTTCTTCCAGAGTCCAGACCGACCGGCATTGGCGTGTGCCCCAGCTCGCCAAGGCCGCGGGCCTCCGGAAGCCACATGAGCTCGCCGGCCGCGCTCTGCGGCGTCGTCGTCGTTGTGCGGTCCTCGACGCGGCGCTCCTCGTGAAGCTCGAGGACGGCGCTCAGTCTAGCTCCACACCAGCCCATTGCGTGCCTCGCCGTACGTCCACCACATCGACGAACGAACGAACGAACATAGCCGATGGAAACTTCTCTCTGGGAACTGGAACACGTTCAGAGAATCAGAGCCATGCATCTTGGTCCCAGGAGAGCTGGCGGCGGAGGCTTTGACCGGCGTGGTTGTCGGCCAATGGTGCTTATTAAGATCAGGGTGTG
>OAMR01000449.1:606824-637460 GCA_900205405.1 Echinochloa crus-galli
TATGACATCGAGCTAACCATGGTGCGCAGCAACAATGACCTCCGGAAGCTCTTCATCGAGACGACTGGTAAGTCCATCATTGTCATCGAGGACATCGACTGCTCCCTCGACCTGACTGGACAGCTCAGTGCCAAGGCCAACCTGCCAGCATACAAGAACACCATGGGAGGCATCAGCAAGAAGGATGATAAGAACAGTGTGACGCTGTCTGGCTTGATTAACTTCATTGATGGCCTCTGGTCAGCGCACAGTGGCGAGCGGATCATCGTGTTTACAACCAACTTCCTGGACAAGCTCGACCCGGCGCTGATCCGACGGGGGAGGATGGACATGCACATCGAGATGTCGTACTGCTGCTTTGAGGCTTTCACGATGCTGGCCAAGAACTACCTCAACGTGGATGCGCACCCTCTGTTTGACACCATCAAGGAACTGCTGCAGGCGGTGGAGATCACGCCGGCCGACATTGCTGAGTGCCTGATGATGTCCAAGTGCACTGACCGTGGCGCAGACGCCTGCCTTGGGCGCCTGATCGATGAGCTCTAGAAGAAGGCTCTGGAGAAGGATGAAAACAAGGAAATGGGGGAAGCTGCTCCTGTTGCTGCTAAGCCAAATGTCACAGGCGACATGCCCAGTGAACAAAGGGTGCTTGGTGAGAGAGCTATTCACATGCTCAAGAAGGTGGTGCAGGTGCCAGCGCAGGCAAAAACAGATGCAAGGACCAATGGAGTTGATCATGAAGCCGAGGCTGTTGATGGAGGAACAGTGCTTGGCGCAGGAGATGGGGATCGCACGGGAGATCCGGGTGATAATGGCAAACCATGATGATGAAGACAGCGATGAGGATGAATCCAGTGACGACGACCTATAAACTTACTGTTGGAGAACGTGCACTTGCTGGTCGGTTCCATCTAAGTTATGTTGCTACACTAGTTTCTCGTATGAAATCGTGCTATGTTGTAGTTAACTAGAGTCCAATCCTTGGGAAATACCTTTTAGCCTGGGTTTCATGTTCCCCTAAATTTTGATTATCTGAGTTGAGTAGCAGCCAACATGACATTCATGTGTTGCTGTGCTGGGACTACGCAAGTGTTAAGGCCTGCAGGTGCCGAGATGATTTCTGAATTCAGAACATACTCTTATGCAGTGATTTCAGAACATGTTTTCGTGCAATGAATCCTAGGATTTCAGATCATGTTTGGTGCAATGTTTGCTGTACTACTGAAGTTGAGTAGGACGAACTGTCACGCGCTGCTGGTTGAAAGTTATGGTGTTGGCTTCTGGGCCTTTTATGTGGCCGTGACAGGGAAAATATATATGTTCAGGTCGTTTGCGTCGTGCACGTGCCTCGCGCCCAGGAGCAAGAACGCCGCTCGCCATGATCGTGCGCGTGCATTTCCTCATGTGGTCGATCCACTTCTCCGGCGCCAGTCCCCCGCCACCGTGGTCGCGCGCTCCGTGGCCAACCACCGCTCGGCGCGTTCCCGGCGCCGCCGGGCACTCCAGGCCGCCGCCGCCGCGGCGTTCCGGCGTCCGAGCACGATTCGCTCGCCGCCGGCGTGCTGGGGAACGCCACGGCGTCCAGGACCGAGATGAAGGTGCCCAGTCCCACCCCTCCCGGTTCTCCCACACCGTGTCCTGTGTCCAGGCTGCGACCGCGGCCTACGCGGCACGCCGGCCGGCCAGCCGGCCGTCGGGTACCAGAACGGCGTGCAGTCCTCGCGGCGCGGCGTCGCGATGTGTATAAGAGACAGGTCCTGCTCCCGCCGCCTCTGTGCCTCTGGGATCCGCGCGTTTGCCACTGGCACGCTCTTCTTCCAGAGTCCAGACCGACCGGCATTGGCGTGTGCCCCAGCTCGCCAAGGCCGCGGGCCTCCGGAAGCCACATGAGCTCGCCGGCCGCGCTCTGCGGCGTCGTCGTCGTTGTGCGGTCCTCGACGCGGCGCTCCTCGTGAAGCTCGAGGACGGCGCTCAGTCTAGCTCCACACCAGCCCATTGCGTGCCTCGCCGTACGTCCACCACATCGACGAACGAACGAACGAACATAGCCGATGGAAACTTCTCTCTGGGAACTGGAACACGTTCAGAGAATCAGAGCCATGCATCTTGGTCCCAGGAGAGCTGGCGGCGGAGGCTTTGACCGGCGTGGTTGTCGGCAATGGTCGTGGACTTTGGGGTGGACGGTAAATGAGATACCGTCCACCCCCTGGGTCTCTCTCAAAAGTCGGATTGGATTTGCGCGGCGCGCCTCGCCACCGTAAGCTGAGCTCCCCGGCGACGCGTGCGCGCACTCAGCGAGGGTCTTCGACCGGCCGCCTGCGCGCGTGACGCCGGCAACTTATTCTCGGCTTCTCGATCGCACGCCGCGTGTGCAGGCCGTGGCGCGAGAGGTGCCGCCGCCGCCGCCGCCCCTTCGCGTGAAACGTATGTAAGCAAGCACCGACCGGTCGTCGCCGGGATCGAAGCAGTGGTCTCGGCGGCGCTCATGCCGTCCTCGTGCCGCGCCGCCACTTTCTCCGGATCCACGTCGCTGTTCCAGACCGCGCAAGCTTGGAACGCGACCCGCTTCACCCGGCCGCCGCCGCGCTGCCTGCCGACCCGGCCGTGTGCCCATCTGGCCGGGAATCTGGCCGTGTGCACCAGACGTCGAACCCTCGCCGGCGTCCACCACATCGACGAACAAACGAATACAGCCGATGGAGCTTCTCCTATTGAAGCTGAAGCCTGGAACACGATTTGAACCATCTTGGCGGCGGGGGACCCGGCGGCGGAGGCCGGCCATGACGGCGTGATTTGTCGCCAGTGGTGCCGGCGAGGCGTACCCCCAGGGGGTGGACGGTGAATGAAATACCGACCACCCCTGGGGCCCCTCTGCAGCGTCGGATCGGACTTGTACGGCCTGGATCGGCACGGATGCCACCTCCACGACGCCCCCGACTTCCTGCGCTTCCACGCCGCGTGGCGCGGGCGCCGACGGCCCTCCACCCATGGCTCGTCGCGCCGTGCGGCCTCTTCCGATCCGGCATGCGATGATTCTACTGGCCGTTCTCGTCGAGGAAGACCAAGGGCACGTGCCTGCCCCACCAACCGGCCCTCCGCCGCAGGAGGTTCGACGGCGCCGGCGCCGCCAGTGGCTTTTTTTGCTTCCGGCGTGCGAGCAGGCCGCGACGTGCGTGCATGACGGCACGATCGAGGTACCCATTCTTGAAGTCCTCGCACGCCACCACGCCACGCAGCTTGACCACGTACCGGTCGCAGTGCACCGTCCACATGCCAGCGCCCGGCCTTCAAGCCGTCGCGGTCGCGACGCACTGATCTCGGCGGCTGCTGGAATCGTCTCGTCACGCGCTGCTGGTTGAATGTGTTTTTATGAAATGGTTGTTTTACTGAAGTTGAGTCAGATTAAGTGTCACCCGCTGGACGCTGGTGGTTGAGTACTGAAAATATGTTACGATTTCAGACATGTTTTCATGCAATGGCTTCAGAACATGTGTGTGTATATGAAATGTTTGCTGCACTGAAGTTAAAGTCAGATGAACTGTCGGCCGCTGCACGCTGCTGGACTTCCCATGGGGCGGCGTTCCAGGGCCGTTTGCGTCGATCGTGTGCGTGCCTCGCGCTCGATCAGGAGCAAAAACGCCGCTCGCCGTCATCGTGCGCGTGCATTGCCTCATCTGGTCGGTCCACTTCTCCGGCGCCAGTCCGCCGCCCGCCGGCGGTCGCCCGCGCCGTGGCCAACCACCGCGTTCCCGGCGTCCGAGCACGACCGGGGCGGCGTTCGCCTCTACTCGCCCTTGTCGACAAGGACAAATCCGAGCATTTCCGTTGTTACAGCGCTGCATGCTCGATCGCTCCCCGGCGTCCACAGCGATCTCCGTCCAAACGACACCAAGTTGCATTGTCACGTACGTACGCACGACACACCGGCCTGTACGTGTTGTAAAATACGTAACAGTGCCCGAAATTAAGCTAGAGGCCAGAGCTGCTGCCACCACACAGGCACACAGCACGCAGGAGATCTAGGACACACCAACACGACAGAGAAGGCGAGCAGCAGCGGCAAGAAGGCCCTGCGCCGCGGGGCTAGCATTGACAGCCAGGAATTTCAGGGCAGGGGCAGGCCAGGGAATAAGCAGAGTGATGGCCGTGGCGAGATCCTTTTGCCAGTTACTTCTAACTCCTGCCTCCTGAACAATGTGTGTTACTGAATAGAATCCTGATAATTTAACTCAAACAGTTCGATGACTTGCAAACTGAACCAAAAAACAGTGCCATTACTATTAAACTGAACTAAAACGAGAAAACTCTAGATATTGAAACGTCTTGCAAGAATCTCATTCTGACGCCCTTCATAATATTGCTGTTGTTTGTGGTTCATTGTGCTCAAGTCCAAACCAAGAATTCTCTCCTCTTCCAGATCTCTTTGGAACTGAAACTTTTCTTTCTCCAATTTGAGCCTTTCCTCCTGCAAAGCAAAAGCTTTGTTGCACCTTTCTTCTTTCTTCAAGTCTTTCTGGTCAGCTTCTTTCTTCTCTGATATTTGATAGTCCCCGTCAGGTCTTCCTGATGAATCAGCATCAGCACCACCAACAAAAGAGGCAGCAGGGGCAGCTGCAGCTGCAACTGATGCAAGAGATGAATTTGCCGCTGTCTTCTGCTTCTTATTGCTTGTTTGTTTTGCACATCCAATTTCCTTCTGCCTTTCCACCCACTTGGGTTTGTCCTTCAAGATTTCCCAGCAATGCAAGAAGGCAAACTTCCTCTTCTTCTGGTCTTCGCCCTTGAACATTGTACATGCATTTACGATCTGCACATTTCAAACAAACATATACATGAAAATGTAGTACTAACAAATGATGATAGCTGACAAATAAAGAGTTTGCAGTAAATTGAGTAATGACCTTGTCATCAAATGACCAACCACTGTGGTTACTAGCCTCAATCCTAGACATACATCTACAAAATAGATTAACATCATGTTGTATACCGGACCAACGGTTCATTAAAGAACCTTCTGAACGATTTGACTCGAATGTCTTGTTCGCATGGAAATAGTCATGTATTCTTGTCCATAACGGGCCATGCTTTTTATCACCTCCTTGAATAGGATTCGTGCCCACATTCAGCCAAGCTGACATAAGAAGTATGTCCTCCTCATCTCTAAAATTTTGCTTCTACCATGAGAATTCTTAGCTACTGCACGTGAATGATGATGGTTGGAAGGAGGTGTGTCATTTTGAGATTGTTCAACTCCATTCACTAGGAGGTCAGTGTAACACCTTGAATCCGTAGCACCTGACCCAGAAAAATTAATATATAATCAGAAGCAGAATACTGGAAAAAAAGTCAATGCTATCACCAAATGTCAACTTTCAGAAATCATGGGAAAAAGAACTACACAAAATTAATGGCCTACATATATATGTATACATCGACAACATATCAACAGGGACCACATATTGAGGCATATCAACAGCAACAGAAATCCCTCCATTCACAGCACTATTGATGGCTCAACCATATATCAAGTAATCAACCCATCCAAAGCTTAAACAATTTGGAGCTATTTTTGAGCAAGAAAACTGCAGAGCAACCATATATACCACAAATCATGATGCATCCCCTAAAAGAGAAGTCACGGAATGTAGAGAACTCTCCCATCTGTGTATATATACAAGATCCAGTTGTCTAAACCAATGATGAAGCATCACACCAAGTGGAGCAAGTTGACTGTACAAAGGACACATCATGACTTTCAGATGCAGAGACAACTGGATAGTTTATAAGTGGAGCAAATTGAATGAGTTTATGAATTATGTAATGCAGAACTACTCTCTAGCGATGTTTTGAAATTTTGGGTGTGCCACCGGTCACCCAGGTTGGCTGAAGAGCTCCAAAAATGTGGCGACAGTTCATAGAAAAAAAAAAACGAGTTTGGAGTGTGAGTAGCATAAGGTGTTTTTTTTTTGGCAAAATCAATGTATACCGTGTTGAAATGTCAAGATGCAGGTTTTCCTCACAAGTTCATTTACAGAGGTAAAATGCAACTATAAATCAAAGTCTTTCTTTGGCCTGTTCTTCGGAGAAGCACTCTGAACAAAGACTACTTGATGCACACTATAGAACGACTCCTTTTCTGTTTCCCCCCGGTCAGATTTGTTGGCAGATGTACTTTTAATCTGAAAATCATACAGCTTACTACGGAGTCCACAGAGGCTTCTTGATGGATGTCTCCATACATTTTCCGAAGAAACAGAGTGACATGGTTGCTGTTAGAGTAAGAGTAGTAGCACTACTGTTGGAGTAGCAACACTATGCCGATCTATTTGTAAGTGTAGAAATACATCTTATTTTCAACACAAGGTACTGATATCATTGCTTTAATCTCTTCACTGATTGATGATTAATCTATGTTGCAGAAAAGGGGAAACCAAAGTGTTATGTCTGGAGGGGTCAGGAGAATCAAGCAAGTGGTGCAGGAAATTGGTAGCTGATCCCCGACTTTGGTAGATTTCTCTGAAAGATAAGCTACCTTCACAAATTATTGTTCTAAAAAGAAGGAAACAAAAACAAAACAGATAGCACTAGCAGTTGAACTGAAAAGGCACTGTCAATTTAACACTTATGTGTCTAGGTTTTCTATATTATATTATATTATATTATGGCCACTTGGAGCAACATATGCACAAGAATCCAACAAGCAGAGCTCAAGTAGATAATTAAAAGCTCACGTCCTCTTGATTAATCAACAGATTTTCCTAGAGATTAATGCAGCATTTCATCAGTACCATTCATAGGCTAATAAGCCACTCGAGAAGACTGAACAAACAAGAAAAAATTGAACCATTGAAACCAGCATCTCACCGGTGTAGGCCTCCTCCCCGTCGATTTGCTCACCATTGGGCAGATCGTCTGGCATGCCGCGGCGCATCGATTGATCCAACTCTCCCTCCGGATCCGGCGCAAACTGAGAAAGGGGAAGAGCCTCCGCGGATCCATTCCACGATCCGGTTTCCCCAGCCGCCGTTGAACGGGGACGCGGTGGCATGTGCATGGCGCCGGCGAGGGCCCAAGGGCGCGGGAGCGGCGTGGGCGCGCGGGAGCAGAAATTGGCGCGAGGGCGGGCGGGAGAGGGATGGCGAGTCGAGGCGCTCGGCGAAGATACCGAGCGGAGAGGATGCCGAGGGAGATACAGAGCCACAGAGGTGAGGAAAAAAGCCAGTCTGATGGATCGGTAACTGGCCGGGTTATTTTTTATTTTTTTTAATAAAAGCAGGAGCACTGCCCATTCAAGGAGAGCAATTAACGCGCTGAAACGAACAGCAGCACCGCAGCAACAACGCACACTACAAAACACTACACCACAACAAAACACTACACCACCACCAATCGGAAGAGAAGCTAAACAAGCCACACATAAGGTGTGCCGCCGTCGCCAACGCTGAGCCACGCCAAATGTCGCGGACGGCTGCCGAACTCCTCCACCATGGGGCCATCCTCCTCAGTCTGAACACACAAGATCGTCGCAACGCCGAAGAAAATCGCTCATCCTGACCACTCTACGTGGGGGTCTCGCCTCTTCCACCGCCTCATACTCCTCTGACAAGGACTTAGATATTTGAGACCACTCTGAGAGCTAAACCTCCGCCCATCCGTCGCCGGAGTCACCACCACAACATGTGCGCCAACTGAAACCTCCAGCACCCATGGGCCCTTTGTACCTTCGTGCCAACACGGGCGAAGCGCGCCTCCACTGCCGCCGCGCGCGAGCAACACCACCAATCAACCACCACTGTCTAGCCAAGGTGGGTCTCCAGATACGACGCCTCCAAGGGGGTCACGACGCCAATAACGCCGTCGTCGCACGTCCATAAGTGAACAGAGTTTTCACCCAAGAGAACCCTTTGCAATAGGATATGGTGCAATCACAATGGTGCCCCCAGCAGGGAGAACGATGCCACAAGGAGGCCGCCACCATGGCCACCGACAACAGTCAGTGAAGGCTTTCGCCCGACTCAGCACCATTCCTAACGCACACGCTTGGACCATTCAGTATCCCGCCCCTCCTCGCCAATACTGAAAGAGGCCCGGCACAGCCCGAAGCACCACCACGGCACCACCTACAAGCACCAACCGCCCCCCAGCCCTACCACCATAGTGACGCCGGACCAATATTGCCAGAGAAGGACAAACACCACTTCCTCACCACACACCCGTCGCCCGCGCGCAGCAAGATCTGGACCCACCACCTCCGGGCAACCAAAGCCCATAACAGGTGAAGCCAGCACCCGGAGCGGCCAGTAGCCCGCCATGGCAAGCCCTAGGCCCAGCCGGCCACGACCGCGAAGCGAAGGCCGGCGGCAACGACCTCCGGCGGCCGGCGGCAACGACCTCCGGCGGCCGGCGGCAACGACCTCCGGCGGCCGGCGGCAACGACCTCCGGCGGCGCTCTGGGGGGCGGCGGCCCACTCGGGCGGCGGCGAGGCAGGAGAGAGCGTGAGGGAAGGGCGGCGGCGCTACATCTAGACGAATTAACATGATAGAGATGCGAGCGACGCGAGAAGATGAAGGGGTGCGTGCAACAGTGCAGGATGACAAGAGGAGATGAGGCAGTGCGGTAGATAAATATCCATGCCTTAATATGGGTGAAGGGGACTTCTTGAGTAAAGGTACGCATAAGTCATGGACATCCCCCGTTCCGCATTCAATGAGGGGCAATACAAATACAAATGAGAAATTCTTGGTACACGTTGCGTCTGGAAACAATAGTGGGGATGCAAGCGACATGAGAAGACAAAGGATGCGTGTGGCAGTGTGGGACTACGAGAGAAGACGAGGCACTGCGGGTAGATTAATTAATGTTCATATGTCGCTACGGGTAAAGGTTACTTCGCGAGAATAAAAATGCACAAGAGTCACGTGGACGCCACCGATTCTGCATCTTGTTAGGAGCATGACAAAAGAAGATATTCTCGGTAGACGTAGTGTATGAGAATGACGGCGGAGATACGGGCGACATGAGAAGATAAAGAAGTGCGTGCAATGATAATACGAAATGACGAGATAATTCGTGTTAATATATGATACATCGTGAGCTTTTTACAAAATACAAAATGATTGTTTTTTATAAATATTAAGAAAATTATTGTAAAATTATGACGTATCATTGAATTCTTTACTTCCGTGGAAACCAGGAAAACTTTTTTCCCGTAAGCCACTGATCGATGGGCTGTGAATTCGCAAGTTCAGCTCACGTGCTCCTGTGGCCCAGGTGCTCGTCGAAATGCTGGGCTGGTAGTTCCGTCCTGTGTGGCTCGTGGCCTTGCTGTCCAGTTGTTATAGTGGACCGAATACTGTAATGGGCTGGGCTGGGCTGGACTGGCCAGGCAGCACCGGCGCGAGTGAATTTCCCGGTACATTTTCCAATCCATTCTGCTCCGTACTTTTCAGTCCGTTCTCCTAGTAAAATGAGTTTTGTTGTGCTAAAAAAAAAGTAAAATGAGGTTTGCTGACTTGGCACATTATAATTGGATAATTAAAGTGAGTGCCTCCGGTCTGGAGCTGTTCGGGCATCGGTTGGACCGGAATCAGCTCTGGTATGGGTGTTTGATTTTTCATCGAAGCAGAGGACATTACCCTTGAACTGATTTGCAATTCATTATCAAACTACAAGAGCCGAGGAGCGCACTTCGAGATTTGATTTTGTTCAAGGACAACTTGTTCTTTTCTTCCTTTTTGACATCTGACCTTACTAGAAACCTCAATGTATATTGTCAATGGCAACGACAGTTACACGCTAGGCACCTTTTTGGATGGAGGTTGTTTTGTCTTTGACAAGGTGAGGCACTACTGTTTCCACTGCACAACCAAATGCTTCATCAACAAGCTAGGATGCAATGACTGACTGGACATGCATGTACCTGACTTCACTTTTGAGACGGTTGAGTCAGCTAACATGGCTAATAACCAGCATTCGACAACGATGCAAGAAATATTAATCACTATAACTCGATAGATAGTGCAATCCAAAATTGGAAGACCCCAGCCCCCGCGTCGTCTCCCAGGAGGGGGGCGACTCGGGCGGCCCTCCATTGCCGCCGCCCACCAACCCCTCCCCATCCTCCGCTCGCCCTCGCCGTCGCCGGAGTGGTGCCCCGGAAGCCCGTGGGCCCGCGAGGAAGGTGACGGCGGGGCTTTCTCCTCTTCGGCTGGCGTCAACTCCCGGCGGGCGGCGCACGTCGGGGCGGTGGAGGCGGCGGTCCAGCCGGCCGGCGGCGGCGGATCGGCCGGCGTGGCGCGTGGCCAGCGGAGGCGCGTGACCGGCGAGGCGGAGGCGTGTGGCAGCAACGGCCGGCCAGGTGCGTGCGGCGGCGACCCGATGGTGAGGAGGCCCTTGGCGCGCGGCCGCGGGAGGAGGATGCGGCGACCGGCTGGTGGGCCGCGCGTCGGGCGGGGACGGCGCGGGCCGACAGAGGCGCGTGCGATGGTAGCGGCCGGCGTTCGGCGTCGGCGTGAAGATGGCGGAGTGGTGACAGAACTTGGCGGCGGCTGGTATGGTGCTGCGACGGTGGAGTTCTCCGGCGGGAACGGCCGCAGCAGTGGTTCCGGCTTGCTACGACGAACGTGTGCAGCAGGGCTCGATACTCCGGGCGAAAGCCCTTGCCAGATTCATTCTGGAGAAATGGCGGCGGCGCTTTCGGGCGTCGCTCTCCCTGTTGAGGGCATCATTCAGGAGCTAGAACCCTGCTACATGAGTCTCTGGGTGAAAACCCGGTCCAACTTCTGGACAAGTGACGGCGGCGCCTGCGGGCGTCGTGACCTTCTTGGAGGCGTCGCATCTAGAGACACTCCCGTTCGGCGGCGCGACAGGCCCACTGCTTGCGACTTCTCGGGCCGTGGGGACAAATCCGTCGGAGGGAATGCGAACAGGGGGTTGTCTACCTCACGCCAAGACACAGGCTCTCCGGCTGGTGGCTGACGGTCTTCACTCGGGTGTTGTTTGGCTGCGTGCAGCGTTTCGCGGCGTCTGGAGTTGCTTGGCAACCTCCAGTGCGGTGCGGGGCATCGTTGCATAACGGCGCTCGCGGCAACGACAACCGGTGAAGACTTGGCTTGCAGCGGATCGCGGCGGGGTGTTCAGCACGGCTGAGTCCTTCTGGTGCGGTACAACGTCGAAAGACGGCGCGAGCGACATCTTCGGTTTTCTGATCTGGTGGCGGTATCTTGCTCGAGGGGGAAGCAACGTGATGATTCGAACCTCGACGGTGGTCCGGAGGCCTGAGACAGTTCCCGGGGGACGGGGCATCTCTTCTTACTACCTTGACGGCAATTCTTGAAACGAGTCCAGAGCGTGGAGCCGTGTGGCGGGGTTGAGGCCCTCGCGCACGAGGAGGCGTGCTGAGTGGCGGGTTGGAGGTCCCCGCGCACGTGAGAGACGGCGGATGTGGCGAGGCCCCCGCGCGTTTGAGTGGCTTCGGACTCGGTGGTGTTCACGCCGTCGGTGGTTGGTTTGAGGTGCAGCGGCATGACGGCGGTGGGTCCTGCATGGCGGTGGCCCTCTAGGTGTGGTGTTGTCTGCCCTTCGGCTTCTTTATCGGCGCTGGATCGCTTTAGAGGTGTCGATACCTGCAGGTGTGCGGTTGTAGGTGGGAGCTGCGGTTGTGCTTTGTCCCCTTTGTCATCTTTGAGAGCAGTGTGTTGCCGTGTTGAGGTCCCAATCCAACCGGCCATGAGTGAGCGGTACCCCGTGTTGATGACCCAATCCAACCGGGCGAGTTGTAATTGGTTGTTTTCTCTTTCTTTTTTATTTCCTGTCTATGGCCTTCCAGGGCCGTAGTCTTGTATTTTCTGCTATATCAATAGAAACACACTCGTCGAGTATCGTTCGTTAAAAAACGTCGGCGGGGTCATGTCCACCTCCCGGAGCAGCGCGGCGGCGCGGCGAACAGCGGTGGGAGTCGTCGCGCCGAGGTACACCCCGGCGAGGAACCGGAAGGACTCGACGCAGCAGTAGGACATCTCGATGTGCTTGTCCATGCGGCCTCGCCGGATCAGCGCCGGGTCCAGCTTCTCGACGTGGTTGGTGGTGAACACGATGATGCGCTCGCCGCCGCACGCCGACCAGAGCCCGTCGATGAAGTTGAGCACGCCGGAGAGCGTCACCTTGCTGCTGCCCTTGCCGTCGCCGTCGCCGTCGTCCTTCTCCTCGTCGTCCTTGCGCCACCGTCCTTCTTGTCGCCGCGTCCTTGTTGTCCGCGCGCCGCCGCCGCGCGTTCTTCTTCTTCTTCTTGCGCTTGCCGGTGAGGTCGGAGGAGCAGTCGATGTCCTCGATGACGATAAAATAGTATCCTTATTATATGGTCTCTCTGCTTCTTCCGTTCCTGGGTATGCCATCGAAGGACAAACCCGACAACTTCCACAGAGGGGACTTTTACTTAGAATACAACTTTCAAATTCACTGCTGCTTGCCTTCTTTCATAACTTGTCTATATATCTTGTGTACTTTTCTTCCACTTCAAAACCTTCTATGGTAAGCTTGCTCAGATTATAGTGCTTGAAATCATGTGTGATTCCCATTTTAAGTGATCACTTTCATTCCTTTTTAAAAACTTCTGGCTGCATCTGAGCATGATGTCTGATCATACCCTTTCCTGAGAGACAAACATGGCCCACACCTGCAAAAGAGACCACGTTTATATTAGTTCCATGATGTTTTACTGATTGTTCAAATAAATATTTTTTATATATACTATAATCCCTTTTACCCAAAAACTTACCCATATACCCTCTCTCATTTGGGAGCAGTCGATGTCCTCGATGACGATGATGGACTTGCTGGTGGTCTCGATGAAGAGCTTGCGGAGGTCGGTGTTGGTGCGCACGGAGGTGAGCTCGATGTCGTAGACGTCGTAGTCGAGGTAGTTGGCCATGGCGGCGATCATGGTGGACTTGCCGGTGCCCGGCGGGCCGTGCAGCAGGTACCCGCGCTTCCACGCCTTGCCGACACGCTTGTAGTACTCCATGCCGTTCCGGAACGCGTCCAGGTCCGCCATGATCTCCTTCTTCTTCGCCGGGTCCATGGCCAGCGTCTCGAACGTCTTGGGGTGCTCGAACACCACGTGGCTCCACGCGCTGCCGCCCGACCAGAAGCTGATCAGTCACGCCCAAGAGCAAATCAACGGCAACCACCAAGTTACCATACATAAATATATATACTATATATAATATATATAGCATATATAGACAGACAATGCTATTACTAACCCGTCGGAGTCCCAGCTGTCGCCGGAGATGTTGGTGAAGAGCTTGCGCTGGCGGTTCTTGACCATGACGGCGCGGCCCTCGCGGCGGACGTGGGGGAGGTACTCGGCGAGGACGAGGTCGCGGTCGCGCTCGAGGAAGGAGAGGCGGTAGAACCTCTTCTCGGCGCGGGCGGCGCGGCCGCCCCAGTGGAACGGCGAGCTCTCCTCCCGCGGCGGCGCCGAGCAGGTGAGCCACCAGACGGTGGTGCCCCTGAACTCATCGGCGACCTCCTCGTTGTCGTCCATGCTGAGGACGAGGCGTCAGGGTCCTTGTCAGGCTCGGCCTTGAGGTGCCGCACGCCACCGCGGGCCTCCCGCGTCGCGCGCTGCAGGTACGCCTGGGCCTCCTTGTACGCGTCGCTCCGCCGCATGCGGCCGCCGTCGTACTCGGCGACGGTGACGGTGAGGTAGGGGTCGAGGGCGGCGGCGAGGCGGCGGGAGAGGTGGCGGGAGTGGCGGCCCAGGAGGTGCTGGAGGTTGAGGCCCTGCAGGCCCTGCCACAGCATGGTCCACACCACGGCGAGCAGGCTCAGCATGATGCCGGAGTTGAGGCTGCTCCACAGCGACGGCGACGGCGACGCCTCCATTGCTGCCGCTCGCTCTCCTGTTGATCTCAGTCAGATGCTGTGTGTGTGTGAGCCTCACGCACTCATATGGATCATATATGACCTGTGGGGAGAAGGGCTAGGTAGCTGTGGTGTGTTTATATGGAGCATAGAGCAGCAGGAACTTGGGAGAGAAATTGCGGGGAAGCTTGGAACTGTAGCAGGTGGGAAGGAAGCTTCCAACTATAGCAGTTGGGGAATTGTTCCCAAATCTTGCCTCTTGTGTAGTTGTGTGCAGTGTGCCGTGCTGTACTAGGTCTTTGCAACATTAATTGTTCATGTATAAAGTTTAGCAGCCATTTTGCTGAAGTGTTTAAAAAAAATTGGGCGAAGGAGGTGAAGGCATTCTCATGTCGGCAAAGGATTGGAGGTGAAAGGGAGAGTCCCTGGTTCTTGGGCTTTTGGCCAAAGAACAATGTGGCAACATTATTTGTCTCTCTTGTATATGTGACACATTCAGGGATGCCAAGGCCACCGATTTTTATTCTCTTTCATGTGAAAATATATTTTTGGATTTTACATATTGATTTGATGCTCAACAGCTTCAGGTTCTATAGTTGATATATAGCCTCTGACTCTGAAGATAACTATAAACTAGTTGATACAGATTTCAAAAAAAAAGAGAAACACGAGAATCTGTAAATATAATCTTTTTTTCTTTATCTGACTAGCTAAGTAGTGTCAATTGTACTCTATGCTATTAGAGTACAAAATGGAACTTGATTGTCAATAAAGAATATAAGAATAGACATGACTTGACCTAGTGGAGACAAAAGGTCAGTAAAACAAGCTTGAGAATATCAAAACAGACCCAATGGACGAAAGAAATGTATGCTTGTTCTCTTATGAACCTTCCTAAAAGTACTAGGTGTTCTTTAAAACTGAAAGGTGTTATTAGGCCAGGCTCGTTGGTTTTTGCTATTTTCCAGAAGGAGCAAATAGGTTCAGCCTTCGTGACAAAGAAACTCCAGAAGCGGTATACATCTTTGCAACAGTGTTCATTTAAAATTTAGCAGCCATTTTCTGAATATTTTTTATAAAAAAAAAGTTGGGTAAAGGAGGTGAAAAGCAGTCGCACATACTCGAGTTTGTTGTGTGAATATGAGC
This sequence comes from Echinochloa crus-galli, assembly GCA_900205405.1. Classification (NCBI taxonomy): domain Eukaryota; kingdom Viridiplantae; phylum Streptophyta; class Magnoliopsida; order Poales; family Poaceae; genus Echinochloa; species Echinochloa crus-galli. The sequence continues at coordinate 621,838 of OAMR01000449.1, forward strand.
TCACTTTAAGCCAATGAATTCTCTTTCTCTCTATTTTAATTTATTGGGACCCTTTTAGTTTGGGAACATGTATATTCGATGCAAAAGCAACTTGAAAGTGTTGCCTGCATATGTACATACATTTTCTTTGGAGGTGACTAGATAATTTGAATGGTTACTCTATTGTATTAGAGTACAAATGAAATTTGATTATCAATAATAACAAATAAAGGAGATAACAGTAGAGTTGATCTTACCTAGCGGAGTCAAGAGGTCACTTAAACAAGAATCTCGAAACAAATCCATATGGACGAAAGCAAAATATAATAGTTTTCTTCTGGACCTTAATAAAAGTAGGTGCTGTACGTCTTCTCTAATAATAAAAAAGGAAAGATGATTGGTCTCGGCTGGTCCATTTTGCGATTTCAAGAGTGCCAAAAAGAACAAGGGCCCTGTTGGTTCCCACAAACTTTCTAAAATTCTCTCTCCAAACTTCACTATTCACAAATCACATCAAATCTATCTCCTCATACATGGAGCATTAAATATAGGTAAATAAAAAAACTAAGTATATGGTTTTGATGTACACGACGAGACCAAACTTTTAAGCCTAGTTAGGTCACGGTAAGACAACAATTACCACAAACAAACGAAAAGTACTACAGTACGCTAAAGTGTCCGATGAGACTTTTCGACCAAATTTTACCCACCTTTTTACAACTAAACACACCCAAGTTTTCTAGCTAGGGTGTTTGGTTTAAGAAACCACCTCATGTGTAGAATGGAATAATGGTTCATCATAAGTTCATCCTATTGATTTTGTGAGATGAAGCATTCCTCATTACTCCTATTTGGCAAATCATGCGATTGTCAGGGATGAGGTGGCAGTGGCACATTCCATTTTATTCCTCGAAGCAAACAAAAAGCACGAGGACGAGGACAAGGATGAAAAGGATGGATCGGAGCATCCTATTCCTGAAACCACAAACACTTGTTTCGTGTCAAAGAAATGACATGTCCAGCTAGAAATCGAGTCGATAGAATTAACCGTGGGAATTGCTATTTTGCTAGCCTTATGTAAGTTCTAGTTAAACCCATCTTTTTTCACTACTACAGAAAAGCGACATCACAAAGGGCATCATCACAAACCGTTTTGAAAAACCGTTTGTGATACCCCCATCACAAACGGTTTTTGAGGGGCATCACAAACGGTTTTGGTGGGGTCATCACAAACGGTTCGTAATACGAACCCTTTGTGATGTCCCTCATCACAAACGGTTCGTAATACGAACCCTTTGTGATGTCCCTCATCACAAACGGTTTTTGAACCCTTTGTGATGATGTGTATGGTACACGTTCAAACCAAATTTTAAAATAGTAAATGACTTCAAATCAAAAAATGTTGAACTAGTTGTATGGCTTTTCAAGATGCACAACTTTCACTTTGGTCATTTTTTCATTTGACAAATTCATATGAATATTGTTCATAAAATCTATCTCTCTCATAGAGTTATAGTTTCTAAAACTATAAGAGAGACCTATAAAATTTGTGAACAATGTTACTCTCACTACATCGTATAAAAAACGGTCAACATGAAAGTTGTAGATCTTCAGAAGTTATGAAACTTTGTAGTTGGCAACTTTTTATTTGAAATTGTTTTACTAATGAAAAGTAAGTTTGTAATCAAAATTTAAAATTTGAGTTTTTCCAAACGACCTCGAATGAAAAAACGGTCAACATGAAAGTTGTAGATCTCGACAAGTCATGAAACTTTATTGAACGATCCATAAATACACATTTAGTTGCTAGATCTAAGTTTGAATATTCTCAAATTTGAAATTCAAATTTCGTAAACGGCCTCGGATGAAAAAACGGTCAACATGAAAGTTGTAGTTTTCGAAAAGTTAGGAAACTTTGTAGTTCAACAGATTTTAATTTGAAGTCGTTTAGGGCCTCAAACAAGCAATTTAAACTCGGTCTGGAATAATATGATAGGAATCGGAACTCTATTAAGTAACAGGTGACGGATAGGTGCAGTGGTAGAGGAGGCTACGCGCGAGGGAGAGGTTGCGAGTTCGAACCCGGCCGCCGCGGAGCGCGCGATTTATGCCCGAAAAAAGGGCTGGTGGCCTCCCCAAATGAAAATAATTTTTTTCCCTATTGTTTTCGTATTTTTTAGATTTATTTCGGACGCAGGAAATCACAAACGGTTGGGACTACGAACCGTTTGTGATGGGAGCATCACAAACGGACTGTCATAAACGGTTGGGAAAACCGTTTGAGATAGGCTTTTCCAACCGTTTGTGATAGCACTTCCTGGAGTAGTGTTTGGCAGCAAAACTTTATGATGCATCCCTACTGTATGTGCCTCTTAGGTTAAAACTTGCAAATTTGCTCATTAAAATAAGAGAGGCTTTCGACGCTTGATAAAATATGGTAGCTTTTGAGGAAGAAAATAAGAATGGCTCAAAACGGATCAGATTCTGGCATCTTTTAGTTCCCAAATTCTACTATGTAAAAAGAAGATTTTCATCATATTAAAATGTCGGCATATGCATAGAGTACTAAATGCAAATGAAATCAAAAACTAATTGTACAATTTTATTGTATTTTGCGAGATAAACATTTTAAGCCTAATTAATTAATGTTTGAATAATTACTCTCAAATACAAACGAAATGCTACATTGTTACATTTATGATACTTTTCAAACTTTGGCATTCCAAAGTTTAGAACTTGGGTCTATCTCTGGCATGGCACCAGCACGCAACATTCTGTCTCTACTGGCGCGTCAGAAAGCGCATTCGGATCTCTCAGTTGGATGAGAAGGGTGGCGTGGAAAGGTGATGGAGATTATTTTTCTATTGGTTGGTCCCAGAAAATTATAAAATGACCTTTACCCTGGCGACCAAGCTAAGATTATTGTTAATTCACATTAGGTTCGGTCGACCATCCCGGGGTACCTGTTAATTAGAAAGTAGAATAAAGCTGATGTGGACGGTTTGGGAAAGTAGGTAGTATAGGGACCGCCAAAACTTGGTGCAAAAGACAGGTATGCATTAGGCCAGTCTTAGCGAGAGTTTCATGGAATTAAATATGCTGATGTGGCAGAGGAGAGAGTGAAGAGTTTCATGGGATGTGAGAGGAGTTTCATCACCATGAAACTCATTACCTAGTTTCTGGTCTAGAAAACCATGTGATGAAATCCTGCACTGAGACTGGCCTTAGGCTGTTCGGGCTCGTCGTACTTCAAACACATCCTATAAAAGGAATATTCTGTCCTGCCCATATACTCTATACTACTTTTTCCTGCACTCGTCATACTCAATCAGGGCTGTGTTTTACAGCTTGTTGGAAATTTTTTTCCTAAAGGAATCTTCAATGCATGGAGTATTAAATGAAGTCTATTTACAAAACATTTTTAAGGTTGAGTGTAACTTTACGCGACCAATCTAATGAGCCTAATTAATCTATAATTTACTACAGTAATGCTACAGCAGCTATGCGGGTCAAAGACCTCATTAGATAGGTCTCGCGAATTAACACACGGTTATAAAGGTAGTTTTGTAAACTGACTTTATTTAATACCTTTGATTGGTGGTCAGACGGGGCACTCCAAAGAAACACGTCCCACGCCTGGCCCAGGTCGGCCCCGCTCATGACCATAAAATTAACTAACATCACATAAAAACCAATTTCTAAAATTAATTTAATGGTACTAAATCCATACACATAATCTACTCATTTTTAGCTACACTAACTATTGTTTGTCAATAAAAATTAGTTAAGAAGTTTAATCTTGTCTGATATGGCGGACAGGGATTGTTGGGGCGTATACATCACAAATGTGACAAAGCTGAGCTAGCGTGTTTCCATGGAGAATGAAGAAGAAGATGAGCTAGCGTGTTTAGACTCTGGATCCGCCGCTGTGTGTTTCCATTAGTCAGGTGGAACCGTGGAAGACTATGGGAGTCACCATCTATCGTGTGGCTGGAGCTCGATCAAGTGCAACTGCAAAAGACAAAAGGGTTGTACGAGAAATGGTGGTCTTTAATTTCTTGGTTGCTTTTTCTGCATGACCAAGAGATTAATTTATTAGCTGGTTGAGATGTCATTAATATTGTCAAAAAAAGATGTCATTAATATTATTCGTCATAGCATAGAGTAAGCTAACACTCCCTCTGTTCTATTTTAGATGATGCTGGGTACCTAAAATTTATAGACTAATTAAGAAAAGCCAAATAAAAGAAAACTAAAGGAGTATAAGATTAGATTCATCATCATCAGGTGGGACATGATTTAATAGAAGTGACATTAATAACTTTGCAGTCTCGATCTATCCATGTAAAAAGCAAAGACGAGTAGCCAAGCCAAGCGGGGAGTGCAAAATTAAACAGACTGAAGCTGAACCGGAGATCGGAGAATGAAGAAAAGGAGATATACGATCTCATCAATCCAACGGTCTATATTGTTTCATCTCCAAAAAAAAGCACTTGATATATAGCTTCATCCTTATGTTTTTATTGCTCTTTTTTATTAAAAAAATGTGCTATTTAGGTCTGCTTTTAATACTTAGATTCATATGGGAGGTTCTTGATGACACGGCGGAGATAAATTAAAAAGGTCGGTGACAGGAATAGGAATCTCCATATGGCTTTTTAATTACAAAGCACAATGATCCCTGCATGCATGATCTAAAGATTGACACGGCACAGCCATGCATTATTACTATACAATAAGAGTGATCACGGCCACCAACTTTTTCCGGTGCAGCTTTCAGGTGGACAAAACGTTGGCTGCCCAAAGGTGATAGTACGTGACCATATTTCCTTGCCGACCAAGATTGCTTGGAGATGATATTCGGTCAGAGACGAAATGATTGGGTTCTCATTGAGACACGTGCTAGAAAGCATGTTGGAACCTACTAGTAATTTGCTGGGACTTACTATACATTTCTTCTTTGTTTCTAAGCTAGTTCGTCCATCGATCAATCACTTTACTTCAACAATATTCCAATGAAATTAACATGTTACTGTTGGTCGATCTGGATCACAAGTCCTGGATCCTCAAAAAGCTTGGCCATAAGCCCATCACAAGGGCTCTCTGCTGCTGCTGCGCGCGCGCGCGCGCACACACACACATATCACAGCTGACATGTGGCAGCATGATGTCATGCGCAATGCCCCTCATCCATGCTTCCAAGTGGACCGGCCTGTCATTGTTCGCCAGGTCGACTCTCGGATAAGTCCTCAAACCCTGTAGACGTGAGATCTTGATTAGTGTATGCTGCCAAAGCCACCTTTCATCATGACATCGAAAAGTGAAGGCAATCATGTTCCCCGAACCAAACGGCCGGACACTAGCTAGTTTCTCACGTTCCACACTTCGACACTGTTTCGTTTATTTGCTTTGCCGACCCGATCGAATGGCCCAAAAGCTAGCTTCGCACATCAGTGACAAACAGAAATTGAGTTGGCCCTTTAATTTTGGTAGAGCTTTTGGCAGCTCCGGCCCCTCCTACGCGTGTACTTATACAAGGGTCATTTTTTGTCTCTTCTCCAAATTAATTATTACTGAGAGCCAATGATGCCAATGTTTTTGGCTTCACCAGCTCCGGTTCCTCGAAACACTACAGTAAAGAGTCTGATCAACTGCGCTTGGAGCCCTACAAACAAGACCTCGATCTATATGACGTGGCGTGGCCGGTATGTATGAATGGCAAATTAAACCCATTAATTTGTGCGTAGAAGGATGTATGACAACCTTTTTTCACTTCGTTGGTGGGAGACGTCACTCTCTAGAAACCAAATAGTCTAAAATAATCCCTATGATAAAGGTAGCACACGCGGTACGCGTGGCTATATTTGCTAGTAAAAGATAATAGCACACAATTATATGATTTGTAGATAATTAGCTTGTTCAAAATATCATATATTTAAAAGCACAAGTAATAATATAATGTTATCTATCAGCTAATTAGCTTATCTAGAATATCTTAATATAAAAACAGAGTATAATGTTATCTTCCATTAATTCCTGTCTACCAGGAATCATATGCACGCACAATTATTTATAGAAGCTAGTTTGACTTATACCAAAACTGAAACATATTATACGTCGGAACGGAGTGAGCATGTTACACTGCTGGTTGTGACGGTACAATTATCATCGTATATATATACACATCACAAATATATGGCAAAAGCCTTGCTAGTTAGCTTTTCCACTTGTCAAGACGATGAAGACAACGGGAGTCACCATCTACCGCGTGGCTAGCTAGCTAGGGCTAGATCAGGTGCATGCATGGAAGACCCCAAAAAAAATGTAAAGGTGGTGTGAGAAAAGCCGGTGCTTTAATCTGCTATAGCTTTCTCCTCACGACGACCAACATTAGTTGGTTGAGATGCGATAATTATTCGACACCTAAAGGTCGATTAGGTTTGTCACCATCAGACTTTCTGAGACGACGTGTGAATATATATAATGAACGAAGTGGCAATACAATACGGATTGACGGGTTGGTCATGATGGAGTCAGGCTAAGGGAAAACGTGGATAGAGATGGGCACTTCCTCATATACGCATAAAACCAACTGTCCAAACGGCAAGCAGACGTGGAGACGAATGGCGGTTTGTATGACTTATGGCGCGACCATTTTCTTCCTTGGCGTGCCCGAAAGGTGATGGAGAACCTTTTTTCCAGTTTTTAATAAGTCCTCAAACCCTGTAGACGTGAGATCTTGATTAGTGTATGCTGCCAAAGCCACCTTTCATCATGACATCGAAAAGTGAAGGCAATCATGTTCCCCGAACCAAACGGCCGGACACTAGCTAGTTTCTCACGTTCCACACTTCGACACTGTTTCGTTTATTTGCTTTGCCGACCCGATCGAATGGCCCAAAAGCTAGCTTCGCACATCAGTGACAAACAGAAATTGAGTTGGCCCTTTAATTTTGGTAGAGCTTTTGGCAGCTCCGGCCCCTCCTACGCGTGTACTTATACAAGGGTCATTTTTTGTCTCTTCTCCAAATTAATTATTACTGAGAGCCAATGATGCCAATGTTTTTGGCTTCACCAGCTCCGGTTCCTCGAAACACTACAGTAAAGAGTCTGATCAACTGCGCTTGGAGCCCTACAAACAAGACCTCGATCTATATGACGTGGCGTGGCCGGTATGTATGAATGGCAAATTAAACCCATTAATTTGTGCGTAGAAGGATGTATGACAACCTTTTTTCACTTCGTTGGTGGGAGACGTCACTCTCTAGAAACCAAATAGTCTAAAATAATCCCTATGATAAAGGTAGCACACGCGGTACGCGTGGGTATATTTGCTAGTAAAAGATAATAGCACACAATTATATGATTTATAAATAATTAGCTTGTTCAAAATATCATATATTTAAAAGCACAGGTAATAATATAATGTTATCTATCAGCTAATTAGCCTATCTAGAATATCTTAGATATAAAAACAGATCGAGTATAATGTTATCTTCCATTAATTCCTGTCTACCAGGAATCATATGCACGCACAATTTATAGAAGTTTGACTTATACCAAAATTGAAACATATTATACGTCGGAACGGAGTGAGCATGTTACACTGCTGGTTGTGACGGTACAATTATCATCGTATATATATACACATCACAAATATATGGCAAAAGCCTTGCTAGTTAGCTTTTCCACTTGTCAAGACGATGAAGACAACGGGAGTCACCATCTACCGCGTGGCTAGCTAGCTAGGGCTAGATCAGGTGCATGCATGGAAGACCCCAAAAAAAATGTAAAGGTGGTGTGAGAAAAGCCGGTGCTTTAACCTACTAGCTTTCTCCTCACGACAACTAACATTAGTTGGTTGAGATGCAATAATTATTCGACACCTAAATATCGATTGGGTTTGTCACCATCAGACTTTCTGAGACGTGTGAATATATATAATGAACGAAGTGGCAATACAATAGGGATTGACACGGTTGGTGATGGAGCCTAATCTAAGGGAAAACGTGGATACGCATAAAACCAACTGTCCAAATGGCAAAGCAGCCGTGGAGACGAATGGCGGTTATATGACTTATGGCGCGACCATTTTCTTCCTTGGCGTGCCCGAAAGGTGATGGAGAACCTTTTTTCCAGTTTTTACTTGGCAACCAAGATTGCTCTGTTTTGCTTTTTCAAGAGAGGAAAACATTGCTCTGTACACAAGTGGTACAGAGACGAAGGATTGCTTTGGCACGTCTTGGTCAGAGACGATGGATTCGGATTGGGTTCAGACTTCAGACTGATGGAGACACATGTGCTAGTACACAAGTGACACGCTTGCAACATAGTTACCGCTTTATACATATGACAAGATGTCGTAAAAAAAAATGGACGGTGCAATAATAATTGTATAATGTTACGGTCGTGATCCACGTCGCTGCGCCTGCTGCAGCGAGATGCATGCCGGTGCACACGATGATGGGTCTGGGGGATCCGGCCGGCGAGCTGTGCAATAATTCGGGGCCCTGTTGCTTGGATCACGTACAAGTACAACTCGATCCTCCCAACAATTGACCACAAACAAAGTGCTTGTACATACCGAAGACGTCGTCAGGCCGGCTCATCATCTCTGAGGCGTGTATATGTCACAGATGAGCCAAACCAGATGACATCATGTGATGTGATGGCCTGGTTCTGCACCGTGGACCAATCGTTGAATGTGGAGCGAGAAATGTGATAAAATACTTCTAAAAGCATTTTTACCGTGGAAATATAATTGTTTGTAGGATGAGGATAGTGGCTAGGGATGGAAGTCGGACCAATGGGTGCCGATGCCTGCTGGTTTCGCACCCCATGGGTGTGGGTGTGTGTGCAAAATTTCACCCATGGGTCTGCACCCGACCCGACCTGTATAAATTAGGTGCAGGTGTGGATTTAGGTTTTTTACCCGCGGGTGACCCATAGGGCCCAAAATAACAAAATGTGTTTCAATTTTTTGCTAGGCTATTGACTCTTTGCACTATGAATTTGGATGCCACTTGGTAGACTTATGATGTTTGATTGATAAATGTTGACCTTAAATATTTATTCCATATTTTCTTATATTGATATTCGAAGTATGATGATTATTTATTCTTTTGGTGGAATTATGGATATTTATGTGATGAGTTGTGACAATAAATTGAAATTTGGCTTGTTGGGACTATTCAATTATGATTTTTGCGATGATTTTATTATACTATATTTTTTAATACGATTTCACCGTACATGTGTATATTATACTGTTATAGATAGACCCGTAGGTGTAGCCAAATACGATGGGTGTTGTAATGGATGGGTTTTGCTCCACCCGCACCCGACCCCGTCCATTGCCCTCCCTAGACGTGGCCACATTCACCATAATTGTATAGACAGGCGTCGTTCATGTCTACAAGCACCGGGGATGGCGAGAAAAAGACCGGGATAATAATAATAATAATATAATAACCTTCTTTAAAGTGGGCGGCTCCGGCGGAAGGCCAGGCGGGCCACGTCGGCGCAAATGTTTTCAGCCGCCCGATCGCGATCCGCTAGGATGCAGCCGTGGCCGCGGTCTTTTTACGTTTACACCCTCGTGTTTTTAGGAAATCAAACCCGAGGTCCATAGTTTCACCACGGAATAGTCGGAAGACTCCCGAAACGGTACTCTCCTCTGTTTTTTTTCTTTTCCTTCTTCCGCCCCCTCCCCCATCGGCTCCCCCACCGGCCCCTTCCCCTCCGCTCCCCCACCGGCGCCTCTTCCTGCGGCGATGGGGCGCGCCGCGGCTGGCGGCCAAGGCGTCTCCCCTTCCCCTTTCCCTCTCTCCCCTCTCCTCCGTCCCCCACTGCTGCTCCTCGCGGGGGCGCGAAGACGGCGGCGGCGGCAGCGGTGGCTCCTCGCGGGCGGCTGCCCTCACGACGGCGTCCGAGGGCGCGCGGCGTGCGGCCAAGAGCGGGGTGGCGCGGCCAATCGCGGTGGCCGAGCGGGTGGGTCAGGCGGCGGCCCCTCCTGCTTCCGATTTGATCTCTACTTTTTGAAGCTCTTTCTTTCGATTGTATTTCTGTTTTCCTTAGTTTAACGGACTGGCAATGCTGTTCTTGATGATGCAGTTAAACGCCCTCCCAGCTCGTGCTGCGAAGCAGTGCGGTAGTGGCGCCGGTGGTCGGACTGCTGCTCTCTGACCTAGGCAGCACGTTTACCTGGAGCGGCGTCAACATGCTAGCGTGGGATTTCTGCATCCTGATACGGCCGCTGCCGCGGCGTAGGTGCATACTGTCAGCCCAGATGCCGGTGCTGTCCGCGAGGGCACAACACCAGCCACAGTACCATAGCACGCATGGGACAGCCATGTAAATCAAGGTAAGCAACAACGGGTGTGATTTCCAATTTCTTAATTGCCTTATTTAATGGTCCACTCTAATCGTACATGTCTAGCAAGCAATGATTTTTGAGGCTTTTAGGCCCAATGATCCTTGGCTCGTTTGATTGCTATTATCTTTTCCCCTAATTTGATTGAGTGGCTCCCAACAAATCGCTCGAAGTTGTGGCATTTTGATGTTCAGCACTTTGGGCTAGAACTGAATAAATTGCTATGATTACCTATTTGTACTAAAGGGTACAATGGAGGTTTGCATCGCTGTTACTTATTATCGATTGGAATTAGGCCACCTTCAATGTGGCATGCTGTTATCAAGGAAACTGTTTATCCATCTTTCTCGGTTTCATCTTATATGGTGAGGTAGGTGGCATATGAGGCTTCCTATGATTTATGTGGTTCACTGCGTTTAGGATGCAGCAAACCAACAACACTGAGTTTAGGTTGTGCATAACCATGTCATATGCATTATTCCATTCTATATGTTCCTATGAACATAGAAAGATTTAATGTGTGTTGTTTCCCCAAAAAATACATGTATGTGTGTTTTTCCCTCCAATGTATATGTATCATATATCTGCTATGCTCATATATGGTGCCTTGCACTTTTGCACTATAATTTTCAGTTTATTGCCTCTAATATATCTCTCCCATATATTATGCAGATCAATTAATGGAATGATCCTCTCCCCAAAAAAAGAAGTCACTTTGCTCCCAGCATTTTAGGTACGTTTGGTGTTTTCGCCTCCATTATACATATCATATATAGGATATATGCAGTTCGGTGGAATGATACTTTGCACTCTTGCAGAATAATTTTCGGATTGTTGTCTCCAATATACCTCTTATAATGTTATGTTTGGTATCCATTTGAATGGAATAATCCTTTGCAAAAAAAAAACAATTTGCTAATCTGTTTAAGCAATAGACAATTCTGTCCTCTTATAATGTTATGTTTGCTATCCATCTGAATGGAATAATCCTTTGCAAAAAAAAAAAGTTGCTTAATCTGTTTAAGCAATAGACAATTCTGCCCTTTTTCGTTCACTTCCATTTAAGAAATTTACCATGTAACATTAACTGTGCAAATGCCACTACACAAGATCTACTGGTTGTTTAAAATCCTTGAGTTTTTTCCTTACCTTGATACATACGAGCTTCCAAATTCATCTGCATTTTGTAGGCCTATGGTGAATGGGGAGACTCCTGAGGAAGGTGCTACTACAGGTGGGTATCATTTCTCTCTTTTATCGATATGTAGTTAGGTTCCATGTGTGCTAATGGTGCCTATTTAGTGCCTAAGCAAAATCTGGTTTATCTTCCATTAGTAATATAAGTCAGCTAGACCATTTCCCTGTCGAAAGGTTAGGCAGAATGCTGAACCAGTGAACCTTTCATATTAGGGAACACTTATATCGAGAAATAAAATAGTTTGCTTTGTTCAGTGTCTTTTAATGCCTTTTCATGACTTAACTGATAGCGGAACTACTCCGACAATGAGCTTGCATAGGAAAAAAATGCCTAGCCAATAATACCTTCCTTTTCATGTTATTATTGTAGTAAAGTAGAGAAGCAATTTTTCCGGTTCATAAATTAATAGTTATATTTTAAATGCTATTGTAGGTTAACAGTTATGACATACATGCTAATTTTTTCAGTTATTAAAATGGCTGCGTGCTCCAAGAGATCCAGGAAGTTTCCTGAGTTTCGATATATTTTACCTTTAGGATTTATGCTCCTAATACTGCCTTAGTTGATACGGATGCGGCAGCACATAGGAGGGCGGCGGTGGCGCAGTGGCGCAATCTTTTCTTTGGTCCATGTTTAAGGACTTTTACACCATCCATTTTGGTACATGAAAATGCATTGTTTTCCTTTCAATTGCTTTTCAACTGCTAGCTAGGAAACCCAATTTATTATAATTCACTACCTATGTAAAGGTAGATGCCTTAATTTCTTTGTTTCATGATTCTAGGCTTAATTGGTGATGCCTGAATCTTAAACAATTGTGTAACAAAGCTTTGTTATTTAGATAATTTTTTGAGCAATAGATAACTTTGTTTCTGTCTTACAAGAATGGACTACTGACCACTTATGGATTTTTGAATTCATTAAAGTCCATAAATGTTACCTCAGCAATTACGGTCTTCCTAATACCTGCAGAAAAAAGGACCCTAGATTTTTTATTCATGAGTTAAAACCAATAAGACTCTGAAATTCTCCCACTATCCACTTTCTTGTGATTGAGATTGAAAAAAAAACATCTCTTTACAGGAAGTCAGGAACACGTGCTTTATGTTGGTGGATACTATTGAATCTGACATATGGCTGTCCACCCAGTCCACATGCAGTTTAGAATGTTCAAACAATACTATTATAGTTGAGGTAAGCTATACTGAAGACGTTTCCCTTGTTGCTGAGAGCATGTCATTCGTATTGTGTTCAGTATTCATGTGTTCTTTTGTCAATTTTTTGCTTATTTCAACATGCATATATTGTCTGTGGAAATAAATTTCGATTGACATAACTGAACTGTTAGTTCTAGCAAAGATATTATTGACCATTTTGAGGATTAAATTGTACTGGTACCACATCTCAGTGATGATATGATTAAGTTCAATTTGGTATGGTGGCAGTAATCAAGCTGCTGTGCTTCCCACGCGAGGCGACAGAGTCATGTTGATCACTTCATTAGGTTTGTGCACGTTTCTTTTATATCTTTAAATTTTTCCACTTCATTTCCATTTATTCCAGAGGGCTTGTTTCTTTAATTCATCTAATTATGTCACTGCCCTACGCACTGGCGCACACAGTACATGGAGTCATCCCGCCACACGATCCATTCAGCCACACCGGGTTAAAACAACGTTTCAACAAATTTCAAACAATGTTGTTAGAAAGCCTTGATTTGCGCATGGCCGGTTTTTTATTTTCTAATTGCTTTTTATTATTTGTAAAATGAAAGGCTTATATTTGTTTCACTTTCTTACCTCTTAGGAGCTACTAGTAGTGTGCACGCGCGGCACGTGCGTGTATTAGAAAAATATGATAAATAAGAATTTTATATTTTTAAATTGGATTGAATTTATATTAAAAAATAAAATAAAGTATTCTAAGTATTTTAAATGAGTTAAATTCTACAAATTTTATAGTTTCTTAAAATAACGAAACATGAGAAACTAAACAAACTACTTAAACAAACTACTTGTAATTGATAGATCCAATACAAATAAATCTAGACCATACATCAGTATTGCTGAGTGCATAGGTAAATAAAAAAGAAAAAAAACAACATCCTTCACTATAAGTTAGACATTAGCAAAGCAAATGATACATTTATAATGCCTCTACAACACATGTCCTAAATTCGAAAGCAGCTTGATCGATGGATGATGTAAACGTCTTTCTGAGTAAAGCCTCAAGCTATCAACAACCAACATATCTGACAATTATGAACAATGGAACTAGAATTGAAAGGCAAAGTTGAGATAGATATTATGAACAATGGGATTAGAATTTGAAAGGCAAAGTTGAGATACTTTGGACAGTTTGGTAAGACTTCAGAATTGTATCATAATATGACATAGAAATGATAATTGCAACTGATCTCTCGTGAAGGTCAGAGAAAAATATGCAATTTGAAACACATCAAGCTACCAGTGATCCTACAAAAACGTTGAAGACAGACTTTATATTCATATAGATAAAAAAAATCTACTGATCAAGAAATTAATATTTATGGTAAAAATGTAAAAGCCCAAAATACAAAACATCACCCCACATTCGGCATAGTAGGGAATGTTGGGTTTACACCAGTAGATTCTTACAAAGAAACACTAAAAACCTGACCAAAGAAAAAGACATTCAAACTCTAACCAGTCACCCTACCCAGGTCCAGCACTGATGCCCCTTTGGCTCCAGCCATCTGCCAAAAGTATATCTAGTCCCACTGAAATCGCACATCATGTACTCGGTCTTAGTCCTGCTAAGTCTGAAACCTTTGGGCTCTAACGTATGCCTCCACAACTCTAACTTCCTATTAACACCTGCTCTACTCTCATCAACTAGCACCACATCATCAGCAAAGAGCATACACCAAGGGATATCACTTTGTATATCCCTTGTTACCTCATCCATCACCAGAGCGAATAAATAAGGACTCAATGCTGACCCCTGATGCAGACCTATTTTATTTGGAAAATCACTACTGTCTCCACCATAAGAACAGAGACAGTATTAAACCTAATTTTTTAAATGTATATCTTACTTCCTACAAAGTTAATACATTTTATTTTTTTAGATATCATTGCCTTACTACTCAACTGATTACTGGGTATTTTTGGATAACATTCTATACAGGCAGCACCTCTCAGTGTTATTATGATTAAGTTCAAACTGGGGTGGCGACGGTAATCAACTTTCTGTGCTTTTTGTGTTAGATGACACAGTATGATTGAAACCCTTCTCTATTCGATTAGTGCTCATTTCGTTTATTCCTCAAATGCTTCTTCCATGGTTGAGATTTGCGAAAATAGTATGTCGTCAAATGAACTATTACAATTGAGATATTTCTGTTCTCCAAATAAACTTGCATTATCCTTCTTTTCCTCCCGTGCAGGTGTTTATCAGCTTCTTGTTCCTATGTCATTTGGCCTCCTTTCCCTTTGGAGATTTTGTATCATTTCTTTTGTGGTTCTTCCACGATAATTCTCATTCAGGCTGCAATGTTTCCTTCAGCAGGGAGTGGATGGACGAAAGGGGCTCAGCTCCTTTGGTAGAATCTTCAAATGCTTAGTTCAGCGATTGCCTCCATTTTCCAGATCACCAGTCCATGATGGATCAAAAAGTACATCTTTAGTTCTTTTTTTTATGCCCCATTTGTTGTAGACCTGCTTTAGTTCTGGACCATTGCAGCATTGATTTACTATTTTGCCAAACTGATAAGCGTCTGTTCTTTCCGTTCCTACATTAGTTCCTGTTCTGCCAAAATGATCAGTTGCATGCTTTTTATTCTCGGGTCTGAACTGATTAGATGGTGATGTGCACTATTGCAGCCTCAGTGCACGGTCCCTGTACAGTTACATTGACAGTCCCAGTTCTTGCGGATGCAATAATTGGTAAGCTCCCCATGTTATGTTTTTTTTTGGTTGATCAAATTAGTATCCAGCATAATGTTGAATGTGTGAATTCATATACTCTGTTATTTTAGGTGCCTTGTGAAGTGCAGAAGTATATTTCAAATAAGATTTTTAGTTAACTACTTTC
>OAMR01000449.1:640422-654528 GCA_900205405.1 Echinochloa crus-galli
GGAGTTGTTTGTGGTTTATCATCTAACAGTGGAAAATGCTAGTCTTACACTCGCATAGCCATGTCGATTAGAATTATTTGATAATGATCTACACTCATGTCTAGCAGGGAAAACAAACACGTGTTTCCAAAAGTAACACAGCCATAAGCATGTAATTTTTTAGTAGTTCTCTTAACATACTGCCATAGAGATTGGCTAGCTGATGTATTTTTTCTCTCCAGGTATTATGATGCCCGTCTTTCTGATCAGCAGATGGCGTTACTTCAGTACCAAAGGGAAAATATTCATTATCTGAGTGAGGAGGTACACGGAAGTTTCATGCAAAATAGTTGATAGCACCTCACCAAATTTCTATTTCACCTTTGTATACTTAATTTCTGTTCAATTTCAGAGAAGTCCTTGACTAACCTGCAGCCATGCATTGTTAAATTTGATTGCCTATGTTACTGCAAAATACTATTTTGGCATCCATGTTATTAACTTTGTAGGCAAGATAAGCACCAGAATTAGAAGTCTTAGTATTTTATGGACTGGCAGAAAGTGACGAAGACTGATAGTCAATTTACTATTACTCTAAGGTTAAATTACTTTGTAAGCATTTTTAGAATACAGAAGAGTGCAGCTTTCATAATATTTCTTTTCTAGAGCAAGGGGTTAAGCCCAGCTGCTTATATTAAACTGCAAATACAGGAGCTTCGGAATCCTTTTAGTATTGATTAACAATATGTTTCTTTTCTCATAAGGTCCTGCGCTTGCAAGAATGCTTAAGCAAGTACCAGAGAACTGATGCTGGAACCACTCCTCAGGTTCTCTCTCTGCGTGCGCATGCTGCATCTGATCAATTATCAGTTATTTAAATGTTTCATTGCCTAAATGTTTGAAATGATTGATTGCCTTTTAATTTTCAGGTCGATCTTGCCCATCTTTTAGCATCTCGTGATCAAGAACTTCGAGCACTTACCGCTGAGGTAACTTGTTTACTGAAGTTTTATTATCATGTTATGCACTTATGCGTGCCTCCAAAAGTATAACTAGCATTGATGTTTCCTTGAAAAGGTCTAAGAGATAGCAGTAGTCAAAAAATGCACTTTCCATACATTACTAGTGGTCTGGGATGCAGTACTATTGTAAGCTAGGTCCCGGTTTATGCAAATTAGTAAGGGAGGTCCTCAAGAAAACCTACCTGTCTCTGCCTACTTTAGAGTATCTATTGTGGAAGCTATTCAGAGAAGTTTTACCTCCTACGCGATCTGCTTCTTTGGAATGTATCAGATGAACCTGTTTTACATTTATAGCCCTCGATATTGGCTGCACTCCGATCAAGGTGAAGGCGCTTGAAACATTCCTTTTTCTCCTTAATAGCCATTTGCACCTCGTCATTCCACCACCAAGTGTCTTTCGCTTCTTGTTTTCCTCCCCTACTCACGCCAAACACTTCTGAAGCCACCTTCCGAACACATGTTGCCATCTTTAGCCACATGTCGTCTGCATCTTCTCCGTCCTCCCAAGGCCCCTCGCTTAACATCATGTCCTTAAAAGTTTGCGCTGCTTCCCCTCTAAGCTTCCACCACTTCGTTCTCGCTATCTTGGCACGTTTGTCCCGCTGGACACGTACCCGAAATCTGAAGTCCGCCACCATCAACTTGTACATAGCCTTTTGTCCCAAGCTAGTTGGGGTAGGCTAGAGGTGAAACCCAAAAGGTCAAAAAAAACAGAAAAAGAGTTAGAGGAAAGCAGAAAAGAAAGCAAAGATCACGGCTCAGGCACATTAATTGCTAGTCTCCAAGCGCTCCTATCCATAGCTAAATCCTTAGAGATATTCCACTCTTTAAGGTCTCTAATAACCGACTCGTCCCAAGTTAGTTTGGGTCGCCCTCTACCTCTCTTAACATTATTGGCCCGCTGTAGAACCCCACTACGCACCGGCGCCTCAGGAGGCCTCCGTTGGACATGTCCGAACCATCTCAAACCGATGTTGCGTCAATTTCTCTCAATTGGTGCCACTCCGACTCTATCTCGAATATCTTCATTCTGTATCCTATCCCTTCTTGTGTGACCACAAAACCAACGCAACATACGCATCTCTGCTACACACACTCAGTTGTTGTATATGTCGCCTTTTAGTAGGCCAACATTCAGCACCGTATAGCATCGCCGGGCGAATCGCCGTCCTATAGAACTTACCTTTTAGCTTTTGTGGTACCCTCTTGTCACAGAGGACACCAGAAGCTTGACGCCATTTCAACCAACCGGCTGAAATTCTATGCCTAACATCTTCATCAATGTCACCATCCTTTTGCAGCATCGATCCTAAATACCTAAAGGTATCTTTCTCGGCCACCACTTGCCCATCAAGCCTGACATCTCCATCTTCATATCTAGTCCCACTGAAATCGCACATCATGTACTCGGTCTTAGTCCTGCTAAGTCTGAAACCTTTGGACTCTAACGTATGCCTCCACAACTCTAACTTCCTATTAACACCTGCTCTACTCATCAACTAGCACCACATCATCAGCAAAGAGCATACACCAAGGGATATCACTTTGTATATCCCTTGTGACCTCATCCATCACCAGAGCAAATAAATAAGGACTCAATGCTGACCCCTGATGCAGACCTATTTTATTTGGAAAATCACTACTGTCTCCACCATAAGAACAGAGACAGTATTAAACCTAATTTTTTAAATGTATATCTTACTTCCTACAAAGTTAATACATTTTATTTTTTTAGATATCATTGCCTTACTACTCAACTGATTACTGGGTATTTTTGGATAACATTCTATACAGGCAGCACCTCTCAGTGTTATTATGATTAAGTTCAAACTGGGGTGGCGACGGTAATCAACTTTCTGTGCTTTTTGTGTTAGATGACACAGTATGATTGAAACCCTTCTCTATTCGATTAGTGCTCATTTCGTTTATTCCTCAAATGCTTCTTCCATGGTTGAGATTTGCGAAAATATTATGTCGTCAAATGAACTATTACAATTGAGATATTTCTGTTCTCCACATAAACTTGCATTATCCTTCTTTTCCTCCCGTGCAGGTGTTTATCAGCTTCTTGTTCCTATGTCATTTGGCCTCCTTTCCCTTTGGAGATTTTGTATCATTTCTTTTGTGGTTCTTCCACGATAATTCTCATTCAGGCTGCAATGTTTCCTTCAGCAGGGAGTGGATGGACGAAAGGGGCTCAGCTCCTTTGGTAGAATCTTCAAATGCTTAGTTCAGCGATTGCCTCCATTTTCCAGATCACCAGTCCATGATGGATCAAAAAGTACATCTTTAGTTCTTTTTTTTATGCCCCATTTGTTGTAGACCTGCTTTAGTTCTGGACCATTGCAGCATTGATTTACTATTTTGCCAAACTGATAAGCGTCTGTTCTTTCCGTTCCTTCATTAGTTCCTGTTCTGCCAAAATGATCAGTTGCATGCTTTTTATTCTCGGGTCTGAACTGATTAGATGGTGATGTGCACTATTGCAGCCTCAGTGCACGGTCCCTGTACAGTTACATTGACAGTCCCAGTTCTTGCGGATGCAGTAATTGGTAAGCTCCCCATGTTATGTTTTTTTTTGGTTGATCAAATTAGTATCCAGCATAATGTTGAATGTGTGAATTCATATACTCTGTTATTTTAGGTGCCTTGTGAAGTGCAGAAGTATATTTCAAATAAGATTTTTAGTTAACTACTTTCCTGCTTATTATTTCGACATTTGCCAGGGTGATATCAACCCATATATATTTGTGTCTGGTTCTTTCCTGCCCTCATCACATTTTTTCAAATATATATCTTGAATTGCTCCTAACAAAACTAACAGATTTATCTTGAACCATTTACATTTTGTTGCTGTTATCTTCATGTTATGTAGAACCAAGCAAGTAATGGTCAGCTCAAAAAACCAAGGATAGATAAGGTTGATGAATCTACTGACTCTGAAACTAAACAAGACTTACCAGACGTGCACGCTTAAAGGTTAGCTTTTACCACTCAATGCATTATCGAGTTCAATTAACCTTCTCTTTGACCAAATTATTACAAGTAAACCACATTATCATCTGATATTTTTCCTTTTATTTTTTAAAGTAAATATGAGGAAGGTAAAATGGCTGTGTAAAAGACTGCAGATTTTAGACTCTCGCTCAAGAATAAGTGAATCAGTGAGTATGGTTACCTGCTTTAACAAAAAATATGTATACTGCATCTAATATTAATTCACTGTTCTTTTATTCTACTTCTCTCTTTTTTAACCAGCAACAGATAATGTGATGAAGTCACTTTTGAAGATGCGGTTATCTACTGCAGATAAGATGTTGAATGCTTTTGCTTATGAAGAACCACCGTACATGTTTAGTGATCTGCAGTATCTCCTCTATTTGAACGAGTAACTATGGTATCATGCTCTTCTAGCTGCATGGTGTAAGCACTGAAACATCCAGAGGCAAAGTTTAGATGTTCTGTAATACTCCGTATATTGTGAGCTGCAGTGAACAGTGTAGCCTAATGAACAAGTTCATAGTAGAATGTTTTTATGTCATAAATTCAGTGTATGATATGGGCTGTGTTTAGTTCCAAAAAGTGTAGGAGAAAGTTTGGGAAAAATGTCACATCAGACACTTTAGCGTACTGTAGCACCTTTTGTTTGTTTGTGGTAAACATTGTCCTATCATGACCTAACTAGGCTCAAAAGATTCGTCTCGTCGTGTACATCAAAACCATGCAATTATTTTTTTATTTACCCACGTCTAGTGTTCCATGCATGAGGAGAGAGATTTGATGTGATATGTGGAGATGTTTGGAGAGAGAATTTTAGGAATTTTGGTGATGGGATGGGAAACTAAACACAGCCATTGCAATCTCATCTGCTGCGCGCTGGGCGCGCGTCAGTCACTAGTAGCTTTTACAGATGCAGACACTCAACTCAAAGCAGCCGGATCCGATCTCAATGACACTCATTAGATCTGTTATGTCGCACTGTCAACAAAGACATCGCGCCGACTAATTCCTAAAATAAATCCAGCAAAATACCCACGCCAAATCAAGAATTCGAACTCCAACACCCGTGTCAGTGCCAAATCAAGAACTCGAATGGCAGAAACCTGACAAACAGTTCCGCTTAATTTTTTAGTAGATTAGTTAATAAAAATAGAGGATAGTTGAAAAGCAATCACAGCAGCCAAATGCAACCGGTGAATTTTACAACTTCCGCTGAACCATCTACGTTCCAAGCCACTGCATGAGGTTTAAATTTCACGTGTTGTTCAGTTCAACAGAACCCGAAAATACACCAAAATTTGGCTCCTCTGGTACTAATTTATACTCCAACGGCGTCTCCAAAGGAAACACCATAACCCAGTCTATCTTATAAGACCTCAATTCTTAACGTGAGACCCAGACCAAATTACATGTTATTGCCACGATTAGCTGCTAAACTGTTAGGCCACCTGAAGCTAACGATTTCCAAACTCCTATGTTCACCTCAGCCCGTCCAGATTCCAAATCAGTAGAAGTCCAGCACCCCAGATATGGTGATAGGCGGCTCAATTGGCACCCGCTTCACTTTTCCTTCCGAGGCCAGCTGCGGCAGCGTGTTGGCCTCCTTCGGCGCGACGCCTGGAGCTGTCCATAGGGTGGCGTGTGGCCACTCGTTCTTGGAGTTGATCTGCTCGCCGTTCACGGCCCCGAGTTGTGCCTCCAGAGCAGCCATCTTGTCGGTGTAGTACAAGGCGTTGAACGACACGGGGACCTCCTGGTGCTGGTAGACACCGTAGCTCGCAACTGCAACCACGCCATGCCCTCGTTTGTGAGCGAGGGTGACGTGAGCCTTCGTCAGGCTGTCCTCCAGTTTTATCTCGTTGAGGAAAGTGTTCACTGCAGTGTCCTTCTCTGACACCTGTTGCAGTAATACAAAACACCACAAGACACAACTGTAAAAATTAATCATAATCGACGACACAAAACCTAGTGGCACCACGTGCCAAGAAAAGGTAAGCCAAGTTCTTAACTGCAAATTTGAAGCTACCTTAAGGCGACAATAGAGTAATCCAGTTCTTACCTTCCGGAGAAGGCCCACTATATCAGATGGGGTTAATCTAACAGCAACAAAGATGATATTGCCAAACTTCCGCTTCCCAGTATCAGGCGTTTTGAAATCACCTTTGGCAACAGCTTTCAACTGTTCCAGTACTTCTTTCACAGCAAACTCAAACGGAACCTACAACAGAGTTCAGTAATTACCTTAAAAGAACTAAATCATCATTATCTGCAGCAAAGTTGTATTGTTAAGCAAGCAGTCCTTTGTGGTTCTAGTACATGGGGTTACTGTATAGCAGACCATATAACTCCCTAAGTACAGAACAAAACATCGATATTTCAAAGGTCATTTGTGCTACCACTAAATTAGAGACAAAAGAAAACTTAAAAGTAGTGTTCTCATTCCCAAACTAATATGCAGGGAGCCTTAAGGTGTCGATTGATTGAAACCAAGAGCCTTTATAATCTCATATGTACAATAAAAAGCATACCTACAGACATGAGCCCAAGTAAATTATACAGTAGTTCTAGACTAGCAGTTGGCCCCCACATGTTCAAATATTACTGACAATTGCATTCCATCATGATTCCTGAACTATGAATGATAATTGATTTATATATGAAATAGTTACCTGAATGGAATTAAGATAATCAGCATTCCCAAACAAGGTCGCACGCAGCCTTTGCTCCCACTGTGCCCATTCTTTAGCATAAGAACCTTTTGATGGCTCCGCTCTGATTTGACAATGTTTTGTAAAAATCAGCCAGTATATATAGACATGTAAATTTAGAAATGAAACACCAATTTTTCAACATTATGAGACAAAGTGACACTAAATTAGATCAACTGCTCCAGAAAAAAGAGTTGTACAGAATGTTCAATTACTATGTATTCAAGAGGTGCTATTGTATAAAGGCATGTTTCGCCCTACACAACTTAGTATGAAATTTCTTGTGTACAATGTGCTCAGATAATGTTGGGGTATATATCAAAGTGGTTACAGCTTCATACCTTCCATGTCTGCTCTGATGTAGTCTGAACAAGCTAATCCCCTCATCTAACACAGCTTTCACAGTGCCTGGCAATGCAGCTCTGAAATCAACAGAAGATCGAGTTACTAGTTTAGAGTTAAGTCACCTCATCATGACTTTCTTTTTGTTGCGAATTACGAAAGGCTGTCTCTTCTTGGAAATTGAGTGGATTGAACATCTGCCTGAACATTTTCTCTAATTGCATAGCTCAATCTGGGATTCTGGGAATCTACTGGGAAAAAAACAAAGGGACAAAACAATACAAGAAAATAGCCTACCTATCTGGCTTCAGGAGAGGCATCTTAACCAGGGAACCAAAACGCTCATACAATTCATTTTCGAATTCTCTTCGACTCTGAAATTGAGAGTACTGGTGATTTGGTGATTCGAGGAGCTGGAAACAGACTTACATGATATGTACATACCTTGCCATCATATAGGTGGTAAAACATTAACAAGACATAACCCGCATTGGGCGACGACTTATCCAAATGTCCCTTTTAAATTAAAGGTTAACAAAATGTCAGACATTTCACAATATGTACAAGTGATTCCATATTTGCATGAGTAACTACACACCGGATGATTGACCCGCTGGAGGACACGGAACATGAAAACAGCAAGAGCATCAAGAGAAAAGGGATTTGAATCAGTGCCTGCAAAATCAATAAAACAGAAAAAAGTTACACAGCACGATCAACTTAATGATGCAAGAAAACACAAGATGAGCGAGTGATAAATCATGAAGATGAGTGAGTGATAAATCATGAACATGATTGAGTGATAAATCATGAAGCACATCTACCTTCAGAGTCTGGAACCACAGGAACAGCAGCCGCCTTTGTGGACCCACAGATGTCCTCAATCTGGAAAGGATGATTTATTTTACTATCAAACTAGTCTTCTCAAAGTCAAAACACAAAGCATGCAAAAACTGTTTGCCATCAACATTATGATGCCAATTTTACCTGCCCCCACACTTCTTCGTTTGGTGCGTTTTTGTCAGCAAGGGTTATTCTAGCCGGTTTCTTTCTTCGTTCATCAGCAACCTTTTGCCAGTATCTTCCTGTAATCACAGTTAACGAAATAGTTGAATATAATCACTCTAGAAGCTTATCATTTTTCTGTGATAAATTAAATATATTCATGGGACATAAAACCAGAATAAATTTTAAAGAACAGGCATACATCTTCCGCCCCATGAAGAATGCGATCCTAGCTTTTCTCAGAATTATCAGTGGTGGCAAATCACAAATGACTTTGGTCCCCCCTTATTAATTGGCCCAGTCTCGGCTATTTCCTCATGCTAACTATTTAGGTTCCACCAAATTAATCACAATATGCATTAATTAAGGCATGAAAGACCGTTAACCACCAACGGGAAGTTGTGAGGATGATTGAAATTAGTTATAACGTTGGCCACAATTGTGGTCCAATTCCTAGGATCGCATTCTTCATGGGCGTACATGTACAATGGAATCTCAGAGCAACCTGCCAAATAAACCGATACTGATGTATGATTATACACTACTAATAGAAATGCCAAATAAAATTATTTAGTTGGTCACTTTTTTTTTGGCAAATTGTCTTTTTAGTGGGTTTCCACCATAGTTGTGTTATGGACAGAGTGGGTATCAGAGGGATGCAAATAAGGACTTCATTGTGTCAAGATCATCAACCAATAGTATTCAGCTGAGCCTATGGCTAGTGAGATATGCATCGTACTATTCTCTGCTTCCTAGACTAATTTATTGTCGTGATCTGTAATTTAGCTAGTCCGGCACCTCTTATATAAAGTCAGCCAAGTCTTTGTTTAGAATCAAGCAAAAATACAAGACACTAAAGGCTTTCCCAACTAAATCGGTTAAATCAGATCCTCTAGCATGAGGGTTGCGATTAGGGGGTGATCTACCCTTATTCCCTTAATAATTTCCGCTGGTTTCCTCTGCATATCAAATTGGCATTGTTTCTGTAGAAAAGGTTTTCCCTTGAGAAGAGAATATCTAGAACCTTATTGTTTGTTTTGCAAGCAAAAGAACACATGCCCCGGTCCACGTTCCACATATCTCTAGAACCATACTTGACACATTTGCTATCCTCTTTTTGTGCCCGAAGTGGAGTTTAGAGGGCCTTTGGCCACTCAAAGTGTTCAGTTAACCAAAATAAGAACTTTATGTCAGAATGAAAGGACCCAGATGAGAGTCTCTCTTACAGATATATAGTTGGAACTTTAGTCAGATATATAGTTGGAACTCAAGTTTGTACCAATTGTGGAGACAAAGGAACAACCATGAATGAAATATCACTAGGCATTGGCATAATGAAGATATGTTCTTGAACAAAGAAAAATCTTAGCAAAACCAGGCTCAGTTGATACAGTAGAACATGATGCTCAAGACAATATATTTTGGCAGGAACAAAGCATACATCGGTAAGCCCATAATCATTTTGCAGAATAGGATGGTCCTATAGCAGCCGCGAAAGCAGGTAAATGACTGGATGCTGTTAGATTAGCTCAATTGAATGTTTCCCACATAAATTAAATTGCACCCACATAATGAACATTTTATTCTTTGTTCAGGAGAACAAAGAGCAGCACTGTCCATCACTGCTCACTGAAACCATATTGTACTGCAGTAAACAGAGTAACCTTATAATACAAATAATGTCTCAAATGCCACATACCTTTAATAAGATCTCCCATCAAGCTATGAAGAGGACGATTATCACCAAGGCCACCAGGTGTGTTTAAGATTTCCTTGCATAAAGCTGACTTTGCACAACCAGGTATACCTGAAAGGAAAATACAAAATCAGCATAAAGAATCTGACAACTTTTTAATATAAAACAATACATTTTGATAGGAGAAATATTTTATAGCACTGTTTCAAGTTTTCAAGTATGAACAAGATGAAGATTGGTAAGAAAACTACCAATAAAAAACAATGTATTGTTCGGGAAGGAAAAGAAAGTTCAAGAAAACACAGTGCCAGCATTGTTTTATGTCAATTACTTAGTTTATCTGGTCAACAGGCTTAAGCTTGATATGCTAATATTTGAGCATTGGGATAAGCCCAAGCAAAACCATGTGGACGCTACTACTTTTGTATGTTCAGATGGATTAAGAAAACCTAAAACCTACCTTAAAACCTAGAATTAGTTAAAATTAACACATGGTCCAACCAAAGTGGCACACATCAGTAACCTGACTGAAACCTAAACCTCAAGGTTATCACCAACAAACCAATGGAATAATATAAACTTCTTTCATCCTTTTCAAATCTGATCAGTGAAAATAAGCCCAGTGTCTCAGTTATTCTAATTATGAAAGCAACTCAAAACTTGTTAAGCATATGTCCGCAGTTACTTTACCTGGAAAGAAGACAATAAGGCCCTCTGTTTTGGGAACCACATCAGCAGGCATTGACACAGGACTAGAAGGTGCTGCTCCATGTTCTGCCCGGAGATCACCCTCCTCATCCCTCTGAGCATCAAGTATGGCCAAGAAATTTTCTGACTGCACTAGGTTACCAGCAGCCCCGATCAAAGCTTGGTTTGAAGGGCTGCGTTTAGCGTATTGTTCAAGGAAAGGCTCCGCTTCACTAAGATATGTTGAGGATGAAAGTGGCTTATTCCCATACTTCCTTCTAATGTAGACAGCCCTGAAATGGGTGAGGCAATCAACTTAAATTACATGACATAAGCAGTTCTGTAAGAGAAAGAAGGTGGTTATATTATACCATTCATCCAACATTTTGCTAAGCTCTTTCTGTTTGCTTGGTGATGTTCCCCAACTTTTCATTTGCCTATCAATACATAGGGGCATTAACATCAAAGATGCCATAGTGTCTATTAAATACAGCAGCACAGAAAATATAACCGTAACTTACAATTTGCATGTATGGCATACCTTAAGTAATAAGTTCTATAAGCAGATGGTCCATCTTTGAAAAGAGTAGATAGACCATTACGAATTAAGAATGTACGTAACTGTCAAATACAAAATAAGACAATTGTTAGAGGATAAAACAAAGTCTTTGAATCCTCATCAGCCAGACCATCCAAAAAGAAAGATGGAAATAGATCAAGAAGTACCTTGTATGTCAAGAATTTTAGCTTAACCATCAGATTTAAATCCTCATCATCCAGGCCATCAACAGCTGAAGAATTTGAATCCAAGGCACCATTGATATTTTTCAGTAAAGCGTTGCCATCCTTGGCAAGTTCAGCTGCTTTCTTATTCGTCGCCTTGAACAGGTTTACATCAACAAAGAAACCTAACCATAGAATACATATCAGTGAAAGGCATCGTAGTTCATATCTGAATCACAATTGGCTAAGCTTACCTCTGTATAGAGGCCACAATCCTTTGTTTTTCCTAAAAATAGCAGCATATGTTTGGAGTTAATAAATGAGAAATCCAATCCAGGTAAAACACAAGGTTGACTTCGCAAAGCTCACCTCATCTCTTGCTGATAACGTCTAAAAACAGAATCATGATGCACATGTATAACCATCTTGTAATATAAGTTGTCATTTGAAAGAGACTCAATTTTGCGGTAATTCCAGTAACATTTGAAAGCTGCTGAGAAGTGTCTCTCCCTCATCAAACGAATCATCTCCTGCAACAGTCAACAAAACAAATATATATCATGTCTGTATAGTTATTGGTGTATTGTTATAGCAACTTTATATATGAAACCATGTCAATTAGAGTTGAGAAATATCCATCTTTTGCCAAGAACACAACAGCTACTAACCTGCAGTTTCTTAGTTGCATAGTCTGTAGGATGTGCTTGCAAAAAATTAGTGACAGCTGATTTATCAGCACTTTTCGACTGAGCATCAAGTCCACCATTTCCAAACCAATCTGAATGGTCTGGACACATCGAAGCTCCAACATTTTCAAGAAGTGCTCTAATTTGCTGGTCATGCATAATTATAAAGAGGTTATAACAAGGTTGAATAACATGAAGCAAATATCATAGAGCGACAAATGCCACATGGAAATTTTGATACCTGCTTTTCATCTGACCTATTAGCAGCACATATTTCTCGTAAACTTGGTCCTAAATCTGAATCAACTGCACAAGAAAATAAAATCTGAATGGATGGTAAAAGGTGGACTAGTTACAATCTACAAAGCTCATAACTGCTATGTGTCACAAACCCAAATGCATCCAAAATTATTCCTCAAACTGTTGCACCTAAACCGAAACTTCTTGTTTCTTGTAAAGCTCACATAATCCTCTCTAAAAATGAGATAGAACATATAGAACTCTAGTTTAGCAGCTTACCACCAACAAATGGAGGCTGTGGAAAGTTTCTGAAAACTTCTTCCATCTGCGCTGAACTTTTACGAGTAACAATACGGGCAACCAGACCTTCAAGTATCTCACCCTGCACCATTACATGATCTTTGGACCCTACAGCAAAAAAATGTGAGTTCTAAATTCCCACCAAAGACCGTACTTAACCAATCGGACCCGAAAAGTGGTGAAAAAGAACAAGGTTGTTTTAGAATCAGTAAGATGACAACCACTCAATCAACAGTTGAAATATTCTTACCTGGAACTGATATATCAGCTATTTCATCAAGGGCTTTGCAAACCGGTGTTGCAGTTCCTTCCTCATATAATGCATCATAAGCAGCAAAGAATGAAGTGGCCGATTTCCTAGTGAAAGATATAAACAGAAAGCACGGTAATATCATGATCAGAATCAGCAGTGAACACATAACAGTTGTAAGTGTGATCATGCAATTACATGCAAAATTGTGCCTGCAGGCCATCTGATGGATGAATGCAACCATGAAGAAATAGAATTATGCAATAAAAAGCTAGCAGCTGAACAAGGATTTAGCAACTTAAAAAAAGTACAATAGTCTATACTCCTCGATGATTCGAATAAACTAATCGATAGTGCATAGGAACAAATGAGCGTGATAATTTGCTGGTCATGCATAATTATAAAGAGGTTATAACAAGGTTGAATAACATGAAGCACATTCATAGAGCGACAAATGCCACTTAGAAATTTTCATACCTGCTTTTCATCTGACCTATTAGCAGCACATATTTCTCGTAAACTTGGTCCTAAATCTGAATCAACTGCACAAGAAAATAAAATCTGAATGGATGGTAAAAGGTGGACTAGTTACAATCTACAAAGCTCATAACTGCTATGTGTCACAAACCCAAATGCATCCAAAATTATTCCTCAAACCGTTGCAACTAGACCAAAACTTCTTGTTTCTTGTAAAGCTCACATAATCCTCTCTAAAAATGAGATAGAACATATAGAACTCTAGTTTAGCAGCTTACCACCATCAAATGGAGGCTGTGGAAAGTTTCTGAAAACTTCTTCCATCTGCGCTGAACTTTTACGAGTAACAATACGGGCAACCAGACCTTCAAGTATCTCACCCTGCACCATTACATGATCTTTGGACCCTACAGCAAAATTAATGTAGTGTGAGTTCTAAATTTCCACCACAGATCGTACTTAACCAATCGGACCCTAAAAGTGGTGAAAAAGAACAAGGTTGTTTTAGAATCAGTAATATGACAACCACTCAATCAACGGTTGAAATATTCTTACCTGGAACTGATATATCAGCTATTTCATCAAGGGCTTTGCAAACCAGTGTTGCAGTTCCTTCCTCATATAATGCATCATAAGCAGCAAAGAATGAAGTGGCCGATTTCCTAGTGAAAGATATAAACAGAAAGCACGGTAATATCATGATCAGAATCAGCAGTGAACACATAACAGTTGTAAGTGTGATCATGCAATTACATGCAAAATTGTGCCTGCAGGCCATCTGATGGATGAATGCAACCATGAAGAAATAGAATTATGCAATAAAAAGCTAGCAGCTGAACAAGGATTTAGCAACTTAAAAAAAGTACAATAGTCTATACTCCTCGATGATTCGAATAAACTAATCGATAGTGCATAGGAACAAATGAGCGTGATCAGCATAGATAGACATCAGTCAACGTAAAGAGCCATTTAGAGTGCAGAGAGGGTGGGG
>OAMR01000449.1:674116-700728 GCA_900205405.1 Echinochloa crus-galli
ATGCGTGGCCGGATTCGGAACCCCACGCGGCGGCGGCGGCGGCGCAGCGAGGGTTTCGAAGGGAAGCGATGGATTTTTTTAAAATAATATTATTTTAATAAATTATTACAAGAATGAATGCCGAAATACTGGAATTGCAGAAATGTTTGTCGGTCGGCTGCTGGAAAGCCGAAAGCTTACCTATCGGCTGTGGAAGGGCCGACTGGGACTAATCGGCCGGCCAGAGGCCGACTAGCTTGTCCACGCTGGCGACTGGCTTGTACACGCTGGCCCAGCGAACCTATCGGCGTCTGGCGGTGGCCGACAGGGCCTATCGGCCGGTGGGGGGCCGACAGGACCTATAGCCATGTGGATTGGATGCAAGGCCAAGTGATCGGTTGTTTGTTCGCTGAAGAGCCTGAAGTCCATATATGCGTCGAACTTGCCTTTGTTCATGCACACGCACGCACGGCGCTAACCATGAGCCAATGACCAAGAGTGCGTACTACGTGAACATGCATGGTCCCTTTCATCGAGTTATATTGAGTGTATGCATGATTATTTGTCCCTGATTGATCATCGAACATCGCCGAATCAGGACGACAGCACGTACACAAAAGTACGGCCTTCCCGAATTGGGAATCCCGGCGGACCCTCTCGTTACTTCGTGCAGCTCACAGAACCAGTTTTAATATGCCGTCGAAACGACCTGTCGAAATTAGTAACCTACATGCATGGTACGGTTTGCTCATGTGCCAGTGACCTATCGGCTGTTGGTTGGCCGATAGGCCATTCGGCCACCAGACAGCCGATAAGTCCTATCGGCGCCAACACCTCCCTCAGCCGGTAGATTATTTTGCCACATCAGTTCCACGTGGGCTATCGGCTCTCCAACAGCCGATAGGTCACCTTTCGGCTCCCCACGAGCCGACTGATCAATATTCCTACAATTCCCGTATTTCGGTACTTATTTTTGCAATTAATCATTAAAATAATATTATTTAAAAAAATTCGGAAGCGATGCGGCGAGACTGGCTCAGCAGGTCCGGTTCAACCAGCTCGATGGGAGAAGCGGCTCTGTCACGTGGGACCCCTGGTCCGACATGCGTGGCCGGATTCGGAACCCCACGCGGCGGCGGCGGCGGCGCAGCGAGGGTTTCGAAGGGAAGCGATGGATTTTTTTAAAATAATATTATTTTAATAAATTATTACAAGAATGAATGCCGAAATACTGGAATTGCAGAAATGTTTGTCGGTCGGCTGCTGGAAAGCCGAAAGCTTACCTATCGGCTGTGGAAGGGCCGACTGGGACTAATCGGCCGGCCAGAGGCCGACTAGCTTGTCCACGCTGGCGACTGGCTTGTACACGCTGGCCCAGCGAACCTATCGGCGTCTGGCGGTGGCCGACAGGGCCTATCGGCCGGTGGGGGGCCGACAGGACCTATAGCCATGTGGATTGGATGCAAGGCCAAGTGATCGGTTGTTTGTTCGCTGAAGAGCCTGAAGTCCATATATGCGTCGAACTTGCCTTTGTTCATGCACACGCACGCACGGCGCTAACCATGAGCCAATGACCAAGAGTGCGTACTACGTGAACATGCATGGTCCCTTTCATCGAGTTATATTGAGTGTATGCATGATTATTTGTCCCTGATTGATCATCGAACATCGCCGAATCAGGACGACAGCACGTACACAAAAGTACGGCCTTCCGAATTGGGAATCCCGGCGGACCCTCTCGTTACTTCGTGCAGCTCACAGAACCAGTTTTAATATGCCGTCGAAACGACCTGTCGAAATTAGTAACCTACATGCATGGTACGGTTTGCTCATGTGCCAGTGACCTATCGGCTGTTGGTTGGCCGATAGGCCATTCGGCCACCAGACAGCCGATAAGTCCTATCGGCGCCAACACCTCCCTCAGCCGGTAGATTATTTTGCCACATCAGTTCCACGTGGGCTATCGGCTCTCCAACAGCCGATAGGTCACCTTTCGGCTCCCCACGAGCCGACTGATCAATATTCCTACAATTCCCGTATTTCGGTACTTATTTTTGCAATTAATCATTAAAATAATATTATTTAAAAAAAATTCGGAAGCGATGCGGCGAGACTGGCTCAGCAGGTCCGGTTCAACCAGCTCGATGGGAGAAGCGGCTCTGTCACGTGGGACCCCTGGTCCGACCTTGGACATCGGAGGGACGGAGGCTTCGACGTCCGGATGAATCGATTTTTTTTCAACGGAGCCTTGCTCTGGCTAAGCAAAACACGATTATAGATTTCGCAACAAAAAAGAAAAAAAACACGACTACAGATTTCAAGTATCATGTTTTTTTTTTTCAAATAATTTCATTCGTTGGCAATTCACGATGCAATTTTGCTCTGAATTTCAAATAATAAAGCAAAAAGATAATTGCCAAACAAATCAAATGACAATTCCAACCTTTAGTAGCAGTTTGAACTTGACTGGGTCCATGCAACTGTGGCCGTATAATTCATTTTCATTACACAATCACTAGCGAATGACACTACACAATGGCCTTCGTCTCGTCTGAATCAACTGATCAAGACAATGGAAGCGGAAAACGAAGGGCCAACTTTTAAGCCACAGGATGTTTAACTGAACTACAATTAGGTTGCAATAACACGGTGCATTCAGAACTGCAGTGTTATAACTTTGTGTGATCATAATCCGTCCAATACTTTCAGAGACAAAAGGAATCACATTAGTTTCCGGCTCTCCCTGCAAGCTTTAGTTTCAGAGCTTACAGGGAGTAGTAGGTTACTGCTGGGGTTACTATATTAACGGACAAGCCCAAGAATTATATAAACTAGTAGGCTATATAGTCTGAAGGCCAACAGAACAAGAGCAGAAACAATTAAAGGACCTAAAGAATTACTCCACCATAAAACCCATTTCTTCTATCGGATGTTAGCACCAGACATTCTTTGATTTATCAGAAGACCTTCACTAGCAGCCTGAGTTCTTTTCATGAGCTTTAAGCACCAACTCTTGAATCCTCACCTGTAGAAGCCACGCCCAGACGGCCTAGTGCTGCAGAAAATTTGAAGATATCATGAGCTAAACAAAGAACCAATATGGACTCACTGAACATTTCTTACTCAACAACCACATGCACCAACAAATTGGCACTAATGAGTAATGACAGCTATCTTAGAGATAGAGATGCATGCAATTCCAAGATAGGCAGAGCCTTATGTGCTTCTTGTTTCCATGCAGTGAGTTTGGTATTTTTAGATGTCCGGACTTGTTTTCTGTCTGACGCAAGTGTCAATGTAGGCCACATGACAGTACAAAATATTGAAAGGAATCATGTTTGGATGATACAAGCAAGAATTTAAAAGATGGAATGCAATTCCTTGGGGTACATTATTAAATGTCATTTATTCAATATTTCAATGTGCCTGGATGACAGGCTAGGGGCGTCAGGGTATAAGAAACTCTCATTGCTTTGTTTCATACGTTTGCAACACAGAAATAGTGACACATTGTAAACATCTGGCACACAAGTTTTGGTGATGGAAGGTTATATATATACCATTTTGCCTTCGCCATGTAAATCATGTATAGACTTTGTAAAGAAAACACACAAACAAATTAAACATTCGCAGACTTCTTTATGATTAAAGTTTATGCAATGTACCCTTTGGCAACGGGCATGTTACTCTGCACGTGTTACAAACTCATATGATTTTTTTTTTGCAGGCAAACTCATATGATTGCATGCCTAGAGTTAATAAATGGTCCTATATTACTAAGTAATAACGAGAATCTACTTTAATTGGCACAATAAAAACTGCATCGTAATTTCTGATTACCTTTTACATTGAGACTTGAGTCATTTATATGTGACAAAAATGACCCCTCCTTACCCTTTACACTCATTCGTATAACAAAATTCAGTGCACAGTTCATTTATGTGCTATTAAAGTTGGCAGTGTTGATAGATGCAGAGGAACTGTACATGTGGCTATGGTATTGCTAATGCTTCTTGATGGGAAAAACATGAGGTACGGTGGTGCTGTTGTTTCATATGGAGAGTGGAGACATATAGATATAGCCAATGAAACTTCGTGGCTGCTGCCAGAAGGTCATAATTTGGGGATCAGATGTGAATTGTTGCCAAGTGCGCTTGACTAATGACTAGTCATACTAAACAGCACTAAATTGTTGTCTTCCAACAGAAAGATAAATTGTGCAAAATAATGGAGACTCAAAACTCCAGAGAAACACCGCCATTTTGTTTAGCATTGATATCCAGACATATTCAGGAAATGGTCCATAACCATTGAAGAAACCAGGCACTGGTAGAGGTAGCTCCACTTAATATGACATTGCAATGTTCCACTTCAGTAAACAAAAACTAGGTAGAAGTAACAATGTTTTATATGCAGCATATATCATTTACCACATTTTGATAGCAGTGAGTGTCCACATTTTCATGTTGCTAACTGAAACACTATTGATCCAAAATATTGTGAAATCAAAGACTCAGCAAAGATGTACCTGGAGTATAGAAGCTGATGTAGTATGGAATAATTCCCTCCGTTCCAGTGACCCCTTCTGCTTTCCTGAGGCGCCAGGACTTCAAATCAGCTATGTATGACACACCATCAGTCCCCAGGTAAACCATCCCACCACCGTCCCCAAAGCTAACCACATCGAACGACAGCAAGAGGGCACCATCAGGGAACACCGTCTTGAGTTCTATGACACTGCTTGGTGTCCATCTCATATCTCCATTAGCATCAGGCCCCCTCGACCACAGGTAGAGTCCGTACCCCTTGATCGTCACGCATCCCAGCCCACCGCCCTCTGCAGTTGTGAGCACAATGGGCTCCTTGGAGTCTGGCGGTGCGCGAATCACAGCCATTTCCCCTGTGCCCAAATCGTACCTGAGGATTCTAGTCATGGTGGTAACCTTGCACACGAAGTAGAGCGCGTTCCCCACATGAGCGCCGCGCACCCCGTTGGAGAGCAGAGCAGAGTGCGGGGCAGAGGTGGGCTCACTCCACGCATCGGCTTCCGATGCGTAGACGTAGGCGAAGGTCCCCGCGCGGCGAGCGGCCACGAACACCACGAGGAAAGGCTCGCGGCGGCAGTCGATGTGGCCGCAGCAGCCCGTGGTGGCGGCGGCGCAGAGCACCGCCGCGTTGAAGACGTCGAGGTCCGGGAGCCGCGGCGGCGCGGGCAGCACCCGTAGGTCGTCCGCGACGGGATCCCACACGGCGAGGGTGGGGGCGTCGGCTTCGGCGTCGGCGGAGTCGTACCACCACGGGTCGCGGCGGAGGAGGACGCGGCCGGCGCGGGAGTCGAGCGCCCGCCAGCCGCGGCGCTCGGCGCGGGGCCGGAGGAAGGACCAGCCGGCGGCGGGGACGAAGCGCAGGGTACCGGCGCCGTCGTTCCTGTCGAAGCCGCTGCGGAGGAAGCCTAGCACGGGGGGCGTCGGGTGGAGCTCGCGGAACCGGCGGCGGAAGCCCGGGCCCGAGACGAGGCGGCACCAGCGCTTGCACGCGACGGCGGCGCGGGCGAGGCGCGCGGGGTCATCCGGCGGGATGCGGGCGAGGATCGCCTCCACGAGCTCGTCCGGCAGCGCCGGCGGCGGCCGTGCGGCCATCATGCCTTGCCGGATTCGGATTCGGAACTCGCTTCGGCGGCGGGGTAAGCGAGTCCGGCGAGGAAGAGGCCGACGAAGTGGCTGGCTCAGCGGGTCCGGTTCAACCAGCTTGTCGAAAGGGGGCGGCTCTGTCGTGTGGGACCCGCGGTTCACGGTTCGAGTGGGACCGGACGACGCATGGACGTGGAGTCAGACGAAATACCGTTCCGTTGGAATCGTTGTTGCGAACTTGGGAATTGCGAAGTATCATTAGGATTGCGAAGTATCATTAGTATTTTTTTTGACAGTTTCTGTCTTTGTTTTTTACTAACAAAAATGCCCGTGCGATGCTACAGAACATACTAATTATACTATTTTATTTTAAAACTCATACACATGTTTTAATATATCATTATA
This sequence comes from Echinochloa crus-galli, assembly GCA_900205405.1. Taxonomy (NCBI): domain Eukaryota; kingdom Viridiplantae; phylum Streptophyta; class Magnoliopsida; order Poales; family Poaceae; genus Echinochloa; species Echinochloa crus-galli. The sequence continues at coordinate 680,131 of OAMR01000449.1, forward strand.
TTTTTCTTCTCACTTAACACCGACGACGATGTTCTGCAGAGGTAATCAATCCTGGGCGTTCGGTAATCTTGTGCGAGCGCTGATGTCAGCGGGGTAATATTAGGATTAGGACTGCGGGTTAATAATAAAATTTTCAGGGTGTTTATTGTAAAATTACGACGTACCGCTGAATCAATCCTTGCTTTATAATCTGGGCGTTCGGTAATCTTGTGTGAGCGCTGATGTCAGCGGGGTAATATTAGGATTAGGACTGCGGGTTAATAATAAAATTTTCAGGGTGTTTATTGTAAAATTACGACGTACCGCTGAATCAATCCTTGCTTTATAATTAGATAGATATTTTCTTTTTTTTCGTCGAGAAACTTTGTTTGTGATTTTCTGTAATTTTTGAAGACTTGACACTTTTTAATGTGACTTTTGGCTTTCCAGACATTTTTGGCAGATTGTCAATAATATAACCACAACCTTACTCACTAATCACGATTTTGTAGCTAGTTTCCCGAAATTAGAACTATAGATTAGAACTATAGACTCTCTTAGGGCCATTAGATTTTTCCTATTTTATTGGCTTTTTCTATAATTTTTTTCCAGTGTCCAACAATATCAATAGTTTTGGTCTGATAGATTTAATCCCCAATCATTCGCGGGTAGTTAGCCAAAATATGAGAACCGTTACTCTCTTTATAAAAACTGAGAGGAAAAGATTATTAGTGCTGTAAAAATTTGAAGCATAAGGTTGTGTTTGGTTCATGTCCAGAATGCACCACAGCTTGCCGCGCGTAGCCTTCACTAGCATTTGGTTGACGCCGCACCTGTGGCAAATTGCGGCACGCCGCACCCGCGTAGACAACCACATGGTATATTTCTTCTCCATTTCTTGCCAAAAGTTCGGCGCTTCTTTTACTCACCCCATGTTCGCCGCCACCAGAACCTGGGTGTGGCTAGCTCTGGTCACTAGCCAAACAGACCCTAAATGTTGCTTTCTAAGGATGTGTTGATATGTAAAATTTGATTCCTTTCCATCATTTCTTGCACCGGTAGTGACCGCATAGATTTCATTCATAATCTAGTAGGACAGGTGGGAGAAAGAGAGGTTGTGTTTAGTTCCCCAGCACATCACCAAAATTCCCAAAATTCTCTCTCCAAACGTCACTATCCATCTATCACATCAAATCTCTCTCCTCATGCATGGAACACTAAACGTAGGTAAATAAAAAAACCACTGTAAAAAATAGCGCGCTATAGCGGCGCTATAGCGTGCTAATTGAAACGCCGCAACGTAATTGCACTTTTTTACGCTATTTGCGCTATTCGCACTATAGCGCGCTATAGCGCCGCTATCCTGGAATAGCACCATAGCGCGCTATTCCGGTAAAAAAAGAAAAAAGAAAACAATCTGGCCCAAACTCTACCCTATCTGGTGCTTTTATGCCTTCATGGATGTATGGCTATATGCTTTTATGGCTATGGATTGTATTTGTATGCACTATGAACTCATGGATATTATATATATATATATATATGAATATAACATGTTTTTTTGTTTCCTGTATTTTTGAAACAAATAGCGCGCTATAGCGGCAGCAGCAGCAGCATGGCGCTACGGTGCATAGCTGCCTCTATAGCGCGGCCATAGCGGCGCTATAGCGTCCAATAGTGCCCAGAAATGGCTGACGCTATTTTTCATAGCGCGCTATTTAAAACAAGGAAAAAAACTAATTACATGGTTTTGATGTACACGACGAGACGAATGTTTTGAGCCTAGTTAGGTCATGGTAGAACAATGTTTACCACAAACAAATGAAAAGTGCTACAGTGTCCGATGTGACATTTTCACCAAACTTTCTCTTCACTTTTTACAACTAAACACAGCCAGAGGAAGAATATGAAACAAAGGGGATGATGAGCGGATGAGCATGGATGCCACTTGGAACCTAATTTTGAGTTCTCTGGAATCAAAGATATCATGAGGATTATTGTGCTAGCTATCTAGTAGTAGTATAATTAAGAAGATATACTAATGTGCTAATATGCTAATAGTATAAGGAGATTCTAGTGACATTGTTTGCGAGTATTGTATGAACAATTCGTGCTGACCATATAGGGGCTGATTAGTTGGGATTGGGTGCACAAGGCTAGGCCTAGCTAACCCTTGTGCATGGCTAGCCCCGTGATTGGTTGGGTGCATAGCCCGCTTTTGGGCTGATGGAGCTGGTGATTGGTTGCCTGCATAGGGGGCTGGGCTGCATTATTGCAGGGGTCATCTAGGTTTGATTGGTCGCCTGCACCCGTCGGTTGTGGTCACTGGTTGCACACGATGGTGAGGTTACCTATGCGGGGAGTATATAGGATTCTTCATCATCAGATGATTCAGAGAAGTCCACCTCAAGATCCGTCAGCTGAGCTACTCCGTCCGATCTGAGGTTCGATCGCTTTCGCTTTATATTATTCGCTTTACTCCATTGGATTCATGAACCCCATTCTAAAAGTGCCCTGCAAGTGGGACAGGAGCAAAACCGCGCGCCACCGTATTCCTATTCGTTGTCGTAGCTTCATTCCTTGTAGTAGCATTGGCCAACCAATCATGGAGAAAAAAAAAGAGAATTTGGTGTTCACGATATAATGGCAACGAGTAAAGTTCTCTTAAAGCAGGATAACAACAATTTAAGTCGAAATATGAATAGAAAGCCCAATGAAAGTTTCTAAAAAAAACACCAAAAGGAAAGAAAAAAAAAACTAACCGGTACACAAATAATCTTCTTTTCTCTGTGAGTTTCTACAAGCAACCAAACATTCTTCTCCATGAGTTTGTACGGATCTACCAGTGCAAGCAAATAGATGAGCTCATATGAGCGACTAATAAACACAAACAAACTGATCAAATTAAACTCCATATAGTCTATACATGCAGCAACTTCATCTGCAGTAAGGAGATACATAGATGGAGTCTAGGAAAGACAAAATCATATCACACGGCTGATTTTTTTTTGAAGGACACACGGCTGATACAATCATGGTTCATGGAGAAACACACAGAAAAAATTCAGAGCAAGCCACGTGCACCCTTGGGTGTCTGTACTGTGTCTCAGCTCGCTCTCAGCTCAGGAGACGAATATGATGGAGGGGTCGCAGCAGCACTCGTCGAGGAGGCAGCAGCAGCACAGCGCCGCCAGGCTGCCAAATCAATCATATAAGGGCAAGATACAGGAAAACAATTGGTGAGAACATAGAGGAGAATGAAGACCGAAGCTCGCCGATGATCAAACAAGCAGGACATGCCCCGGCCGGATCGGAGGTGTAAGTAATAATTGTCAAGATGGTATGGCCATACGTACGTACCAGCCCTCGAGGAAGCCCGGCGAGCGCGGCGGCGGCGGCTGCGCGTACTGGTACTGGTACTGCGGCGGCGCCATCACCGGCGGGCCCTGGTACGGCCCTTGGTAGTAACCTTTTAATTTGGAACGAAGCAACAACAGGTCCTCAGCTGGTCGAGCAGTGTAGCGATCAAGCTAGATCAGCACAAGAACAACACGTACCTTGCGCCGGGTACGGGTAGCCGGCGTACCTCGGATCGCTCATCCTCGACGACCGTGCTCGATTGCTCGATCGCCGGTCGGCCTCAAGTTTCGATCTCGAGCTCGTTGGCTTGCTCGTCCGGGTACCGGCCGGAGCAGGTGGTGGGTGTTGGTTGGTTGGTTAGTCTGGAAGAAGATCAGAGGATCTGATTATTGCAATTCAAAGCTAGGGGCTGGAGTGAGGAGGAAAGCGCCAGGCGAAGGCGACGGGAGAGGAGTAGGAGTGTTATTAGGGGCACAGGCTATCTCACTTGTTACTGCTTGTGCGCGTTTATATGGAGAAGGCCGGGCATCGACGCCGCCGATGAGGCCGAATCTGCCGGCCGCGTCAGCGCCGGCGTGGATGGGTTATTCAAGGAGGAGGTTCTGGGTGTGGAGATCCTTCACAGAGACACCAAGAGGATCAAATTCAACAGAAACCAGATTGTCAGTGGTAAATTGCCGAATAGAAAGAAGGTTTTTGATGATGTCAGGAGCAACAAGAATGTTATTAAGACGAAAAGGACCGGGAAGAATGGAGTAGCCAGTGCCAAGAACTGGTAGAGAAGCACCATTCCCTACGATAATGGAGGAAGGGAACGAGGAGGAGGAAGACATGGTGACCATACCAGGGTTGGCAGCAATGTGAGCAGTGGCTCCCGAGTCGAGGACCCAGTCCGAGGGACTCGGTGGAGGGTTGAGGGCGACGGTGCTGAAAGCACTGGCGAGGGACTGCGGATCCCACGGGGACCAAGCAGGAGCCGGCACCGTGGGCGGCGCCTGGTAGTATGCGCCAGGAGCCGGAGGGTAGAAGCCGCCAGGAGGGAGCATGCCAGCCATCATCGCCTGTTGTGGAGACGCGTCTGGGCGAGGCTGGGAGCCGCGGGAGCCGCCAGGGGTGGAGCCGGGCCACATGTGGATGGACCCGGTCCACGGGTTGAGGAAGGAGGGCCACTGGGGCCCGCCTGGTGGACCGGTGGGCGAGCCGCCTTGGCCACGACCGCCGCGGCGGCGACGGCCCCGATCTTTGCCCGAGGCGCTGCCCCCAGCGGCCGGGTGTGGATGGCGCGGTGGTGCAGCGCCGGGTGTTGGTGCAGACGAGGCCGGCTTGCTGCCCGAAGAAGTGACGAGCGCCGAGGGAGGTGCTGGTGACGACCCCATGTTGAGCTCAGCGAGGCGCAGGTCGGCGCGAACGTCGGTGAACGAAGGGAGGGGCCGCTGCTGAGTGATGAATTGCGCCAGGAACTTGAAACGTTCGGTGAGGCCGCGCAGAACGTTCAGCACGAGGGTGCGATCCGCGACGGGCTCGCCAAGGTCGGCGAGGGCGTCGGCCATGCCCTTCATCTTGCGGCAGTAGGCGTCGATGGAGAGGGCACCCTGGGAGAAGGTGCGGAACTCAGCGTCGAGGATCATGGCGCGGGACTCCCGATTGTTCAGGAATTGCTCCTCGATCCTGAGCCAGGCAGCCCGAGCGGTGATGCCGTCGCGCTCGTGGAGGACATCCAGGATGTCGGGGGAGACGGTGTTGAAGATCCAGGTCACGACCACGCAGTCCAGGCACGCCCAGGCCGGGTCGGCGGAGAGGTCGTCGTCGCTGAGGACGTGGTCCTTCAGGGAGAAGCGGCCGAGGATGAGGACATAGCCGCGCCACTTGGAGTAGTTGGACGACTGCAGATCAAGAACAATGGGGATCAAGTTCTTGATGTTCTGGACAGCAGTGGCCTGGTGGTGCAGATGCGTGAGGGCGGCGGCCTCGGAGGAGACGGTGCGGTCGTCGCCGTCCAGGGTGTCGTCATCGCGGAAGGAGGCCGGACGGCGGCGCGTACGGAGGGCGGCAGCCTGCTGCTCCAGGGCGTCGGGTCGGTGACTACCCTCGAAAATTCTAACGAGGGTGTCACCGCGGGGGTTTGAACCGTGATTGTGTACTTGAAAGCTTGGCCTTCTAGCCAACCAGGTTCTCCCCCCTCTTTCAATGGCATGTACAATAATTTAGACAACTGCTGTCTATTTGACACGCATAGACAGATCTACAATGAATTATCTATTTAGTTGTCTGTATGATAATTAATACACACTCTGGTTACTGTTGTTTTGCATGGGAGCACGAGCCAAAGCATTAGACGAGATAGTAGACATCGACACTCTCTTTCTTCATTAAATGATGGCCACATCACCTCATTTTGCATATGTGGCAACAAAAAGACAACTGTTGTACATGCTCTAAGGATGTGTTAGTAGGTAAATTTTGATTTCTTTCCATCATTTCTTACACACCAGTAGCAACCACATAGATTTTGCCATCGGTAAATCTCTAGTTCATTCATAATCTAGTAGGACAGGTGAGAGAAAGAGAATAAAAATATGAAACAAAGGGGATGATGAACACTTGAACAGGATGAGCATGGTTGCCACTTGGAACCTAATTTTGAGGTCTCTGGAATCAAATATATCATGGCAATTATTGTGCTAGCTATCTAGTAATAGTATATATTAAGAAGATATGCTACTGTACGTGCTAATAGTATAAAGAGATTCTAGTGACATTGTTTGCGAATGCTGCATGAACAATTCGTGCTGACCATTGGATTCAGGAACCCCATTCTAAAAGTGCCCTGCTAGAGGGACATAGGAAAATGCACGGTATCGATCTGCTTCTACAAGCAACCAAACACTCTTCTCCATGAGTTTGTATATGGATCTACCAGTGCAAGCAAGCAGATGAGCTCATATGAGCAACTGAACACATCACCCAAACTGACCAAACTGCACAGTAGCCTATACATGCAGCAACATCAGCCGCAGTAAGGAAGATACATAGATGAGTGTCTAGGAAAGACAAAATCATATATCACACGGCTGATACAATAATCATGGTCCTGGAAACACACACACAGAAGAACTCAAAAGCACTTCCGCAGAAGAAGAAATAAAAAAAAACTCAAAGCAAACCACGTGCACCCTTGGGTGTCTGAGCTCGCTCTGGATCGATCAGGAGACGAATATGATGGAGGGGTCGCAGCAGCACTCGTCCAGGAGGCAGCAGCAGCACAACGCCGCCAGGCTGCCAAATGAATCATGTCAGAGCAAGACAAGGAAAACAATTTGTGAGAACATATAGGAACGCTGAAGACTGAAGCTCGCAGAGAATCGAACAAGCAGGACATGGCCCGGCGGTGTAAGTAATAATTGTCAAGATGGTATGGCCATACGTACGTACCAGCCCTCGAGGAAGCCCGGCGAGCGCGGCGGCGGCGGCTGCGCGTACTGGTACTGGTACTGCGGCGGCGCCATCACCGGCGGGCCCTGGTACGGCCCTTGGTAGTAACCTTTTAATTTGGAACGAAGCAACAACAGGTCCTCAGCTGGTCGAGCAGTGTAGCGATCAAGCTAGATCAGCACAAGAACAACACGTACCTTGCGCCGGGTACGGGTAGCCGGCGTACCTCGGATCGCTCATCCTCGACGGCCGTGCTCGATTGCTCGCGCGCCGGCCTCAAGTTTCGATCTCGAGCTCGTTGGCTTGCTCGTCCGGGTACCGGCCGGAGCAGGTGGTGGGTGTTGGTTGGTTGGTTAGTCTGGAAGAAGATCAGAGGATCTGATTATTGCAATTCAAAGCTAGGGGCTGGAGTGAGGAGGAAAGCGCCAGGCGAAGGCGACGGGAGAGGAGTAGGAGTGTTATTAGGGGCACAGGCTATCTCACTTGTTACTGCTTGTGCGCGTTTATATGGAGAAGGCCGGGCATCGACGCCGCCGATGAGGCCGAATCTGCCGGCCGCGTCAGCGCCGGCGTGGATGGGTTATTCCGATCCCCGGCTGCGGGCGCCGCCGGCACCGTTGGCAACGAGCTTTTTGCACGAACGGGTGGCCGGAGCGCGAGCGCGTATTCCTCTTCCTAATCTTCTTTCCCGGAAAGTTAAACTGCGTGCGTGCTAGCTGCAGCCATCAGGCATCCGGGAATAATCAATCGGCGAACAAATTAGACAAACTGGTTCTGTTTACTTTACGCACCGATGATCGATCGGCTGCGCCTTTTCGTTGCCAGTACTAAACTAAGACGGCTGGATGCGTGTGGATCGAATTTAATTCTCGGTAATCTCCAGTTTTTGACATGCATGGGGATTCAGAGTTGTTGAACCAATAGCATGATGGTGAAGCAGTTGGGAGACAGAGGTGAGGTGAGGTGACGCTCGACGGACGATATACCTATAAACCACTCCACTCGGCAACTAGCAGGTTTCCCGTAGTGACGAAGCTACCGTACCATGCTTAATTTCCGCGCTCTAACAACTAGATCAGGAGCTCATGGATGTTGAGGCCGGATGTTTTTCCTTTATCTAAAAAAAAAGATCAGGAGCTCAAGGCACAGGCCACGCGCAGCATTACGCAACGCAGCTGCAATGGGTGAAGATGCCAGGGCAGTCTTTACGTACATTTCTGGATCCATGCTGTCGTAAATTTGACCTCCAAGCTTCTTAAAATCTCAAGCAACTAGAAAGTGTTCAGCGGCGTAGATAACGGATGCGCCGCGGCTAATGCAGGCTGTATGCATGGTAGACTACACGCTTCTCTGAATGCGTGGTGGGAATGGGAATCCGATTCAAAGTGCAGGCTTAGACAAGTCGGGTGGCATTTTACAGTAGCGCACCAAAAAGCACATCGCAAAGGGAGCACGAAGCTTCCGAGCTCCCTGAAAAGCGTGGTATATGCGAGCAAATTGCACCGGGGATATAAGTTATTGCATTTGACACTATAACTTTGATCGAATAGCTCGATCCATTCGCCATAATAAGACAGTGTACGTATTTCTGTTCATATATCCTCTTTTCTCAGTGTCAAGATAATTAATTACTTGAAGCTAAGCCACCACTTATCAATACATTGTCCAAATCTGTCATTTCAGCAGCAATACCAACATTCACATAAACTTTCAAGTTTCCTTTTAGGAATTAAGAAATGAAGTGCACTGGAAATTTCAAGGGGCTTAATTTCAGCTTCAAAGATCACTCTGAATTTTCGAGAATGTGAGATGGTATATATCTACAGATAAAGCAAATACTTGGATGCATGATTGAGAACCAGGTATAACCAGAAAGCCAATATATACAAATACAGATGCAGAATCCTGCACTTTGACTCAAGTTAGCCTTGCACAGTTGCACTGCTGCCACCGTCTTTAAATTTTGTGCACCGAAAGTCGTCATGCAAAACTTTTTGCCACTGAAATTCACAAGGTTGAAAAGACTCTATTAGAGGGCCGGGCATATTCATTCGTATGTGTGCACAAAAATTCATCACCAAGATAAGAAGCCATCGATCCAATGTAAACATCATGTAACGTGTAATGATGTTAACACTCCAAGTTACTATTATATCCATAATCAATTCTTGTTCAACCCATAATGGAAATTATATTCTTTGGCAGAAAGAATAACATCAACTAAAAATCATTGTCCGCTGATGTTCAGCACTAGCGACTCGAGTACCTTCTTGATCCATTAACACCTCTACTATTCGTCTCTGGTGACAGTACTGAGCGATTGTTTAACAAAACGTGGTTAAATTAACCAATCAATTAAAAAAATTAACTTAATAATTAAAAAAGGGGTCCATAGCTCAGTGGTAGAGCATTTGACAGCAGATCAAGAGGTCACCGGTTCGAACCCGGTTGGGCCCTTCTTACATAATTTTTTTACTACTTTGTTTATATGCTCAGCAGTACTCTCAACTTTGTCTTTTTACTCATGCTCAACGTTTTTTTTTACTTATGTTCAACACACACTCAACTGAGTTTCCTTTTTATTACTTTATGCTCAACACACTTATGCAGCACAAACTAAGTATATATGCTCTGTAAAACCCATAATTACTTAGGTCAAGCAATAGCAATTGAAGCTCTAAATCACAAAAAAAAATCATTTGCAGTTACTTTGATGCACTATTGACAAGAGGACATCCAAACAAGCATCTATTTATGCTGTTTTTGAATGCCAAATTTGACTTATGATTTTTTGGATGATAGAATAAAAACCGGCTTCAATCTCCGAGGTGAGACATCAGTCCACCCTTGTTAAAAGGTTACATTATCTAGGCTGAGAAGAAGATCACACTACTACGACGAGGCGAGGAGTAATAAGGAACTGGTACACAATGGTTTACGCTTGTTAAGGACGCCCTTTTATTACTGTTTCAAAGACATTGTTGACTAATCTTTACATAATCCTCCACCTAGCTAGCACTTGAAATGACCCCATATTTACAAATATGTCGAATTTTGGAGTATAATGCAAAATGAGGGTAAATCCGGGTCAAAATGGAATTATTTGCACAAGGTCCACGTAGAAGCACAGTCTCAAGGAATCGAACCCAGCAAATAAACACTAGCCGACCCTTTAATGAAGCGAATATGGGATGTTATAGTCCAACCCATGGTACTACTGTGTCCACATCCCATGAAACTTGTGTACTAGGGAGATTTAAGCATGAATAATAAAGGGAAAAGTCCTATTTTCACCATCAAACTATCGCAAAAGTACGATTTTCAACCCTGAACTACGAAACCGAACGCCAAGGACCATTCAACTATTGAAACCGGATAAATTTGGCCCTTTAAGTGGTTTCAATGGTGATTTTCCGTTTTATAGACATTTAAAGAAATTTGGTTTAACCTAAAAAATTCATAACTAAATACGAAACTGGTACATAGATTTTTCTAAAAATGTAACCTATATGTTGGTGCTCTTCTTTGAGTTATTTACATCTTATTTTTCCTATTCCTAGTGTTTTTACAAAAATTAATAAAGCACTAGGAACATAAACAAATGACTCAAAGTAGTGCATCAATAGAGGGGCTATATTTTCAGAAAAACAATGGTACTGGTTTCATATTTTTATGCCGACCCTTTAATGAAGCGAATATGGGATGTTATAGTCCAACCCATGGTACTACTGTGTCCACATCCCATGAAACTTGTGTACTAGGGAGATTTAAGCATGAATAATAAAGGGAAAAGTCCTATTTTCACCATCAAACTATCGCAAAAGTACGATTTTCAACCCTGAACTACGAAACCGAACGCCAAGGACCATTCAACTATTGAAACCGGATAAATTTGGCCTTTAAGTGGTTTCAATGGTGATTTTCCGTTTTATAGACATTTAAAGAAATTTGGTTTAACCTAAAAAATTCATAACTAAATACGAAACTGGTACATAGATTTTTCTAAAAATGTAACCTATATGTTGGTGCTCTTCTTTGAGTTATTTACATCTTATTTTTCCTATTCCTAGTGTTTTTACAAAAATTAATAAAGCACTAGGAACATAAACAAATGACTCAAAGTAGTGCATCAATAGAGGGGCTATATTTTCAGAAAAACAATGGTACTGGTTTCATATTTTTATAATTTGAATTCAATTAGTTATGAATTTTTTAAATTAAATCATTTTTCTTTAAATGTTCACAAAACATAAACCACTTTGAAACCATTTGCCCGGTTTTGATAGTTGGATGGTTCTTAGTGTCCGGTTTTGTAATTGAGGGTTGAAATCAAACTTTTGTGATTGTTGAAGGGTGTAAACTGGACTTTTTCCAATAATAAAATAAAGATTTAAAAGTTGTCCACGATATTAATTTGACTCCAGTAACCTATATGTTGGTGCTCTTCTTTGAGTTATTTACATCTTATTTTTCCTATTCCTAGTGTTTTTACAAAAATTAATAAAGCACTAGGAACATAAACAAATGACTCAAAGTAGTGCATCAATAGAGGGGCTATATTTTCAGAAAAACAATGGTACTGGTTTCATATTTTTATAATTTGAATTCAATTAGTTATGAATTTTTTAAATTAAATCATTTTTCTTTAAATGTTCACAAAACATAAAACCACTTTGAAACCATTTGCCCGGTTTTGATAGTTGGATGGTTCTTAGTGTCCGGTTTTGTAATTGAGGGTTGGAAATCAAACTTTTGTGATTGTTGAAGGGTGTAAACTGGACTTTTTCCAATAATAAAATAAAGATTTAAAAAGTTGTCCACGATATTAATTTGACTCCAGATACATTGGCAGTGTCCAAAACAACAAGATCTTCTGCTGCAGATTCGGATACCAAAACGACCTCTAAAGAAGAAATCTTGAGTATCAAAGTTGTAGATTTTTTCTACATATGGTTAGAAATCTTGACAGGCTCAATTTGACAGTTTTATTTTAGGAGAAGTTGATCACATCAGCTATGGCTCAGCTAACGCATGAACATATATATGATTATTTCGTTTTTTTTTCAGGGAAAAAGATCGAGGTTGACATTGTAAGAAAGAGAATGATGAATCAATAATGCCTAGACTACGTGAGTTTCTTTTTCCTCGATACCAATAACAATTAACACTTCACTTGACGTTTTGATGACTAATTAAGAAAATGCTACAAACATCAACAGATGATTATATTAATTAAGAAAGCAAGCACCGTGTGTACCTTTGGATGACTCCCGCACGAGCACGATGTGCACGGCGGCGTTGTTGGGCGGCAGCTGCAGGCGGAGCGGCAGGAGCTTGCCGTTGATGGGGCTCCGCGAGCACATGATGACGTCGGCGAGCCCCGTCTCCTCCTTGAGCCTCTCCAGCAGCTCCCCCAGGCTCGTCCCGTTGAACGTCAGGTAGCTCGGCTCCTCGTCGGGGTCCACGTCCCCGTCGTCGTCCCCGACCTGGTAGTGCACCGCCCGCCCCTCCACCTTGTGCAACGGCACCGAGAAGGACTCCGTCGACTGCAAATGGTGATCGAGTGAGTCATCAATGGCGATCGATGTGCATGCGTTTGCTTGGGCGATTCGTCGAACAGGCAGACCTCGAGCCTGTAGAAGCCGGGCGCGGGTGGCGCGATGTAGCCCGGCGGCGGCGGCGGGGGCTGCGCTCGGAACGGAGCCGAGTTCTCCTCCCGGTTGTGCGGCGGCGGCGGCGGCGGCCTCATCAGCGCCGACGTCGGCAGAGAAGGGGGAGACGAGGGCGGGGACGGCGGTCTGTACGACGGCGGCGGCGGCGCGGTGGCGGCGGCGTCGGCGTCGGCGGCGGAAGAGGACGACGAGTCGGGTCCGGCGGCCAGGATGGCCTGCACGACCTCGACGTCCCAGACGACCCATCCGGCGTGGCGGCTGGGCGTGTCGTGCGTCACCGAGTTTCGCCACGGCGGGAGCCCGGCGTTGGCGCGGAGGAAGTTGCCGTAGCGGGTGCGGAGGCGCGCGCCTCCGCGGGTGCGCCCGGCGCCGCCGCCGGCGGAGGAGGAGTCGTCGCGGACGGGGACCCACTCGACGGAGGAGTCGAGGCGGTGGGGCAGCGTCTGGAGGACCTTGCGGCCGGAGGAGACGCCGAGGAGGAAGGGCTCGTTGGAGGCGGAGAGGTAGCGGCCGTAGCGGCTGCGGAGGCGGAGCACGCCGGGGGAGTGCGGGACGGGCTCCACCACCCACCGCGCGTTCGGGGACGCCGCGTTCCGGTCCTGCACCACGTGCGACTCGTCCTCGTCCGCGTACAGGTACTTGTCGTGGTGGCTCCGCAGCCGCACCGTCCGGGCGCGCTCGAACAGCTCCATCGGCGGCGCAGCGCGGTGGTGCGCCGCGGCGAGGCGAGCTAGGTCGGTGGTGCGGCGATCCTCGGTGAGGGAGCGGCGGCCGGGGAGTCGAGTGGGCGGGGCGCGCTCCGGGGGTTGCGCGCGCGGCGAAGCTATTCTGAGAGGAGAGGAGGCAGGGGCGGCAGGGGAGTTTTGAGCGGTGGTGACGGTTGGGATTTGTCACCGGCCGGTTTTGAGGGTAGCTGGTACGGTGTCGGACACCACGCCGCTTGGGGCGTGCATCAGGGAAGATGTATATCTGGCAGCACGCGAGGCGTTTTCCCTGGCGCACTTAATTTATATGTTCTCGTCAACATGTTTTTTTTTTCATTTTTACACCCATTAATCAGTCCAATTTATCCTTTTATAAGATTTATCTCATGTTGATATTAAAACTGGCCATGTGCTTTGGAGAAGAGCAACCCTTTGTTACAATGAAATAGAAAATATGTCCGTGATTTGCTACGGTTCAAACCCATACATATATCCATATATATGATCGCACTATAATACTTACATCTTTTTATATTTACAAGCAAATATGCCTTACGGTGCTGCGGAAGAACATAGGTTAAATAGATATAATCTGATTGGTATTTTTGTGTCACTTTGTGGATAATTAAAAGAACAAAGATTTAGGCTGTTTTAGTTATATACTTCTATAATTTTAGCAGTTTTGTTTTATTTTCCGTATGACTACATTGCATTTGGCTCAATATATCTCGATGTTATTTTCATTTTTACAAATAAATAACATAAAAGAGAGAATAAGAAACAGTACCACACGTTTGGAGCAACATATGTGTTGTGAAGAGCACCTGCCTTGCAGTCAATATATAAACCTATGTTTTCTACCGGTTCTTGTAACCAGTGGATGTCTACAGCTGAATTTCTACAAAATATATAACAGAAACATTCCTTGGTTTTCTGTCAATCAAAATTTTTATTGCATAGACATATCAGATTGGTCTCTTACATCTGGTAGCACTCAAATGTTAGGAGCGGCGGCTTGTGTCAAGGAGACTGTTGTCCTTGAGTATTGTGTCAGCCTCGTGTGGAGTCTAATGTCTGATTTACAGAAGGTAATTAAGTCAGATGGTGGCTACAAAAAAAAGGAAAGAAAAGAAAAGAAAAGAAAAAACTTTGCATTATTCATTGAAAGTATGGAAAGATACATTATAGAAATTCTAGATCTTAGAACCATAATATGTGGTGAATTGACCACATACTTTTATAATTTTTGTATTCAGTTTTCAGATATAGTATTTTGACATACTCTCTAAAAGAATAAGATAAACTATATATCTGCATTCATAAATTTTCAGATTCAAGGAGGTATATATTTGGTTATACCATGGTGTATATCTAGCTTTGTTCTTGATTTAACTACTTAGGTATGGTAAGTGTTTGCTTGGTTTCACACTATTATTATCTTGTTGATGCTCTGTGTATTGCAATAAAAATATTTTTACAGCTCGTAGCAACGCGCAGCCATGATACCCAGTAAAAAAAATAGGACGGAGCATGCCGCTATTGATGCTTGTTAATAAATGTTTTTTAACCACATGCCTATTCCTTGGCATCCCCTTCCAACCCACACAATAATTTGAACCCATAATTCTTGATTCTTTAGTTTAGCAACCATAACGCGAAGACATTTCATAACAAAAATTATTTCTATAATTTACATGAGCCACTTTTATGTTAAACAATTCAACATGCCGTATCATTAAATGTTTGGTACTACCACCGGTATACTTTTTCAAAAAAAAAACAATGCGTACCCGGCACGTGCATTTAGGGGTGGTAAAGGGCCCTCACCTTTGTACTAGAGATCGGGTCGGATTAGGACCGGATCAGAATAATACTAGTTTTTGAGCTAAATTTTATTAGGACAAGATAGATTGTGAAGTAACAAACGGACCATGATCCGTTACCACCCCTATGTACATTTCCATTACTTTTAAGAAAGGGCAAACAAAATCTACAACTCTCGAACCGTCACGTAGCTACTGTATATTTTCTGGCCGGCACCAAAAACCCGAGAAATTTCGTGGCAAGTATATGTGCTGCCAGGAAGGGCGCCAGGGGACACCGAGCGCCACGCCTCTATTTGCGTTTGTTCCTGCTGCACAAGGCAACGGAGAAAGCAATGCAAATCGGCAAAGCTGGGCCATGGCTGCCATCGATGAGTCTTGTGTTGTGTGTATGTATATATATACACACTTCCTGTCGGAGTATATATACGTACATACATATGCAGAGAACGCACGAGTAGGAGTGTGTGTTCATGATGCCTCGTCCCACAACGCTTCTTCTTCTCTTCCTCCTCGTCGCCGCCTTCGCCGCAAGCCTAGGCGCCTCTGACGACGACGGCGATGGAGGGCAGGTTAATTAGACGGATATATCATCATCAATCGTGATTGCTGAATATTGTTTGTCTTTTATTTAGGATTATTTGCATATATAGGTCTTATATGAATTTATATCACAAGCATTAATGGTTTAGTTTCGTTCGTGATGAGCAGGTTTACATCGTGTACCTTGGGCACCTTTCACCGGACCTGTCAGAGTCCGAAGATGGTATCTCTGATGTAGAGTTCTCTCATCACGACCTGCTGAACCAGGTCCTTGACGACAGCAGGTCTAAAACTCTTTTCCATTGCAGCTTAGATTGCATCTTCTTTGCCTCCGGACAATATTTTGCCAAAGAGAATCTTACATGCATGAAGTATTAACTAAAGTCTATTTGCGCAAAACCTTTTTAAGGATGAGCGTAACTTTGCGCGACGAATCTAATGAGTCTAATTAATCCATGTTTTGCTACAGTAAACATCCTCTAATCGTGTAGTCAAACGCCTCATTAGATAGGTCTCGCGAAATAATCCGATGTTATGAGAGTAGTTTTATAAACTGACTTTATTTAATACCATTAATTATTAGTCAAAGGGGTTGGCAATACTAGACAGTACATGAACGAAATTAACAAGAATAATTCTATGCTAGGACGCTCATCAAAGGCTTTTTTTACTAGATAGATACCAACCTTTGTATATAAAGAAGAACAGACAAATTAGGATGTGCCTAGATGAAAAAACCAACCAACCTTGGTATCCAATTTTTTTTAAAAAAAAAACAAAACAAACGATCATCTGTTTTAGCTGCTACCTTCTGGATTTCGACAGAAAAAAAAGTTTTGCATTGGAGAATGGAGAAGCAGACTCTCCACATCGATACAAACTTTTGAGTTTAAACCTATGCTGTTTTGTCTTTACAGCTCTGCTTCAGACAGGATCCTCCGGAGTTACAAGAGAAGCTTAAATGGCTTCGCAGCCAGGCTAACCGAACAGGAGGCACATGTACTATCCAGTATGTGACAAAAAAAGCCATTTATTTATTTTCATTTTCATTTTCTTCTTCATCGAGTTTTTTAGAAAAGGAAACATATATCAATATTCCAGCCTCTACATGAAACTATGCATATAGCTGTTTCTTATTACAATCGGGAACTCGAAAGCAAGTGAAAAAAGGTTCTGACTCAAGCAACACACTCTAACTGAGAGCAATTCTATTATAAAAGACCATCTTCATCGAGTTTGCAATTTTGCATCGAGGCGTGTCTCAAGGATGGACAGGGCTCGATCAATCAGATCACCTCAACTTTTCTTTGACATCAAAGCTAGGAATTGTAGAAATTTACATGAACTAAGCTCTTATACCATTTTACTTGCCTTTAGGCATGGATGGCGTTGTGTCCGTGTTCCCAAGCAGGACCCAAGCGCCGTTGACCACAAGATCGTGGGATTTCTTGGGCTTCCCTCAAACGCCGCCGGAAGAGCTACAGTTGGAGGGAGAGGTCATCGTCGGCATGCTCGACACCGGCATATGGCCCAACTCCCCGTCCTTCTCCGACGAGGGTTTCGGCCCGCCGCCGGCCAGGTGGAAGGGTACATGCCAGAACTTCACCTGCAACAAGTATGCAAAAGATTTTTCTCCATTTGTCTTGCTAAAATTTGGTTGTTCAAAAGAATATCCCATTATATATATATATCAAGTAACACAGACATATCAGTTTGTAATAACACAAATGTCTCACTGTGGAAGAATGTGATGACGTAACTAAACTTACAGTAAGATCATCGGAGCTCGCGCCTACAGAAACGGATCAAGCGACGGCGTGTCGCCGCTTGACGACGAGGGCCACGGCAGCCACACGGCGTCCACGGTGGCGGGGCGGGCCGTCGGCAACGTCAGCCTCGGCGGCCTGGCCGCCGGCGTGGCCCGCGGCGCCGTGCCGGGCGCCAGGCTCGCCGTCTACAAGGTGTGCTGGAGCGACCACGGCTGCGGCGACGCCGACATCCTGGCGGCGTTCGACGACGCCATCGCCGACGGCGTCGTCGTGATCTCCTTCTCCATCGGGAGCCCGATGCCATGGCCGTACTTCCAGTCCGCGCAGGCCATCGGCTCCTTCCACGCCGCGAGGCGAGGGGTGCTCACGTCCACGGCGGCCGGGAACGCCGGGCTGCTGGGCGGCCGCGTCTGCAACGTCGCGCCGTGGATGCTGTCGGTGGCGGCGAGCAGCATCGATCGACGGTTCGTCGGCAAGATCGTTCTTGGCAACGGCGAGACCATAGTGGTTAGCTCTGGAACATAACTTTCTGTCATTAATTAATTATGGAGTAAAATACATTGACGGTACTCAAACTTGTTTCGGGATGTCATCTGAGTTCTCAAACTCTCAAAATACATATTAACATCCCTAAATTTGTTAAATTGTGTCATTTACATCCAAAATTCCCATAATACCCCTATATATGTCGGAACTTTGGACATACATGGCACAATTTAGCAAGTTTAGGGAGTTTGGGGGACATAGATGATACCATAAAACAAGTTTAAGGACCGTCATATATTTTACTCTTAATTATGTCTGACACCAATATTGGAGTGAACATGTGAAGCCACAATGATATTGTTCTTGTTTTGCAGGGAGCCTCCATCAACACCTTCCCAACGCTAACAAATGCTACACTTGTATTCCCCGCCGGCGGGTAATACCACGATGTCAATTGAGAATAACATTCTGTATATAGTACATTATTAGTTCAACATATATGGTGTGACCTAGTGTTCAAAAAACAGGAATTTTGCATAAATTTCATATCTTTCGAATTGATAGGATATATCACATGGGGTGTATGTGATGGAAGAGTTGGGCCCGATGTGTGACGAAGGAGATTGTTAGGTTTAGTCCCACATCAGAAATTGATGGTGGGGGAGCACAGTATGTAAGTCGGGGGCAGCCCGCACCTAACGGACTAGTCTTTTGGGTTGAGTTATGCCTTGGCCTTGGTTGGTTGTGGCTCCGGTGGATCTGGGCATGTTGGGACGCCGACCCGTGGGTATAGCGGGTTGTGCCGGATTGCGCTGTGCACTATAATAGCAGCACTGAAGGGACAGCTCAGATCTGGCGCTACTGATCTGAAACTACTGACGTTTGGTATAATGCACTAGCTTGCAGAGTCTATGTTCGTTACCTGAAATAAATGGATATTCTTACCGTGTACTCCCACCATCTGTAATATAAGACGTTTAAGGATTAATAATTTGCACCAATATAACTGTGAGCTACAGAAGAGAGAAGGGCTGTGTTTAGATGAGGTGAAAAGTGGGTGAAAAAGTCACATCAGACACTGTAGCATACTGTAGCACTTTTCGTTTGTTTGTGGTAAACATTGTCCTACCATGACCTAACTAGGCTAAAAAGATTCGTCTCGTCGTGTACATCAAAACTATGTAATTAGTTTTTTTATTTACCTATATTTAATACTCCATGCACGAAGAGAGAGATTTGATGTGATTAGATGTGATAGATGAATATTGAAGTTTGGAGAGAGAATTTTTAGAAATCCTTGGGAAGTGAACATAGCCAGAGAAAAACGGGGATAGCGGTTAAGCAAAAAAAAAGCAGAGAA
This sequence comes from Echinochloa crus-galli, assembly GCA_900205405.1. Lineage (NCBI taxonomy): Eukaryota > Viridiplantae > Streptophyta > Magnoliopsida > Poales > Poaceae > Echinochloa > Echinochloa crus-galli. The sequence continues at coordinate 699,259 of OAMR01000449.1, forward strand.
AATTTCTTCAGTACCATTGACAAATTCGACTTATCCTTTTATGCCATCCAAAAATAGTCCATCCCTTTTTTGTTGAAGGGATCGACTAATTTTAGATAGCATAGAAGAGATGAAGTATATTTTTTACTATTATTGAAAGGGCCCCTATTGAAATTTTAGATGGCATTTATTGTAGTAATACTAATACGGTGTTGTGGTGTGTGCTAGGACGGAAACCATTGTATATACCAACGGCACCAATACATGGCATCCATACTAATGCCACGCTGCTCAGCTCATGTATATGTATTTCATACCATGTATTTTTTTTCAAAAACGAACACGCGTGATGAGATTTCTACACACATTGGGTTGAGGCAGCACCACGGCAGTATCGTTGCCCCCGTCCACACCAGCATGCATTTTTTTTTCTTCTTGATACTTCACATCAGCATGCATTGATCCCTACGCGGAAAAAACTTTACCTGCTGAAAAGAATCTTGCATGCACTGATGCACCAGCTTGTTTTTTACCACGCGGATCCTTTTTTATTGCCTGCATCGGAACCCAATGCAGGTACGAAAATCTTTCCAACGCCAGCCCTCACCGCTCCATCAGAAAGTGCATGCCACCCCCATCTCCTCACTGATCCATCGGACAATTGCATGCAATACTTTCATACGCCAGCCTCACCGGCCAACCAACCAGAAAGAAGAAGAAAACGGGGGCTTTGACGGCCGTCTTCGTCAGAAGGAGCCTGCGCGTGGAGTGAGGGGCACGTGGCGCCTCCGCAGGGATTGGGGTAGCTACCACCTGGGGTGTTGCAGCTACCCACGGTTGCAGCAAATCCGCACTAATATATATATATATATATATATATATACCTAATAATAAGCAAGAATTGATTCAGCGGTACATCATAATTTTATGAAAAACCCCTCATATTTTTTAAATTAAATTAGCGGTCCTTCCACCATGTATTTATCTGCCCCTTCGGCGTTCTAGAAAAGGCAGCGGCGAGACGCCCAAGTGAAATCCGACTCCAACTAGGCCCAAGTTATTTGTTAATAAATACTGTACCTACGCACGTAATATATCTGTCGCACAGGCACCTTGCCCTCCTGTGCATCGGCGCAGCAACGGTTAGAAGCAAAGACAGGTTACAGGTACGTGCGTGCCGGCTATCCATTGCCTGGGGCCTTGCTGTCCGTCACAGCACGTCATCCTAACTGGTCCGACGGCTTGCTCTATAAGTATGTTTCTTTGTGCTACTAGCCGCGGTGTGTCGATCTCATGATTTTGCTTGCTCGGTGTGTTAGCTCGATCTTGCTGCTGCTGCTCGTTGGACAGTGCCTCTACTGCAGGCACAGCCGTTGCTCCATGAAATGTTGACGTTTTGCTATTTAGGCTAGGATGTCCTAGCTGCGATTAAGGTAGTGTATCTCTACCTAATACTAAAGCAAAGATTGTTTGGTCTTTCCCTCTCACATT
>OAMR01000449.1:702487-716568 GCA_900205405.1 Echinochloa crus-galli
GCAAGGATTGCTTGGTCCTTTCCTCTCACAATGCCGACGGGTGGGCCTCATGTGTCTCTTTCCATAATTACGTAGGGACCAAGTACAAGCACAATACGCTGGAATTAAATTAAAGCATGAGAGAAAAGAAGAAATAAATCTACATGGATTATGACCAGTTAAATCTCATATTTAAATTAAAGCATGAGAGAAAAGAAAAAAAATCTACGTGGATCAAGACCGGTTAAATCTCTCCATGTGGTCTATTTTCGTAGCAACGCACGGGCACAATTGCTAGTATAATTATAAAGTAATGATTATTTCTGCGGTACGTCGTAATTTTATAAAACCCCTAATATTTCTTGGAATCAATCCACCATCCTCATGTAGTACTCTTTTTGATCCGTCCGTTCATATCCATAAGCACAAGTCACCGTAGCCGAGCCAGACTCAAACTGCATGGCGGCAGTTACCGCACGGCCAACGCTCTACGTGCGCGTCCTGTGCATATCATCGCTCGCTAGTTCACGTGCTGGCAAAGCTAGTGTCAACCATGGGCCGGCCGCGCAGCTGAGCCACTACATAGGCTAACAACAATAGCTTGGCAACGGGGGGCTACAGGCCATCCGATCAGTCATGCGCCACACGAGCACAAACAGCCTGTTGCTTGATGAGTATAAACAGCGCGCTTGTGATTTGTGAACCCATAAGTTCAAATAATAAAGAAATAAGTGGATATAAATGTAAATGTTCAGGTGCAAGAGCTCCAATTAATTTACATTCCAAGTTTTTAGCTATTCTATTATTGTCATCACAACGTCCAAAAAAAATGTTGTTTAGCTATGAATCCGAAGGACACTTGTACGTCTTCCATAAGCAAACTCCACTAATCTGTATTTTGTACAATATTTGTTGAGCACACCGACCAAGCCACGACAAGTTTCTGCGATACGTCGTAATTTTATGAAACCCCCTAATATTTCTAGGAATCAACCCACCATCTAGTACTCTTTTTGCTCCGTCCGTTCATATCCATCAGCACAAGTCACCGTAGCCGAGCCGGACTCAAACTGCATGGCGGCAGTTACCGCACGGCGCACGCTCTATGTGCGCGTCCTGTGCATATCATCGCTCGCCAGTTCACGTGCTGGCAAAGCTAGCGTCAACCATGGGAATCCGAAGGACTCTTGTATATCTTCCATATGCAAACTCCACTAATCTGTATTTGTACAATATTTGTTGAGCACAGCGACCAGGCCACGACAAGACAAGATTGCCAGTCTACACCGCCATAGCCTAATATGCACGAGCGGTGAGCTCAAGCGAACTTGGGGCAACAACATATATATTGTAGACAGCACGATAACATACTCCATGAAGGTCCTCTAAAATTATTTAAGTTAAAAGTTAAAGTTCTAGATATTAAATAACCTTATTAAAAGATACAATTAGCATATCCCGTAGCAACGCACGGGCATTATTGCTAGTTATATATAAAAAGAGATCGCCGTTTATAACATAAAAAGAGATCGCCGTTTATAACATACAAGTACTGGAGGTATTAGAATAATAAAAGTTATGATCTTGATACTTCTTGCTCGAGTGTAAAAGCATGCTCTAAAAAAATAGTACTACTTGTTTGTTTGGTAAAGTTAGCTATCGATTCCAGATCACAGGGTTCTTCAAACAAAAGATATGATTAACATATTTATTTTCCATTGGTTATTATTGACATTCAGAAACCTCAAGGTTTTTTTTTAGATCAAGGAAAATCTGGCCTCAGCCACTCATAAAGTGAATGATTACAGCCAATTTAGGAAACACATAATGCAGTACTCTATCAGACTGCCCACACATACTCAGCCCGCTCTAGAGAGTATAGGACACCTAACTGGAGGCACAATGACACAAAAGATATATTCAAAACACTAGGTTTGAAGTCTGCTTCTGTTCTTCCACCCAAAATTGTTGAAAATCTCCATGACAGTAATTTCTAACTTGCAGCAGCTTGCTTTTACATTAATTTTTCTCCTCTTTAGAGAGGAGTGTCCAACTCCTTGTCCAATAAGTTTCCCTAAAAAATACCTTTTCCAAGCTCTAAATTTCTCGCTGCAACTCTCATCTCAGCTTTCGATAAAGTGTGCTCAAATGAGTTCACCAATCTCTAGCTGGACCTTGTAGGCGTCAGGATTGCTTCTCGAATAGATGCTGCCTGCCGAACTCCTCCACCCAGCACTGCTGTTTCCTTAGTACTGTTATATTCTCCCCCCTGAAATCCCATCCCATCTTCTGACATTTCCTTCCCATCTTTGGCCATCACCTTGTCCACTACCATTTCCAAATTCTCCTCTACAGCCACATCAAGGATCGCTTCTGCCTGCTCCTTTGGACACCTGTCAAGTCTTGCTCAATTGTTTGCACGGATTCCTTGCTGCCCTTCAACCTTTTTTTTTCTCGAACACGCAGGAGAGCTGCGTATCTTTGTATTAAGAGGAAAGCCCGCCCTTCAACCTTTTCGCCTCTCTACCCACACTTTCCTCTTCCTGAGCTGGTGGCTCCTCCTGTCCTTCCACTTCCCGTTCGCCGCCCACCTCCCCTGGCCATTCGGTCACTGCCTCCTCTCCATTTTCATCCACCCCCTAACCCCTCTACCTGGAAATCTAATTCAAAGTAGTGGGTCAAGCACTACTACAAACACTCTCCCAAAATCTTTCTTCCTTGTCGAGAAACTCATGGGTAACTACCCTAAAACTAATAAAGGTCAATGTGCAAAACCATTCTCGGCCAAACAATCAGAATTCCAGATCTGCAGGGCTCTTCAAGAAAAATCCAATTAACATATAATTTTACCATTAGTTGTCAACATTTAGAAACTCAAGGGTGGTAATGTACCCTAAAACTAAAGGTCAATGTACAAAACAGCGAAGGAATCCAACATTTGGGACTATATAGTGCGACCATGAAAACATACGATATATAAAAAGATATAAATTGCCTGGAGAGTGGCAATTAACATATTTGATTGCAGTGGATCATTAATATAATTTAGAAACATAGTTCATCTCATTTGTGTGTAATTCATTACGGCAAAATTTTCCATGATTGCCAAACTATGAAAATATATATTCATCACTCTTGCATGTATGTATACTAAATTGACGGCTATGTGTTTTTGTTTATTATAAAAATGTTTAGATCTATCTTTTTTCTAGCACGTCTTGTGAAGATTGTCGTGGAGGCTCCAAAATAAGCCTTCGATTAGTAATAATGAGATTGCAAGATGAATAACAGCTATGTTTGAGATCTCTTAGTGAGAATTTTGGAGAATAACCATGTAAAAATGCTAAAAAGGTATCAAAAGGGGAATGCAATAAATCATTACATCCATTTGAGTACAATGAGCTAAAAGGTCCCGCATTAATCAGAGACAAACACTGTAAAAATGGTGGAACATCGGATGGTCACCTTCGTCAGGAAGGAATATGCAAACTTGTAAAAGTGGTTTGCGTCTGCCATTTTTCCAAGATTGTTCTTGTACTGTCCAAACGAATTTGACTGTTTCCACTTACTATATGCTCCCCTGACCACAACACCAAGTCACCACTTATCCTATTATACTCCCTGCACCAGAGTACGTACTATATGTCATCATCAAACGGCTTGGTGATAGTTTTGGTAGGACAAATTGTGATGACATGATGTAAACCAAGTGCCAGCTTCCAAATATACTATAATCTAAAGCCTTTCATCTCATCAACACGCTGGACAATGCCAACACGCTGGAGATCGATGTTTCGTTGTGCCGGCCAGCAGACAGGACACCCATCTCCACGCAGTCCCTTGCGTTGCTGGTGATGTACGTGCACCGCGTATATCTCTCTACTATACGAGAGAACAAGACAGGCTACGGAGCAACCAAGGCGGCTTCAAGCTGGTGCTGCATTGCTGCTTCCATCGTTGATAAGTCTTATATATAAACATACAGCACACACTATTGTGGAGGTTCATGCATGAGCATTTGTGTTCATCTTCTCAGGACGATGCATCTTCTCAGGACTTCTTGTGTTCTCCTTCTGGCTCTCTGCTTCGCGGCGACACTGAGCGACTCTGAAACCATTGCTGATGGAAGCAAGGTTAGAAGGATCATGGATTTGCATATGCATCCTAGCTGCGCCAGCATGCGTCCTCGTTGTGTATATATTGGTCATGTCTTTCTTTTTGTCAGGACAATAACGATTTTGTTCGACCATGCTGAACAGGTCTACATCGTGTACCTGGGACACCTGTCGACGCCAGACCCATCCGAGTCTGAAGCTGGTTTCTCAGCTGTAGAATTTGCTCACCACGACCTACTGAACCGAGTCCTCGATGACGACAGGTGTAACAATCTCTCAGATCATTCTACACGATAGTGTCATTTCATTTGCTGCGTCGTGGTTTGGTTTTAAAGGACGACGGAGTGTTACAAGGCTGTGTTTTTTTTTGAAAAAAAGGACATCTTTTTCTATGACTATAAATTGTCGTCATAGCACAACAGTACTAAATGAGTGAAAGTTACAAGAATAATAATGCTATATATCCTATGGCGTGCAGAATTTTATAATAAAACTATATTCGTTTCGACCAAATATGAACCTATAGAGTCGTCCTAGACACATAATGTGCTGGTTTGACGAACGTGATTGCATCATCTGCTCTTGTATCCAAATCTCACATTCGATCTGTAAGCTGTAGTAGTTGACAAGAAAAGTTCAGCATTTGGTCGAAGTTATTTGAGTTTGTTCCTCCAGATCGAGAAAAGAAGTTGAGTGTAAACTTGTATCTGCCTTTTGTCTTTTTTTGCAGCTCTGCTTCGGACAGGATCCTCCGCAGTTACAAGAGAAGCTTCAATGGTTTCGCAGCAAGGCTAACCGAACAGGAGGCAGATGAACTATCTAGTGCGTGACAATACAAAGCTTTTGTTCCTCTTTTTCTGATCTTTTTGGGTGGGCACACTATCGTCTTGGTTGATTTCTGCATTGAGAGACCTCAATGCAAGACAACTGCAGCTCATATATACCAGGTTAATTCATCAAAGAGGACGAGCTAATAAACTAGATAGAAACATCAATTTTGGTTTGACATCAACATAATGCTACAAATGTTAACCACTGAATTAGTTTTTGTTTGTTGGCCTTACCTTCGATTCAGGCATGGATGGCATTGTGTCTGTCTTCCCAAGTAGGACCCATAAGCTTCTGACAACAAGATCATGGGATTTCTTGGGTTTACCTCAAACACCACCTGAAGAACTTCCCTTAGAAGGAGATGTCATCATCGGCATGTTCGACGGCGGCATATGGCCCGACTCACCGTCCTTCTCCGACGAAGGCTTCAGCCCGCCGCCGAGCAGGTGGAAGGGTGTATGCCAAAACTTCACCTGCAACAAGTACGAAATGTTCTCTCTTCTCTTTTATCATTTATCAACACGGGTATATGTAGCAGGAGACATGACACAGACTCACCATTGCAAAATATCATCATCATTCGCATTGCAGCAAGATCATCGGAGCTCGAGCCTACCACAACGGATCGACCACCGACCTGTCGCCGCTGGACGACGACGGCCATGGCAGCCACACGGCGTCCACGGCCGCAGGCCGGGCCGTCCATAATGTCAGCTTCGGCGGCCTCGCTGGCGGCACCGCTCGAGGCGCTGTGCCAGGCGCCAGGATCGCCGTCTACAAGGTGTGCTGGGAGGACGGCTGCGACGACGCCATCGCCGACGGCGTCGACGTGATCTCCTGCTCCTTCGGGCCCACGTTCCCGCTGAGCTACTTCAAGGACGGGGCGGCCGTCGGCTCCTTCCACGCCATGAGGCGCGGCGTGGTCACGGCGGCGTCGGCCGGCAACCTGGCGCCGGCACGGCTGCGCCGCCTCCACCTGCACGTCTGCAACGTCGCACCGTGGATGCTGTCGGTGGCGGCGAGCAGCACTGATCGCCGGTTTGTTGATAAGATCATTCTCGGCAATGGCAACACCATAGTGGTCAGCTCTGTTACCAATCGTATTACTAATGACAAAATTAAAGGATTGTCTGCTAACACGATGTTCTTCTTTTAATTAACGCAGGGGACCTACATTAACACCTTCCCGACTCTACGGAATGCGACAATAGTATTCCCAACTGACGGGTAATATGAGGATTATGAGATGCTAACACGTTAACTCTGAATTTCTATGTACAATTGCACATAGAAACAATTCGATTCCTGCAAGATATTCTTGCCTTCCGATCGGGACTCGGGAGCAACACTGGGTAGCGTTCATGTCGTTTTCTATGATGGCACTGCAGCTCCTGTGATCCAGATAAACTGGCTGGAGCTTCATACAAAGGGAAGATACTGCTCTGCTCGTCCAAGAACATGACCACTATAAACGATGGTACAGGTCCCCTCTCTGCCGGTGCGGCAGGCGCTGTCGTCATGGAAGAGACACCTGACGCCGACTTCATCATGCCTCTCCCCGGACTTGCGGTTTCTCAGGATCAGTTCGACGAAATCCTGGCCTATGTGAACAGCATTAGGTGAGCTGAGTAACCACATATATAGCATGCACCTGAACTTTAAGAATTCATATATGCTACACACAAAAAAAGAAAAATTCATATATATGCTGAAATTTTTGTACTCTCACAATCCAAGTTTGGTGACTAATGGTCTAACGTTCCTTGGTCTGCTCTGTAGTAATCCTGTGGGTACCATAGACCGCACCGAGACAACAGTGGATCGACAAGCTCCGGTAGCTGCATCTTTCTCTTCTCCAGGCCCAAACCTTATCACCCCTGGGATCTTGAAGGTGCTTGATTGACTCGATCTACAGTTTTACTCCTTCAGTCATCCAACGGAAATGACACTCGAAATTTAGTCCCAAAACGAATTTGTCTGACAACATAAGTACTTGACTAATTGCAGCCAGATCTATCTGCGCCGGGGATATACATCCTAGCCGCATGGTCGCCGCTGGCGTCTCCGAGTGAAGTTCCTGACGACACGAGGAAGGTTCTGTACAACATCATGTCCGGCACATCCATGGCGTGCCCACACGCCAGCGGCGCAGCAGCGTACGTCAAGTCGTTCCACCGCGACTGGTCTCCGGCGATGATCATGTCTGCTCTCATCACCACCGGTACATATGCACACTATTGATGTCACCTCCGTATGTACCAGAGTTCCGTAGCATTATTTTGGAATTGTTCAGTTCAGTAAGCAGCTTGTGATACCACAACAATTCATATCATCCTGATGCAGCCACTCCGATGAACATACGGGCGAACTCCAGCAGCAACTCGCTCAAGTACGGCGCCGGGCAGCTCAACCCGGTGAAGGCACGCGACCCCGGCCTAGTCTACGACGCATCAGAGCGCGACTACATTGCCATGCTATGCGCGCAGGGGTACAATGCCACACAGCTCGCACTCATTGCCGGCTCCAAGGCTACTGCAGCCTGCAGCAATGGCTCCATGTCTAGCTCCGGCAGCGACCTCAATTACCCGACTATGGCGGCCCGAGTCGAGCCTGGGAAGAACTTCACCATGGCTTTTCCGCGTACCGTCACCAACGTCGGAGCTGCGAATGCCGTCTACGATGCGGAGATCAGGTTACCTATCGATGCGGGCAAAGGCGGCTTCGCCGTTGGTGTCTCGCCAAGCACGCTGGAATTCAGCGCACAGAAGCAGAAGGCCTCGTTCACCGTGACGGTGTTCGGCATGGTGCTAGAGCCCGGCCAAGTCCACTCGGCGGCCCTAGTGTGGGCTAACGATGAGCATGAGGTGACGAGCCCTTTGGTGGTGTATACAATGGACTCCAGTGCAACTGCAAAGGGGGTTTAAACAGTGAATGGAACTCAGAGCATTTCCAGCAGATCCACAATCCTCAACCCAACTACTGTATTAGATAAGTTGGTGAAAAATTAGTGCTTCAATAGAACATCAATATCTTTCCCTTTTCCTGATAATTATTGGGACAAACCAATAATCCACTCCAACTCTCCCCATATGAAGGTGAGTTGGAGCTCTCCCAATAGGTTAATTAGTTGGATTGGGATGAGATTATAGGAAACTACATAGTAATAAATGAATTACTAGAAGGGTCGAAAATTGTTTCCACTTAATTTACTCTGAGGAGAACGGGTACAAAGAGTGAAGAAGGAATGCAACATTTGGAGTTGTGATGATTTTAGAATAAATTCTACTTTTTTCATATAGCTAGGTATTGCATGTTCCAAGTCAGGGATAAACCTTTATTCGAAAGGTTAACTAAAGAAGATCACTACCAGAATGTGTGAAGCTCCCTAGTGCCAGAAACACTTAGAAACATCACAAACACACGCTAAACTTTCCCGAGAGTGGACACTCGGCGAACTACACTCGATGCACCACTTGGGATAAGTTTTTGTAGTTGAGAAAGTGGAGGATTTGGTTTCTGAACAAGTTTGTAGTTGATGATAGAGTGCCAAAATTTGAGCAACAAAGCTGATCCTTATTGTGTGCAAGTGCAAGGACGAATGTCTGTGGCCACATAACGTGTGAACTATCCAGGTCAAGATGAAACAGTGATAATGAAAAAGCTTCACAATGCACCACTTATTATTCAGTGGCTCTCATTCCTTTGTTTCTTCCAGTAAAGTTTCTTATAATCAATAATGTATAAAGTCTGAGGTTTATGGATAAGGGCCATACTTGTGTCCCAGGTTTAAGTGCCTTACTAGTATGTCAACACAATGTCATGTTTAATTCAGCAACCTGACATTCACGTCAGGTTATGTGAAGATAAAGATGCAATTTAACACAGCAATGCAAGATTGTTTATGGATATTATAATTTGATAGGGAGCATGAGATTGGCCTTCATACTCTGTATATGGCAAAGGATCCTGCCCGCCAGCATCTTCTTACAGATTTGCACTGCCATCCGGCAGGCTGAGGTCAAGGTGCAGTGTTGAGTCTTTCTGGATATTGTAATCTGCAAGTGTCTTCCCATCCTCAAGCTCTTTGGCATCAAAGACAAGAACCGGCTGGCACTGAATCCTCTCTGTAACATTTTGGATCGTGTCAGATGGATCCACCTCAAGATTGATGGTCTGGCCAGCAAAGGTCTTCACGAAAATCCGCATGCCAAAGTCAAGGTGCAGGGTGGACCCTTTCTGGACATCGTAATCAGCAAGTGTTTGTCCATCCTCAAGATTCTTGCCGCCAAAGAAGAGCCTCTGCTGGTCCCGAATCATAGCCTTCACATGGCCAATCGTGTCAGATGGTAGTAACTTGAGCCTGATGGTCTTGCTGGGGAGCGCCTTCACGAAAACTTGCATGCCACCCTGTGGGCAGAGGTCAAGGTGCAGGGTGGATTCCTTCTGAATGTTGTAATCAGCAAGTTTTCGCCCACTGTTTAGCTGCTTGCCATCAAAGATGATCCTCTGCTGCCCCTGTATCTTTGCCTTGACACTGTTAATCGTGTCGGATGGCGCCACCTGCAGGGTGATGGCCTTACCAATGGTGGTATTCACCAAAATCTGCATTCCAAAGTCAAGGTGAAGGGTGCTCTCATTCTGGATTTTGTAATCTGCTAGTGTCCGTCCATCCTCTAGATTATTCCCAGCAAACTGGAGCCTCTGGTAGCCACGAATTTTTTCCATGACATTGTCAATCACATCTGATGGCTCCACATCCAGGGTAATGGCATTGCCAGCAAGCATTTTCACATTAATATATCTGTAACCACAAATGTTACAGTTACCAGCACCGATTCTGAACAAAATGTCCAGGGTGGCGACCTCTGTAATATTGTAATCAGCCACTGTGTGCCCATCCTCAAGCTGCTTTCCACCAAAGACAAGGCGCAGCCGGTCTAGGGGAATGCCCTCAGTTTCGTGAACCTTTGCCCTGAGGTTGTCAATTGTGTCAGAGGACTCCACCTCCATGGTCATAGTTCCTCCTTTGAGGGTCCTCAAAAAGATCTGCATCTATATTGCAACAGATATATTAGAATAACTCAAAGGCATAGTTAACATCCAATGCACAGCAACAAATTTAAGAACAAATCGTAATGCAAGCACCATGCTAAAGCAGTACAACTTATAAAACCAAATAAGCACAAGAGCTACCTGGAGAATCACTGTAATTGTTTGATGTACTACAAGAAGTGTCATGAGTTCTACTTAGAAAAAGGGAGCATGCCCTCAACCCCTTGCATGTTCAAAATACTAGTTACCTAGAAAGTGAACTGTGATCAAGACAGCAGGAGCCGCGAAAAGGAATTCATCAATTGAACATGCAGTTAGACACTACTGACATACTACCATGTTGTTACATGTGGTTAGACACTATAGTCAAGTTTCAAAGCACAACCAAATTTAGCTTCTTGTTTCTTCAGAGGATTTTCTACCTTGCAATTTCGTTGCAAATGATATTGTACAAGTACAACAACAAGAAAAAAAACAGTACACAATTTGAATTAAAATCAATTCCAAAATTTTCTTCCAATTCAAAATCCAGAAATTGCAAATTTGTCAGAATTTTATTCAAATACAAACTTCCTGTTCGTATATGTAGGATTTGTTTCTAGAAATAAATTTCAAAGCGTTGTATGCTTTTCCAAATTAAGCAATCAAATCTAGCATCTATTATATAACATTGCTACACTTAGTTATTGTTCCGAAGAATATTAACAAGTCGCAGTACAGATGAACACCAAAAATTAAAATGAAACCCTCACAACAATGGCTGGCCACATCATATATGTCGGATTACATCCTAAAAAACGGATACAATTTTATTTCTTATATGATAAATTCATGTAAGATGTTTGCAGATCTCTACATCTTCTTCAATAGTTCATAAAGGTAAGTGTTTCAGATACCTAATTGTACAAATCCACAAGATGCATCCAATAAGGCTACAGAGGAAAAGAAAGAAAATAAAAATGGCAATTATTGCATCCGGCCATCACCAGGTCTTGTTGCACTAATCCCTTATGAGTCAACACTACGTGAAAACATAAAAGGTAACGGACAAACATCGCTTTTGGTAATGGGCATGGCAACCGTTACCCTTTATGGGTTACTAATGGCTCATCACTGGTAACGGACCTTAACAGGTAACACGCGTGGTATAACATCAGCTACCAATAACGGCCATTGGTAATGCGCATTATATGACGTCAACTATAAAATTTTAAAATATCATATTATAGCAAAAAAACTATGTCCACAAGGGGGCACACCACCCCACTTACCGACCCATTTTTTTCTAAGAGCCACAATTTATTTCATTCCTTTGAAGGATATTGCCTTCTCAAGATTCGGACTCAATACCTGTTGGTTCACACGAGTCTCCCTTAACCACTACACCACACTATCAGTTGTGGTTAGAAGGAGACGCACCTCTTTTATATAAACATTTATGAATCTTTTTTAATTTGTACATTAAGTTTGATCGATCTGATTTATTTTATAGTCATCCCTTATATGCTCATAGTTCAAGAAAAAATATTATAAAAATGATAAAAAATAGTTATATTCACCATATTGGTAATGGATATTGTTAAAGTCTGTTACCAATTATCATTGGTAACGGACATTTTATTGGTAACGGATGATGTTAAAGTATGTTACTAGTATTATTGGTAATGGGTGTTGTTGACGTCCGATACTAATAATAAGTTAATGATAACTGATTTTAATGTTGCCAGATGAGGCGGACCTTATTCGTAACAAACACTAATGACGTCTGTTACCGTTATCAATTTTTTAACGAATAATGTATACCAGTAACTAAAACCGCATTATTTATCTTTGATTTTCATGTAGTGTCAAGACTACCTGACAGGCTACACAAGAATGTAGCCACCACCAATCATCTCTTTCTTCACCGTCTTACTTCTTCCACAAATGTAGCCCTTGGCTGCTGCATTAACTCTCACCAATGAAGACTGGGAAAATGACAAGTAGCCTCATCATCTCACTCTTTGGGAGGGCAAAATTGTATTCATTTAGCCCTGTCAAATATTTTACAGTTCACGTTACGTTTAGCCGTTCAAGGCAAAACAGTACCACTTCTTCATTTGAAATTTAACAGTCAAGGAGAAAAATCTCGTTCATGTTAACAGACATATGCCACACTGGACATTCAGAAATCGCAGAAAGATTTTCATATCAATCCACGATACACATATATAACTACCAGATCGAGTTAGGGACGACGTCGCAGGTGTGTAGTCCTGGCCCCCTGCTTTACCTCACTTGCATTCAATTTCTCTTACATCGAAATCTCAAATCAGTTCATTTAGACAAAAGGTTGGGTCAACCCAGTGACTTGCATCGCTACTCGCAAAAAAAAAAAAGACTTGCATCGCTACTCGCAAAAAAAAAAAAGACTTGCATCACTAATCACAGTACACCTTAGGCAAAAAAAAAAGTAATAGCACAAACTAACAGTCCAATCACCTCGCTTGTCATGACTCAAGACGTCATCCACATCGAGCTTAAGAGCACAGAGGAGCATAGAAATAGAACCTTTTGCTCGGCGGTGATGGAGACAAGTTGAGTTGGACGGCGATGATGGAAACAGGAGGCGGGATCCGGCGACGAAGCGGCCGGCCTTCTAGGGCTTCCAAGCTGGGCGGCGCCAAAACCCTAGTCGCCGCCGTCGCTTACGGAATTCTGGGAGGGTTCTTTTCTTCTTCCCCCTTTTATTTCGGTGGTAGAGTCGTTTCGTACGGATCAAGCCCAGGCCCAGGCCCAGCCCAGGCTAAAAAAACATGTTTGCATGTGTGCGCCTCTGCGAGCTGCGCGCCCAGTGCTTCTGTGTGATTGTGCGTTTTAGCGTCGAAAGAGTACAGGCGGCGTACAGCACACTACAGCTCTAGAACTTTTGTTTCTGTCAAAAGAGCTGGGCATGCATGTTCTAGCCTCATCTCCTCCTAAATCAAAACATGTTCTCAGAAACCAAACATGCATATTCAAGTTGTCCCTGAATTTGCTGCATACCAGGTCTGATGCATGCGAAAAGAACAAGGAGACGTATCCCAGGATATCTTGCCCTGTCAGCAAAGCGTCGTTTAACGTACTCCAAGCGAAAAATCCTCAAACAGTCAAACAGATGTTGGGACAATCGCTGGGTCCGGACAGCTCTCGTGAAGCAACTTTCTTGGCCATGCATGTCATCCAAACTTGTTCTTAGAAACTCAGTTAGGACTTAGGAGATAATTTACTTCAGCACACAGTAAAAGCAGTCGGGACTCTGGATATCCCAACAGTGAAGTCTGGATATCTGCATCCCTTGATGCTTTGCTAGCTGTTCACCGGCATGTCTGGGCTAAGAACAAACACACTAGGTTACGGAGTAAGCAATGCATAATCGTCAGCTATAACGTGGCTGACCCCGCACACGGGTCCAAATATGAGCTTGATGTCTTCATATGCAAATATATATCATTCACCGGCCGATGCATAAATATCCAATCGATTCATCAGATTTCATGAGCTGATTAGCCACAAGAAACTACAATGGATCGTTTCAGTTTCAGAATGGGTCTCCTTCTCCTCCTCGGTCTCTTCGCTGCAACCCTTAATGCCTCTGAGGATGGAAGACAGGTCAGATGATCAGCGCAGCTGAACATTATTGGCCATTTCTTTTTGGGATCTTCTGCTTATATATGTGCAAATATCACACGCGAACAATGCCATTCATGAGCAGGTCTACACCGTGTACCTGGGCCACCTGCCCAGGGTGGAACTGTCAGAACCTGAAGGTTTCTCTGCTGTTGTAGAAGCTTCTCATCACGGCATGCTTGAGCAGGTCCTCGACAGCAATAGGTCTCTCTTACCATTGGAGCCCATGACACATTTATACCAGATGATTTAATGAGCATTTATATTATTCTTAGAGCAACTCCAGCAGGGGCCTCTATATGGGCCTCTACTCCAAAATTTGGAGGCTTGGAGCAAAAACCCAACTCCAGCAGGGCCTTCAAATGGACCTGCATTTTTGAGACCCCTCCAAATCCCCCCACCAAGCCTCCATTTCTGGAGGCCTCCAACCCACCCTCCAAATCGTGGGCCCACCAT
>OAMR01000449.1:716704-727999 GCA_900205405.1 Echinochloa crus-galli
GTGCGGCTCCGCTGCCGACGTCGGCTGCCTGTGGCAGCTCGGCCGAGTGGCCGTTGCCGTCGGGCTCCTGACCGAAGGGCAGGTTGCTGATGTGCGCGCCGAGGGGCTCGGCGAAGGGCGGGAGCGCGGCGGTGAGCCCCGGCGCGCCGCAGTGCTGCCGTGGCGCGGCTCGTCGCTGGCGCGAGACGCGAGCTCACCGTCCTTGTCGTGGATGCGCGAGCGGCGGCGGGCGGCGGCGTGGTGCTGAGGAGGCTGGAGTTGAAGATGAGCGCACCAGCGTCGGCGGTGGCAACCCGCACCCGCCGGAGCACATACTCGACGACTCCGAAGATGACGGCGTGCGACTCCTCCCGTGCCGTCTCCCGAAGATGACGGCCGGCCGCTCAAGGCCG
Source organism: Echinochloa crus-galli (assembly GCA_900205405.1). Taxonomy (NCBI): domain Eukaryota; kingdom Viridiplantae; phylum Streptophyta; class Magnoliopsida; order Poales; family Poaceae; genus Echinochloa; species Echinochloa crus-galli. The sequence continues at coordinate 717,097 of OAMR01000449.1, forward strand.
CCGCGCCGCAGGACTTCAGGTACGACTCCGTCAGCTACGCCCAGAACTTCGACGGCGAGGCCTGACCACCGGTGACCGCCTGAGACGAGGAGGAGATCGAGCCGTTGTGTTCTCGTCGTTACAAGCCTGGCCAGCATTTGTATATGATCTGCAATAATCCAATATGAATGCGAACCAAAGCAATGGCACCGCAGCATTTGTGATCTGTGAGGAGCAGTGATTCAGATCAGAGCAGAGGAGTTTCTTCTTCGTCATCACTCGTCAGGTTCGAGATCAGACTTCAGATTCAGATCTGGCTGGCCCCCGGGGTCCAAGAAGCGCCATCTCCCTGGCGGGGCCGCACGGCCAAATCGTCGGTGGCGCCGTGGCGGGCCCGCTCTACGCCGCGTCCAACGTCGTCGTCGCCGCCGCCTTCACCAACCCCACCTTCCACCGCCTCCCCACGGACGACGACGCCTCGGTCTCCGTCTCCGTCTCGCTCTCCCCCGGCAGCGGGGACCCCGCGGAAGAACACCGCGGTGGCCACCACCATCAGCAGCAGCATCACCAGCACCCCGCAGAGCAGCCGCCGCAAGAGCATCGCCCTCTCGTCGTGCGACGGCAGCCCGCGCCGCACCTCAGCGCTGCCGCTGCCGCCTCGCAAGCACGTGCACGGCCGCGCCAAGGGGTTCACGTCGTGGTTGAGCGCGTGCACGGCCGCGGACAGCCGCGCCTGGAGCTCCGATGCCTCGCCGGCGTCCATCGTCGCTGCGGCGGGCGGCGGCGGCGGGACTGGTGGTGGTTGGATTCGGCGAGGGGAGGGGACAGAGCGGATTGGGACCGGTGGTGGTTGAAAAACAATAGAGGTCTAGATTGAGTTTGTTGCTGGAGTTGGGATCAAATTTTGAGTCTCTATTTTTTAAAGTTGGGCCTGCAAATAAGGTTTGGAGGCCTCGATTTGCAGGCTCTTGCTGGAGTTGCTCTTAGGGTTTAACTACACCTTTGACCTTTTGCTTTTGCAGCGCTGCCTCCGACAGGATCCTCCATAGTTACAAGAGAAGCCTGAATGGCTTTGCAGCCAGACTAACTCAAGAAGAGGCAAATAAACTCTCTAGTATGTCGCCCCATGTATAATTCATAAATGCCGCAAGCATATGATGAACACCTATATAATTCATCAAAGATCAAAAGAATTTAAAAATAAATTGACAGTTTCTATCAAGCTAAGAATTCGAAGCACATATATATGCACTTTTCCCTGCAGCAAGTTTACTGTAAAAATATGCATTTTTTCCTTGGATTATGCAATTGTTGAGTTGTTCAAACTTTAACTAAAATCTCAGGCATGGAGGGCATTGTGTCAATCTTCCCGAGCAGGACCCGTGAGCTTCTGACCACAAGATCATGGGATTTCCTGGGTCTCCGTCAAACGCCGCAACAGGAGCTACCGTTGCAAGGCGATGTCATCGTCGGCATGATCGACTCCGGCGTGTGGCCGGACTCCCCGTCCTTCTCCGACGATGGCATGACCCCGCCGCCGCAGAATTTCACCTGCAACAAGTGCGTAGTCCCTTGACAAATTTCCTCTGTTGGCGACTTAGCGTCCACAAATCCAAAAGAAGTAAAGATGTTGAGACCCTGTCGCGGCACGGTGTGCGTGCAGCAAAATCATCGGCGCCCGCGCCTACCGCAACGGCGCCACCGGCATGTCGCCGGTGGACGAGCTCGGCCACGGCAGCAACACGGCGTCCACCGTGGCCGGGCGCGCCGTCGGCGGCGTCAGCCTCGACGGCCTGGCCGCCGGCACCGCCCGCGGCGCCGTGCCGGGCGCCAGGCTCGCCGTCTACAAGGTGTGCTGGCAGTACGGGCACTGCAGCGACGCCGACATCCTGGCGGCGTTCGACGACGCCGTCGCCGATGGCGTGGACGTCATCTCCTTCTCCATCGGGGGTTTGGCCCCGTCGGAGTACTTCGAGGACGCCGCCGCCATCGGGAGCTTCCACGCCATGAGGCGAGGGGTGGTCACGGCCGCCGGCGCCGGGAACGCCGGCACCGACGGCGGGAACGTCTGCAACGTCGCGCCGTGGATGCTCTCCGTCGCGGCGAGCAGCACCGACCGCCGGCTCGTGGACAAGATCGTGCTCGGGAACGGCAGGGCTATAGCGGTCGGTGCTCAAACAAAATGTCTCTGATTTGTTTCTTACTGAATGTCTGAAAGACTAAAACTATAAGACCGAAAAAAACTGATAGCAAAGCAACTAACACAGTATTCTTCTTCTCATGCAGGGAGCTTCCATAAGCACTTTTCCACCTGTAAAGAATGCGCCCCTTGCATTTCCTATGAACGGGTAATATGATCCGAGGCCATCAATTGTACACTCTTTGCAAGAAAAAAAATTGTTCCATTTTCGAAAGAAAGCACAAATTCTGTTGATGGATTAAACCCAAACTCTTCAACAGATTGGTTTAACAATTTATTTCTTCTTCTTCTTTCAATGTAGTTCGTGTGATCCAGATGTCCTTGCTGGAGGTTCATACAAAGGGAAGATCATCCTCTGCCCAGCCCAGGAAAGCCGCAGCGGCGTAGGTCCACTCTTGGCCAGTGCAGTGGCTGGAGCCATACTAGTCAGTGACCAGACCGACGTCTCCTTTGCCTTGCCTCTCCCTGCAATCCTGGTATCTCAGGACCAGTTCGACGAAATCCTGGCCTATGTCAAGAACACTAGGTGACTTTGTAAGCTGGACTGTATTCACCGTAGAGTTGTTAGTCATCATCACAGCTTGATGCTTGCACATCCTTGACCTATTTCACAGAAACCCTGTGGGTACCATAGGCAGAACCGAGATGACAACTGATCTGCAGGCTCCAAAACCGGCTTCCTTCACTTCCCCAGCCAGGCCCCAATCTGATCACCCCTGGGATCTTGAAGGTCTTAAGTTCATTATGAAAAATTAACTTGTGCAATGCTCTTATGGAAATATCATGATAAAAGAAAATTGCAACAAAATGTTCGTCAACTGCAGCCTGATCTATCTGCCCCGGGGATTGAGATTATAGCATCATGGTCTCCTCTGTCCCCGCCAACAAAGAACCCTAAGGACAAAAGGAAGGTCCTGTACAATATCGATTCCGGCACATCCATGGCGTGCCCACATGCAAGTGGAGCAGCTGCGTATGTCAAGTCCTTCCACCAGGACTGGTCACCTGCGATGATCTTGTCTGCCTTGATCACCACCGGTATGAGACTAACTTTGAATATTCAGAAAATTTCTTATGGTTGAGTTGGAAACATATAAGGACAAAAGTAACAATTTATGATAACTATGTTACCATTTTATCAATTATTAGAATATTTAAGCAAAGTTTGACATTTTCTAAATTTTTTAGAAATGAAGTAACTTTGGCTGTGTTTAGTCCCCCATCCCATCACCAAAATTCCCAAAATTCTCTCTCCAAACATCACTATCCACCTATCACATCAAATCTCTCTCCTCATGCATGGAACACTAAACGTGGGTAAATAAAAAAAACTAATTACATGGTTTTGATGTACACGACGAGACGAATCTTTTGAGCCTAGTTAGGTCATGATAGAACAATGTTTACCACAAACAAACGAAAGGTGCTACCATAGTCACAGGATTCGGGATCGATGCCTCGTCCCACGACCCGGGGACGCCGTCCCGATTCAAGGGTCGGGGTCGAACTGGGTCATCGTCCGATTCGATGTGGGATCGCGTCTCCGTTTACGTAGGGAACGAATTCTATTAGCATTGATTTTCTCCAGCGACTCCAGCGATGTGAGAAGCGGCGGTAACAGGAGAGGGGAGAGGGCTGCAACGAAGGTTGGGGGGGCGAGCTTGCGGCTGCGCAGCTTCTGGGGCTTCCTTTCCTTTTCTGTGAGATGGCGGCGCTGACTCGCGATGGAGAGCATCAAGAAGAAGAACGGCGCTCACAGCATGCTAGGGAAACAAGACATCAGGATAACGTCGTAGCCCAGTTAATTCTTGAGCGTTTTTCTTTTCTTTTTTGCTTTTTAGATATGTCATTATCTAATTCTCGAAAAAAAAGATATGTCATTATCCATTTATTTGTGATCTCCTGACATTGGTCTATACTTCGACCCGGATTATCGATCCAAATTAATTGGGTTCATGTACCACATCTTAAATTATCATCCCGATGAGGTATACCCTCTTCGTCCCCTATTTTGGTTGAGTGTCGTTCCTCGTCCCTCGACCCCGTCCCTCGATCCGGTCGACCCAGATTTCTGGTGACTATGGGTGCTACAGTACGCTACAGTGTCCGATGTGACATTTTTTCCAAACTTTCTTCTACACTTTTTGGAACTAAACACAGCCTTTGGAGATGTATTTCAAATAAAGACGGAAACATATCCAAAATTTGATGTATTTTTTTGGAAAAAAGTCAAATTTCAATGTAGTAGACAAACTAGAGGGGATTGTTTTAAAAAAAGAATCTCTTTTGGAGTGTGGCAGGTACAACAATATGGAAAATTTTTATTTTTCTAGCCTCATCTATTAACTTCACCCGCTTAACTCCCTCAACAAAATTTAGGCTTATTTTACTCTTCTAAACTATACTAGTTGGTATAATCTACCCTTAATGAGATTTGTCTTTTTTATTTTCTCTGTATATAAGTTGAGTTTTAAATTCAAATTTTAAGAGATGTTATAACACGATGTCTTATACTAGAAAAATACATTGTAAAATTTTTATGATTATTTTTGTGCAATTTTGTATCCCTGTGATCTGATCAATTTGGTATCAAATGTTCCTAATACATGAAAATACCTATGAAAAATTCTTAATATATTTTTCTAACATAAAACACTATATTCTATGTTCTCTTATAAAATTTGAATTTAGAAGTTTGTTGAGTAAAATTGAACCAAAAGTTTGCTGAGGGTGTTAAGTGGACAATGTAGATAGATAAGAATAGTAAAATAGATTTTTTCCCTAACAATAATTAATACGATGCAGCCACTCCAATGAACGAGTCGGGCAACTCCGGCAGCAACGAGCTCAAGTACGGTGCCGGGCAGCTCAACCCGACCAAAGCACGAGACCCTGGTCTCGTGTACGACGCGATGGAGCATGATTACATCGCCATGCTATGCTCGCAGGGGTACAATGCTACAGCACTTGCTCTCATCACTGGCTCCAATAGCACAACCTGCACTAATGATGCCTCGGCGGCCAGCTCCGTCAGTGACCTAAACTACCCGACCATGGCGGCAAGCGTGGAGCCTGGAAAGAACTTCACCGTGGTCTTCCCACGGACCGTCACCAATGTTGGAGACAGAGGCACTATGTATAATGTGAAGGTATTTTTTACTATTGGGGAAGCCAGCAACGTCCTCATCGTTGATGTTTCACCAAGCACGGTAGAATTCAGCGAGCAGAACCCAAAGGCCTCGTTCAACGTGACGGTCTCCGGTGTGGCGCCAGGCGCAGGCAATGTCATCTCAGTGGCCATTGTATTGTCTGACGGTGAACATGAAGTCAGGAGCCCGATTGTCGTGTACACAATAGATTAATTGACATCCTATTTCTTCAACCAAATAAAATTTATTACAAAGTGTTAAGGCCAAATATATGAGCAAAAGTAGTATATTGATTGGCTTTCTATTAATCCTTCAATGCATTAAATGGTACTCCCTCCGATTCAAATTATTGATCGTTTGACTTTTTTCAACTTAAGTTTGACCGGCTCGTCTTATTCAAAATTTTGTGCAAATTATCATATTTTTTGTGGTGGCTTCCTTTAATAATAAACATTCTTCAAAAATGACTTAAATTTGACTATATTTACAAAAAAATTTTGAATAAGATGAGTCGGTCAAACTTGAGCTGAAAAAGTCAAACGACCAATAATTTGGAAGGGAGTACTAAAAAAGTGATATGTTTGCCAAATACTGTGCATGCACAAGGTTAGTAGACCAATTTTTGTCAAACAAAGATATAATATTACGCCATTTAGTCCTATCACAGTATCACTCATGCATGTGTGCGTGACTGTGGTCTTCTACATCTTTTCTTTGCATTCATATGAGATTATATAGTATATAGATGCAACTATAGAATTTTGTGACATAAAGAGACACTATTTGTTATGTTGTTTCATCTATGACCATATAAGATCATTTCACCATTCAAATATATAGGATTTTGAGTTGTATCTTATAACGTGTGTCTTACCATTACTGATTATTGAAGACTCCACAACTTAATTCTCAGAAGATGTGCTAGAAAGATATCCTCAAAATCCTCATGAAAGACTGAATGGCTAGCCATCAATCTGGTAGACTCTAACAACCATGCATATCGGATCGATTATGTGTAAAGAAATTTCCACCTCTATTAATATGAAAATAGTCTTAAGTCACTTCTAAATCTATATCTAAATTATCCACATCTTCCATTACCAAAAAGACCATGTCCTATATTGCTCACATATGCTATTATAAAAAAATAACTTAAAGTAATCATCTAAACTTACATGTAAATTATCCACATCTGTCACTGCTAAAAGTATTAAGTAAAAAAATAAAGTAACCCTAAATCTAAATCAAGATTAATATGTAGTTTTAAAAAATACATCAAAGCACACCAATATATGATTCTAAATTATTTATGCATATCATTATTAATATAAAAAATACTAAGTTTAGCTATAAGTTAGATGCCTATCTATTGTATATCATGTATACATGTATTGAGGAAACCATGAGAATATCGATTTTAAACTAAGGTTCATTTGAACACATACATAGGTGTGTTGCAAAATCAAAAAGTAAACTATAAATGCGAATGAAAGCATATAAAGTGATTACTAACTAAAGTAAGTGACAACTCGATAAAGCTAGCATGTATGTATGTAACTGTTTTAAAATAATTAGGAAATTAAAGAAGTGCAAAACAAACAATTTTAACAGGTTCAAATATTTTGTATTTTGTAATATTTCTCGTAAGATTATAGTACAGATGCGGGAGGCACAGGTTGATTGACTAGTACAAGCAAATACAAAATGAGTTAGCTATGATAGTGCACGTTGGAAACTGAAAAAATACTTTAAACTTTTGGAAAATTCAGGAGCATATTATGTGATAGATATTTATGATATAAGTGAGGATAAAAGACATAACCATCAATACTCAGTAGATGTCAATCAACAACCTTGTACACCATTATTTGCAGGAAATCAGGAACAGACTTCGAAATGAAGCTCTACATCTGTACTATAATCTCCACTGCTCTTTGTAGCCATCCACTACTAAGTTTAGCACACTTCAAAAACAAAGATTACAACTTAACTTCAGGAAACTAAACGTTGTTAGAATAGATAGTCTTCTGATATTTGTAAACAACCAAAGGTCATCTATTGTAGTAGTTGTGATCCTTTGTTCCGTTGGAGCTAGAATATCTAGGAGATAATGTTTTTAGGGTTATTCCAAATGAATCCTTGTAGATCATGGTGTAACATGCATTCTTATAATCTGTTTAGACATTGCCTATATAAGTAACACGTAACCGTGGCCAGTCAAGATAGACAACCACGTTCCAAACTATTTCACAAAGGCTACTTCTAAAGCAGGGGATCAGAAAGCTGCAGTAAGGACTGCAATAGAAATTTCCATGAGCAGTGGTCTCAATTAATGTGTTGTAGAAGAGGATTCGCATTGGAGCTTGATCATGTGCAGTTTTGGCCACACCCAGTAGACAAGCTCGGCCTATTACGGTTATTTTTCTTTCTACATTCTAATCCAAGTTGAAGCACGAGAGTAATAGCTCTTGGGTCATAACTTATAAGTATCCAATTTCTCCAATATTTTCTTCTATATTTTTTTTCTCTCCCTTGTTCCTTAGATTTGGTGATGCGAACAACTTATGTTGCACAAGTCCAACAAGGTCGATGATGTGTTGTCTGGTAGCTAGTTGTAGGAGGATTATACAAAAATCATAAACATCGGCAAGTGGAGTAAGCTTGAAGGTATTTTGGAATTCAGGGACACATAGCTAGAACTTTCTCTTGGGATTCATTAGTCAAGTGTTTCCATGAGAGATCCCAAAGTCACATATATTCGGTATGTTCAGGGCATTGGACATAATGTTTTCAGGCTTAAGATCGCCGTGCACCACTAGCATTGGTCTTATGCTATGCAGAAATATCACTGCAGAGCAGATGTTTAAGGCAACACTTATCTGTTCTTGCCATGTAAACCAACTTGCATGTTTCCCGTTGAGAAGATCCTCCAATGTCCCATTTTCAAGGTACTCATAGATAAGAGATTTTTTACCCAGACATGCACCAACTAGATGAACAATGTTTGGATGATGAATTTTCGTTAAGATCTCCACCTGCATTTCATAAACAAATATATTAGAATACTATGATAAGAAGAAACAAAAACTTGCTATAAATATATGCTTGTGTAATGCATGCAGTAGTGTTTGTCTTCATCACCTCTGTGTTGTACTTCTTGAGCCTTGAGTGTTGTTGTTATAGAGTATCTTCACAGCAACAGTTGTGTTACCAAGGACTGCCATATAAACATTACCAAAACCACCAAACCCTATCTTTTTATGGTCTTTCATCTGCTGCTCTACATCCTTAGATTTAAACTCTCAGAATCTCATAATCTAGCAGAACTTTGATTTTACCCAATTCCTGACCTCCTCATAAACTGTCGGTTCTAATTCATAACCACTCCTTAAACTGTCATTCTTCTCCGATAGAATAGAACACAAATGCTTAAGCCTCTCAATATCCTTCTTGGAGGGTCCACACTGAAATCTGATAAAGCTAGAACATTCTTATTCATTTCATTCGTTCTCTTGATTTCAACCCCTTCCTTCATGTTGCTGGTAGAAGGCATTTGTATTTAGCAGTAATACATCTCTTTTCTAAAGGATCAAGTAGTAGCTGAAACAACATGAATACAAATTGAATGAGCTAAACAATTTGTAACATATCTTCATTAAAAAAACAATTCGCACCACATCATGTTCTCAATTAAATTGAAGAAAGCATACACTTTTGATCAAAGAATTTCAATTTCCTTAGCATGTTCTCCTTCACAACCTTTTAATTTCGATCTCTCTACAAAAAATTTCTATCTTAGTTTTGTTGTCCAAAGAAACCACACGTGTTTCTGCAACAATCTGTCCTCTTCCTTCACCTATTGCATCACTTTCACTATTTTCTTCCAGCCCCATTGGTTCTTTTCTTCATTTCTTAGTGTTAATGTGTGTGTATTAGCTACCTAGGTTATTATTCTAATCTTATGTATAATACCTAGGCTACATTAGCACAGAGAACATAGAGATCAATTGCAGACAACACAAAAATATCATACGCACTAGCACATAGAAACTGGATGAACTCAATCAAAAACTGCAACACTAGAACTTCTAAATAAGATGTAGGCATACCTTATTGAGCAAAGATTCCAAATTGTGACAGCTAGAGCTTAATAGGATTGATAGAATACTCATACCAACAAGTTGCAACTTCTTTTCCGGAAGCTCATCTCCAAATAACTCCAGAATTTTTCCTAGGCGCGCACGAGTGAGGACAAAGTGCGTAGAAAAGACTTGTGTTGCTCTGTGAGGCCAGTCTTGAGGTCCTACAGAGCTGCCGGGTGTAGGCGGGCCCGGCTTCGGGGTGGGGGCAGGACGTTACACAAATTCTCTTGGGCACTAATCCTCCATGACATTTCAAGTTCAAGCTCTGTACAAACAATTTCTAGCTTTCTATCTTTTTCAAAGAAATTGCCTTCAATTGAGCTTCAGCAGCAATCCTTTTATCCCTTTCTTCAAAGAACTCAATCTTCAGCTTTTCCCAATCACATGATTTAGCTTCAACCTGAAGTTTATCAAGTTGCTAGCAACTTTCAATGATACCACAAGAAAGTTGCAGGAAGTACCTGTTCATTTGGTTCTTCTTTAATTTCGATGTTGCCCGTGTCATTGGCATGTTGTCATTCTGAATTGTCGACCAAGTAGACTCAATTTCCAATGCTCTATGTTCTACAATTTCAAAAACAGTTATACATAAACTTAGCAGTCAACGATCTAAAATAATGACTCCATATATCAACATTCACGAAAATCCTAGTGAGCTTTGTCATTTTCATAGGCTCTTATGTGGAGCATTGTGATTCAGCATAAAAACATTTGTGCAATCTCATCTAATTTAACATCAAACACAGCATAAAAAAACTTGTGCAATCCCATCTAATTTAACATGAACGAACTTCCTCCGTGTTTTATTCGAAGCATCATGAATTCGTTATTCAGCAATGACGCAAATGACCTCTGTCAGGCTCTTACCCTACGGATTCCATCAATTGGGGGCTATCACTATCAGACGCGGGACCCAGCACATGCTTGCAAACGAAAACGAGCAGGACGCCTGGACAATAAGAAACCAGAGGGAATCGTTGGAGACTTCTCACCTCGAGGGCTTGCAGCAGACGGTAGGGGACCAGCTCCGAGCGCAAGCGTCGAGAAGTTGGGGCGGGGGCGTCGACGAGCTGGGGCTCGACGACCTGAGACGGCGACGTCGGAAGTAGATGGGTGGCTTGGAGCGCATCGGCGGCCGCCGGGTTCCTAGCGATTCGAACCCTAAGCACCCTCCCCCGATTTCGAGCGGTGGCCGCGGCGTCGCGGAGTGCCGGAGCGCGGCGTCGCGGAGTGCCGGAGGAGCACGGGGCGTAGGGGCACGGCGTCGTGCGGGGCTCCGGGGACGGCGAGGATGCCGACGATGCGCCGCCTCACCCCCGGGCTTGCAGCAGCGATCCCCGTGCCACGCGTGCGCCGCCTCTCCTCGCCTCACCCCCGGGCTTGCAGCAGCGATCCCCGTGCCTAGGGGCGAAGCCAGAACTTTAGACTTGGGG
>OAMR01000449.1:745224-774545 GCA_900205405.1 Echinochloa crus-galli
GCTAGCACCATGGCCGCGCAGGAGCTCCCGCCGCCGCGCCCATCGAGCCGGCCGAGCTCCCGCTGCCGCGCCCGTCGCCATGGCCGCGCGTCGAGCCCGCCTAGCTCCCACTGCCGCACCCGTTGCCATAGCCGCGGGGGCCGAGCTCCCGCCGCCGTGCCCGTCGCCATGGCCGTGTTGTCCGAGCTCCCGTCTTTAAGTCTGGCGCCATGGTTGCTGCTCGCAGCTGACTCTTTGGACGAGTTCAGCACCGGCGAGGCCTCCTGTGATTTGGACATGTTTTAATAGTCAAACACATGTTTTAACTGTGATTTGGACCTCGTGTGAACCAATTAGCAAGTTTAGGGGGCCTGGACGTGCACTTTTAAAGTTTAGGGACCTGGTTGACATGGCGGGACAAGTTTAGGGACCTGGAGTGCATTTTACTCTTTGAAATACCAACCACCCGGTTGGTATCTGAACTTGGTTCCGTCACACCTCGGAGCTCGCCGTCTTGCGTCGATCTAGCCGCCGCCACGATAGCTAGCTCGTGCGCCTGGTGTGGTGCGAATCTTCATCGGCTTCTTCCCCAGGAACCTGCGCCGGAGCCTGACATCATCGTCGGCAAGCTCGACACCGTCGTGTGGCCGGAATCCCCGTCCTTTTCCGACGACCAGGGCTTCGATCGGCCCGTCGCCCAGCACAACTTCACCTGCATCTCTCTGTTCGTCGTGCCGTGAAGGTGCTACACTGATGGCTAGCTGCATTGACACGTATTGACGTCCGCGTTCACGCAACAACAAGATATCATTGGCGGCGGTCGCGCGTACACGCACGGGCGCGCCACCAGGCTGTCGCCGGCGAACACCGCGGGGCACGTCATCGATCAGCCACACGGCGTCGAGGGTGGCGGCAGGCGGTCGGCCTCGAATGAAGGGCTGGCCACCGGGACACCGGGTTGGCCCGGGGGCGCCAGGCTCTCGCCATCTACAACGTATGCTGGGACGCCGTCTACGAAATGCAAATCTTGCCTACTTGGCCGGGCAGTTAATGTAGGATGAGATATCCTCTAGCTTCCATGTGGGTCCATAAATCCTGTAGCAAACGATTCAATTTTTGATTTAGTTCTTTTAACTTAACCTCACATAAATCCTGTAGCAAACGAACCCTATTGCTAAGTTTAACTCACAAACGATTCAATTTTTGATTTAGTTCTTTTAACTTAATCTCTAGAAGTTATTTTGACTGTGCTTCTAGATGTCATCGATATAGAGGGGTAAAACCCTCTAACATTGTGACCAGTAGTCCTTCCTGGTTGAGAAAATATCGATAGGTCTCTACCGTTTTTATTACTAGCAAGAACGCACGTACGTGCGACAAACAAGATTATAATAAAAAATAAGTTTGCATAACAGATAGTTGGTCGAAGACCGTATTAGTTGTGAACTCGATGATGCCAGATGGACGAGGGAGGTGGAGGATTTGACGAAAAAAATATAACATTTGGGGTCACTAGGAGGGGTAGCATTTCAATTACTAGTGAGTCCGCCTGTTGTCAAAAAGTTTGACAAAAAAACGTCTGACACCATTATGGTCGCTAGGAGGTGTAGTATTTTAATGACTGGTGGGTCTGCTGGTTGTCAATTATTTTGGATCTTTATAGTATATATAGACAATTGTTTCTAGATATTCATTGTCTCCGTAAGGTAATTGTGTGTGTAGAATTTTATTTCTATTTCACAGGGATATTTTTGAAACTTCGGACCTAGATGACACAGTTTAGCAAGTTCAGGGACTCAAATATGCATTTTGAGAGTTCGGGGACCTAGATGACACCACGGAACAAGTTCGAGGACCGCTGGTGTATTTTACTCTTTGGCAAAATATGGACAATTTTTATATGATAAGTTTGAACATTTCACCGTGAGGCTCGGATGTTTTTATTGTGAAGCTAAAGCACTTTCTCATGAAGGTAGTAGAATTGCTTTTCATGAAATAGGAACAAAGCTATAACATTTTCTCATGAGGAAGACAATTTCTCATGAAGCCAAAATATTTTCTAGCGAAGCTGGAATAGTTGTTTTGTGATGCTAGAACATTTTAAAAATACAATTTTATACAATAATTCACATGTTCAATTCTATTTTTTTTTCCATTGACGTCCATGCGGCAAATGGGTTGTTCTACGGGGGTTTGGTCGTTTTCCCCATTAAGAACCATGCTGTTGTTGGGTCCATCTAATTTGAACCAAAGTCACTTTTTATGCTTACACGACACTCTCCTGCCCGTCGGCACCGGCTCCAATCCATGCAATGGCTTCTTGTTCAATCTTGGCCGTCAGCTGTGCGCTTGTCATCTCCTCCTCCCGGAGAACCCTTGCATTCCGTTCCAACCAGAGATGCCAAACGATCAACACGAACAGAGTATCCAAAGCCTTCCTTTTGTCCTCGGGCAACAAAGAATGCACGTGCTTCCACCAAACATCAACAGACGGAACGGCCGGCGGTAAGATAGCTGGTATCCCAACCCGGGACAAGATATTCCGCCAAACTTCCTTGGCGAAGGAACAATTAAACACGATATGAACAGCTGATTCCCGGTCTTGATTGCAGAGAAGGCAATCTTTGTGGCGATCAGGACGATCCTCCTCTGTCCACAGCCTGCTTTCATGTAGGAGCTGCCACACCAAGCATTTCACATTGAGAGGAGCCCAACATTCCCAAGCGAGTTTGGCACAAGGAGAAGCGATGTCTCCTTGGAAGATTATTCGGTAAGCCTCAGCACGAGATGATGTATGGCCTGTGCCACAGCTGACATCTTCGTAGGTGCCTTGAGCTGCAGGTAAGGATGATGATCCAACGATGTCCCGGCTCCACTTCCTCTTGATTGGAAGAGCCAGATGATGAGCCATTGCAATTCTATCTCCCGCCGAATTCTTGACACGATTCCAGAGATTGGTCGGGAGCAAACTCTCCCAAACTCGTCGCAACCAGTTGTTTATATAAAACTTGCAGCAAGCGAGTTGAAGCATGAGCGCTGAAGCCACAGAATCTGGTCCAGCGACCTTGCCGGATCTAAGCGCTTGTCGGTATAGCTCCAGCGCCTCATTCATAACCTTTGTGTGCAACAGTTTCTGTCCTCTTATCATGTGTGGAGGATGGGTTAACGTGAGGTCATCATAGTCGTACTGTCCTTATTCTAAACTTCGTACGAACTTGTCCAGTTTGAACCATTGATTTGGAGCAATGTGTGGATTGTAACCAGCCGCCCCTAGGAGGAGAAGGCTAATGCGATCTGCCTCCAACTCCTTCCTGCATGCATGCATCTCCATCATTGGAGATTGTAAGAATATCTACAGTACTATAATGCAGTAATAATTAATTAACAAGCAACAATAATTAAGCAGCAGCAGCTAATAAGGTACTTGCCGATTAATTAATTAGCTAGTGTAGGGTTTTTTTTTTGCCACTGCACCTGAAGTAGTAGGGCCGCATGTAGAGGGACTCCCAGGCGTCCGACGCGATCTTGTCTCCGGGCACGTCGAGGAGCTCGCCGGTGAAGTTGACGAGGAGGCTCACCCAAAACCTCATCTTCAACGTCTCCACGACGTGCCCCGCGATCACATGAGCAATCTCGTGCCCGAGCGTGGCGGCGGTGTCGCCGTCCTTCCAGAACAGGTAGAGCGTCCCGAGGGAGACCCTGATCTCGCCGTCGTACCTGCTGTACGCGTCTATGTTCCAATCGGCGTTCACGTCGACCTTCCAGTCGATGCCGCCGGACGAGAGGCGGCGCCGGATTCTCCTCCAGAGCTTTGGGTGCCTGACGAAAGTCTGCTCGTCGCATGCCGCGGCGATGAGGTCGGCGGCGAGGCGCCGCAGCCGGATGGTGTGGGGGTGGTTCGGGGGGAGCGCCCCAGGCTCCTCCTCCTCCTCCTCGGCCTCGTCGCAAGCGTGCAAGGCCGGGGCATGATTGGGTTTACGACTCGATAACCTGCTGGTGAAGGTGAACGCAGTACGCAGCGCCGATGCAAGCAGCTGCAGCAGCCGCGGCGGCAGATCGTATCGTGGCAGCGCTTTTCTGATGCGGCTGTGCCAGCGAGAAGGCGGCGTCGACCTATGAAGGAGATGATCATGACCACGGGAGGAAAGCAGCATGGTGTTGAAAATTCCCATGTTTAATTTCCTTTGTTGACAATTGATAACTATTTAGGGTATACGTACAGTTGAAGAAAATCAAAGGTCGATCTTGGCCGCGCGCGTATAGATAGATAGATACCCATGGCCGCGCAATGGACGTACAGCAAACAAACTCGGCCGGAGAAAAGTCCTCAAATTCGGACTCAGCACAAATCGAGCACAAATCAATTCGTAGTCAACAGCAAACAACTAATGGCCCAAAACGTTTTGGAATTGAAGAAGGACAGGGATATCGCGCGACCGGTCGCGCGATGCGGACCGCGCGACCCCCGCCCCCCTTCCTCTTCGGCTTCATCTTCTCCCCCGCCGGCAGCCTCCGCCGCCTCCCGCCGCCACGCTAACCCGTCGGCGCCATCTTCTCCACCCCGTCCTCCGCCCCCGCCGCCGTACGTGGAGTCATCGGGGTCAGCTGGATTTTGGTTTTTCTACACTAATTCTACTGTAATATTAACAAATCACTCTTATATTTGTATTAGATCGCCTCCGCCGTCGCCACACTAACCCACCGGTCGTCGTCTTCTTCATCGCCTCCTCCGCCCCCACCACCGGCACCGCCCACCGGACGTCTCCCACCGCCCGACCCTCCGCCCGTCGCCCGCTGCCACCGCCGGACCGGCCGCCGCCCCCGACCCCTCCTTCTAGGTCCGCCGGCGACCGGAGGCCCCCCAGGTAACCCTGGAACCCTAACCCGGCGCCACCCTAACCTCCTTCTCCGGCTCCGGTGACAGCGCGAGCAGGGCTGCGCAGCGGCGGCGCGAGCGGACCTGCTGGACCGAGAATCGCGTGATCGCGCTGGAGCGCGACTCGTCGCGATTTAGACTTAACCATTGAAGAAATAGGATGGAACTGTTGATAGGGTCACTAGCAAAATCGTTAAGGCTATGGCGCGACCGGTCGCGCTTTGTCCGGAGCGCGCGACCAGTACGCGAGCGCGGCCTAGCCACCTAGCCTGTTCGGTGTGTACGACGGGCTCAATGCATGCACTCGTGTTTGCAACCCGTCGGCCCGTCGAGCTAAAACGTGCAACGTCGGCTAGCCTAGCAGACTTTATTCGGCCTACATTGGCGGCGGCCCATAAATATCGCATGATACAACAGACTGTTATTCCAGGTCATGCATACGCAAGTTGGCCCTTGGTCTTTATGGGGGGCTAGATGGAGTTGATACATGATGATGAAAAGACTAAGTTAATTTGTGATATATACTAAACAAAAACTTAATTATTCTACGCGTTATTAGCCTATGTGCATTTAACATTAGCCTATATATGTGTATTTGACTTCTTAAACATTGATTATGACATAGTAAGTATTCTGTTTTATATCGTGACTATAAACGACCTATATATATTCTGAGTACTGTATTCGCAACATCAACATGTGTATTTTGACTATCAACCTATAGATATTATGACTATCAATCTACATGTATCTAAGTACCAACTTGTTTGTATTCGGTGCATCAACCTATGTATTTTGACTATCAGCCTACAAATATAGTGTCTATCAATCGAGATATATTCTAAATATCAACCTGTGTATTCTGACTATCAACCTGCATATATTATCACTATCAATCCACATGTATTCTAATTTCTAAATATCAACCCGTGTATCCACACATCAACATACTTTGTATTCTGACTACCAACCTATATATATTATGACTATGTAGATTGATGTTATCAACATGTGTATTCAGGTAATACACAAATTGACAGTTCAGACAAAATTGATAGTTTAGAAACTACTCAAGTTGATATAGAGACAACATATAGGTTGCTACACAAATCATATAGCATGTAGATACATGTTGATCAGTAACCATGTAATTATTCACATAAGTTGATAAACGGTATACACATATTGATATATTAAATGGTTATAGGATACATGTTGCCTATAATCACGTAGATTGCCATACATACTGTACTTTTTCCTTTATTACTAGATGTCCACAAGCACAACATTAGGTTGACAATCCCTTGAAATTGAACCCAGCGAACACAACAATCACATAGGCTGCCATCTAACTAAAATTGATCACAACAAAGCACATCAAACAAGAGAAGGGGATGCAAAGCTTCATGTCCAAATCTATGTCTAGATTGTCAGTCAATGGTGCAGATTTGTATAGATAGTAAATGGTGCAAATTTGTACAGATAGGGGAACTATGATTAAATAGGATAGAAATCGGGAACCACAACGAATTGAGAATGCGACAACTAAAAGGGATTTGAGTCCAACAAGGAATGGCGTGAATTTTTACGACGTTGTTGTGCATCAACGACAAAAGGAGGAAGGCGCGGAGAGAGGAGAAGGTGCGGCACGAGAAGAGGGAGGACCGGCGTGAGAGAAGACGCAAGGAGCTCGCCCAAAACCTCAAGCAAATCTCATGCTTATTCAGTCCGCATCACCAAAATGTGGAATATAACACATTGTTAGATACTTTGTATATACGTTGCTACTACAAATTCCATATAAGTTGATAGTCGCGTAATATAGCTTCAAAACATATCAAATATGGATCTAGTTTTATAGATCTTGTTGCAAGGAACTAAACGGCCCAAACGGAATTCAAAATGGATGCTTGATTACATAGTTTTCTTGTTTTTTAAAATGCATGTCTATTTTCAATGATGATATCAGCGCATTGCTTGGTTGACCTTTGTGCGTGAGTGGTTATGGCAACTTGGACCGGTGGAGGAAACATGGGATCTCTTTGATTGGCCGGAGGGGAGGATGCGGTCGCGTGATTGGTGGTAGGAGGGGGTCACGCGTTGAGCTTATAGCGCGATGGGTCACGCGTTATCATGGTCCGGGCCTGGCTCGGCTTTATATATATGAGAAAAATCCCCATTTGACACTGAAAAAATAACCCATTCCTTCCATGACCCTCAAACACTTTTCACTCCCTATTTGACACTGAGTTCAATTTTCATTCCCGAAATGACACTGCCGCGAGATGTGGGTGCTAATAGCGTTTAAAATGACATGAAAAGACGGTTTTGTCATTTGTGAGTTATGTTGTGTAACTGTAACTTCTGTTACATCATTTAGATCATTTAGACTGATTTTTCTTCCATCATGATCCTCTCGGGTGAAAATATATGTTGTTGTATTGTCCACATGATGGAAGAAAAATTATAGTCTAAATGATCTAAATTATATAACAGAACTTACAGTTACACAACATAACTCACAAAGGGGCAAAATCATCTTTTCATGTCACTTTTAACGTTGTTAGCACCCACATTTCACGGCAGTGTCATTTCAAGAATGAAAATTGAACTCGTGTCAAATAAGGAATAAAAAGTCATTTTCAGTGTCAAATATGGAATTTTCTCTCTATATATATATATATACTCGTACGGGCGATGCGCCTAGAGTTCGGAAGGCTGCGGGGTTTGAGTCTGGTTCGGTCGAGATTTTGTTGACAAACTTTATTATTAGATAAAGATAAAAGGTAAAGATTAGGGTTTTTAAAAAATTAAGACATATCGTTGAATCAATTCTTGCTTTAGTATTTGGGCCTTGTTTAGTTCCCAACTTGGGGAGGCCAAATTTGGCATTTTGTCACTGTGGCGTCACTGTAGCATTTCGTTTGTTTTTGTGAATAATTTTTCCAAACATTAATTAATTAGGCTCAAAATATTTGTCTCGTAAAGTACAACAAAACCGTACAATTAGTTTTTGATTTCATCTACATTTAGTACTCCATGCATGTGCCGGTATTTTGATGTGATGAGAATCTTCTTTTTGCATAGTGGAATTTGGGGGCAAACTTTGAGAACTAAACAAGGCCTAGGTAGAGAGGAGAGAGGTAGCGATATTTTAACTTTGAAAAACTTTTTGAAAACATCAACAATTCAAATAAATATAGTAGCAAAAAAATTATCCCACGTGGGGTTATAATAATTATATAAATTTGGTTACTCTGTTGACTGCTCTCAGAAAAAAATAAAGGAGACAACTAGAACGAGGGTCCTCTCCCGATAAAAAAACATCAAAGCTCACCAATCCCCGACCTTATCTCTTCATCTTCGCTCGCCGCCTACGCTTTTCTCGCCCCCGCCGCCTCCAACTTCAGCGGCGTCCACCCCGCCTCCACTGCCGACCTCCGCCACAACCCTCACTAACCTCTCCTACCCCTTTGCACTTCCCTCTCCCTCGAAGCTCACCCGCCGCCTCCAACGCCCCTCCAAACTCAGGCAGCACCGTCGCCGGTGTGCCGCCGGTGCTAACCGCTTCGGTCATGATGCGCCCGCCACCCCGTCCCGCCCAGCGCCTGTCGCCACCGCCTGTCCTCCAACCTCCCCCGGCCATCCCTCTAGATCCGGCGAATATAGATTCCCTCCCCAGCTCCAAACCCTGAAACCCTAACCTCAACCCCAACCCCTAACCCAATTTCGAGCTCGCCGGAGAAGAGGTGTCCGTCGAAGAAGAAGATGAGATCACCGGAGGTGGAGTACGTTCTTTCGATTCGGCGAGTTACTTTTTTTATTCGATTGTTACCTTCTCCGTTTTTTTTCTTTTTTTTGTCTCCTTCTCATTTTGGACATACTTTTTTCCAAATCTGGATGGCTCTCGAGTTAAGACTAGGCTCTCTTTCTAGATTTTGGGAAAAATAAGGGGATATATACGAGCACACGTGGATGTGTGCCATTAGCTGGACTCAAAGTGATTTGCATGCCAAACCATCGGCCCTTTTCCGACTCGGTTACAGATTTCAAATTTACAATCGATGTTCCGATTCGGATCTGACCACCCGTACCTACACATCCGTATTTGCCGAAAATCTGCCTGTACCATCGGATCCCCAGACTATTTCTCTTGCTCGATCATATCCTTCTCGTCTCTTTCCTTCAACCACGATCGAATCGCCATGCCACGGCGGGTGGCCAAGAGGGCGAGGCTCTGCCGCCGCCGTTCTTGTTGGTCCGACCTCCCGCCCGACCTCCTCCGCGAGGTCATCCACCGCCTCCCCGCCATCGCCGACCGCCTCCGCCTCGGCGCCGTGTGCCGGCGATGGCGGCGCGCGGAGCGCGCCCACCCGCACCAGCCCGCCCCCATGCCGTGGCTCGCCGCCGCGGGGCACTGCGTCTGCATCCACGACGCCGCCGTCCACCGCGTCGCCCTCCCCGACGACGCCCGCGCCGCCGCCTGCCGCGGCTCGTTCGGCAACTGGCTGGCCCTGGTGCCCATATCGCCGCCTCCCTGCGAGCCCTTCCTGCTGAACCCTTTCAGCATGGCGTGGATCCCGCTGCCGGCGTGGACGGCCGAGGGCACGATCAGCAAGATCGTCCTGTCGTCGGCGCCGGACTCGGAGCACTGCACCGTCGCCGCCGTCGTCGGCCCCGAGTTAAGCAAGGGGCTCCGGCGTGGCAGCGTCGCCGTCTGCCGCCTCAAGCAGAAAGAGACCTCTAGCCCCTGGTGGCGCATCACCGAGACGTTCTACCTCGAGGACATCGCCTTCTTCCAGGGGAAGCTGCACGCCGTCGACGGGCAAGAGCAAGCCTACGTCTTCGAGGACGGCGAGCTCGACCGGATGCGTTCATGGCCGCTGCTCCACCGTGCTCAGGTGGCTCAGTTCTCCGCCCACAATAAGTACTACCTGGTTCCCTGCCATGGAAGGCTGCTGATGGTCTGCCGGAGCTTCGGGACAAGCCGTGTCCCCGGCGGCGGGTACCATACCGTCGGGTTCAAGGTCTCCGCGGTGTCCCAGCACAGCTACGGCAGGACCGCCCCTCCGCCGCCGGCGCCGGTCAAGAGCTTCGACGGGCACGCGCTCTTCGTCGGCGACGCCTGCTGCGGTGCTTTCGCGGTCGTCACCGGCGGAGGTGGCGGCAAGATCAGGGAGGACCAAATTTGCTACGCCGACGATGAGACCAACACAAGGGTAGCGATCCTCGGCGACACCGGACCAAGCGGCTACGGCTACCGGCGGCCGTTGCGCCTGCTGCAATCCTACGATATGGGCACCAAATGCTTCCGTAGGTACCAACCCGGGCGTCAGACGGGTCCATGGCAATGCGTCACGGCGCAGCGCCTCCTGCGCAGGGAGGCCTTGCCGCCGCCGCCGGCAACAGAGTTGGGAGACACGCTGCTGCTGTGGGAGGTGATGAGCAGCCTCGGTTCAAACCAGACGCCGTGCTACTGCAGGAGCGGGAGACCATCGCATGACCCAGACATTCATGTCATAGACTTGATTGTGCTTGTGTACGACCAAGGCTGGCGCTTCACCCAAACCGGGAGATCAGTGCAAGAGGCTAAGCAAAAGGCAGCACGCGAAGCCGTCGGCTTTCTCCGCAGTCGATACCGCAGGGTGCTGGATGACAGCCCATGGAGCTCTGTACCTCACTCTCAGAGTAATCTCGATGAGGATGAGTATGAAGACGATATTGAAGGGTACCAAAGTGCTTGAGGATCAAACAACTCTTGTATAGATCATTTCCTTGCCTGTAGTGTGTTATATATACTTCCTTGTACGAGATACGATAAGAGTGATATAGATATATAATGGCGGTGCCTCTGCCCCCATCCATCCATGCCGACAAGGCGAGGGTGACTGCATTGTTTAAAGGAAAAGTGTATGCATTCAAACTGGGTTGGCACAAAAAGCTTCCCATTCCACTTCTTAGATCTCTCACTTTCTTGCCCTAAAAAATGATCTCTCGCTTTCTTCTCTCCTCTCCCTCATATGCCATCCCGAACCCTAGCATCATCTCCTCCTGGATTTGGCGTCCCCTCCCATCACTACCGGAAACCCGGCGTTTGCCGAGTGCATTTTTGTCGGGCACTCAGTAAAGACATGATTTGCCAAGTGTCTACAAAAAAGCGCTCGGCAAAGAGCCAACACTCAGCAAAGCTCGTGTTTGCCGAGTGTCGAAAAACCCACACTTGGCAAACACGAACTTTGCCAAGTGTCAGGCCAGTGACACTCGGCAAGCCAGGGCAAGTGCCCAGCCCGTGCCACGCGCACCAACGGCCGTTGGCGGCTGTTTGGGCTGTCAGCTCTTTGCCGAGTGTCAGGCCAGCGACACTCGGCAAAGCCGCGGCACGTTCTCAGCACGTGTCATGCACTGTTACAGAAAGCGTCATCACAAACGGCTACATCACAAACGGTTGTGAAAACCCCATCACAAATGGTTTTTAAAAAAACCATTTGTGATATGAGCCATCACAAACGGTTTTACAAAACGGTTGTGATGTGGGCATCTCAAACGGTTTGTAATAGGAACCGTTTGTGATGTGTGTATAACACATGTTCAAATCACATTTTGAAGTACTAAATGACTTCAAATCAAAAGGTGTTGAACTATAAAGTTTCATATCTGCTGAAGATCTACAACTTTGATATTGACCGTTTTTTCATACGATGTTGTGAGAGTAACATTGTTCACAGAACTTATAGGTCTCTCTTGTAGTTTATGAGGAAACTCTATGAAACCTATAAGATTTGTGAACAATGTTACTCTCACAACATCGTATGAAAAAACGGTCAATATCAAAGTTGTAGATCTTCAGCAGATATGAAACTTTGTAGTTCAACACTTTTTGATTTGAAGTCATCTGGTCAACGGAAACTAAGTTTGTGAGTTTTTCAAACAACCTCGGATGAAGAAATAGGCAAAATAAGAGTTGTAGAGTTCAAAAAGTTATGAAACTCTGTAGTTGACAACTTTTTCATTTGAAATCATATAGTCAACTAGATCTAAGTTTGAATGTTATCAAATTTGAAATTCAAATTTTGTAAACGACCTCGGATGAAAAAACGGTCAACATGAAAGTTGTACATCTTCAAAAGTTATGAAACAGAGGACGAGAAATAGAGGCAGCTTGATGAGCTTGAGCGCCATAACCGGGTGTGGCAAGAGCAGATGTTTGCCTACATGCAGAACATTGGTGCACGGGTGGGTGAAGGTCCACCGCCGGCACCGCCGATGCCATGCCCTCCACCATGTGTTCCCATTTCTCTCATGAGTCACTTGAGAACCTTATAATTTTATTTCACAACTTTAACAACTTAGTCGGTTACCTTAGACAACCTTAGATTGTAATGTTGTAATACTTACTCTTGGCAAAAGACTCGGCAAAGGCTCGGGCCTGCCAGCGGTGAGCTCTGGTCGGCCGTGGCCAACTCTGGGCAGCTCTGGCCGGCCACGGCCAACTCTGGGCCGCTCTGGCCGGCTACGGCCATCTCTGGCCAATTCTGGGCGGCCGCGGCCAGCTCCGGCCAACTCTGGCTGGCCACGGGCTGCCCACGGCCGGCCAGAGTTGGCCAGACCTGGCCATTGATGGCCAGAGCGGGCCACAGCAGGCCGGTGGCTGGCCCGAGCCTTTGTTGAGTACTTTGCGGAGAGTAAACATTAAAACCTTATAGTTACATATCTATTAGTTTTAGTTTGTTACTTTGAGAACTTGTTTATGTCGTAAATCTTGTATCACACATGGAAAATGTTCTCTTTTGTGCAAAATCCTAGCTCGGTGGCGTCAAATGATGCGCCTCAAGATAATGCGGAGTGCTCGCGTGTTGTTCCAACCTCCTCCTCGGTGACTTGCGATTATTTCTGGATGTTTATTTGTGTACTTGTGAACGAATTTACTTGTGAACTTGTGGATTTATGTGTTGTCGAACTTCCTCTAGTGTTTGTGGATGTTTATTGTGGAATTATGGTTGTGAAAGGTCGATGTCTATATATATAAACTGCATGTGATGCTTATTATCATATATATGAATTGCTTGTGATGTTTGTTTGCGGGGGTCCTTTTAACGCGATAAGTAAATAAAAATAGGGGTAACCTGTTTGCCGACTGTTTTGGCTTTAACACTAGGCAAACAGGTTGTTTCTGTCGTTTCTGGACAGGTCTTTGCCGAGTGTTAAGGATTTGCCTAGTGTTTTGGTATTAACACTCGGCAAACACCAAGCCTTTGCCGAGTGTCTTGGAGCTGACACTCGGCAAAGCCTCCGTTAAAAACTCGTAAACGGGGACGGCCATTATCGTGCCATCTTTCAACGGCCAAGTCCATCTGTTAGTGCTTTATTTTGCCGAGTGTCTGTTCTGGCACTCGGCAAAGCCTTTGTCGAGTGCCCGACAAAAAACACTCGGTAAAGGCGGCTTTGCCGTCACCCTGTATGCCGAGCTGCCTTTGCCAAGTGTTACACTCGGCAAAGGCTTTGCCGAGTGTTTTTCGGGCTTTGCCGAGTGCCTGGGGCACTCAGCAAATGCTCGGTTTCCCGTAGAGCATGGCGTGTTATGGTAGTCACTCAAATTAATTCGGCTAATGCTCCACTCAACCTCACCCCATCAGCAGCATTGATGGGTCTTTAGAAATTTCAAACAAATTAACCATGAAATGTCGGGTAGAGTCTCGATTAACCACCTTCTTTCACGATCGAAACAATGCATATAAGAAAATATAAATCAACACAAATTTTATAATATAAGGCTGTCAAACAACGCATGGCTTGAACTCCACGGACCAACCATTAGGAAGTGTACATGGACAGGTAAAAGAAGCGACATACTCAACTACACTAGCATCACCTGAAAATACAGCCACAAGAAAATCTAGGTATACTAATACTCTGTAAGACTTATCCGACTAGTGGTATATACATAGCCGACCAGTGGTATATACATAGCCAACTCCTAAACATGCAAGGCTTTTGGCTAAGAGATCTGTTTTACCAAAATGTGACTAAGATTTCACCCTTATTTTCATATTTTAGCACTCAAATTAAATTAAACATAACCATTACTAGGTTTGTACTATCAAAAACAAGCATGGTAGCAAACATAACCGTTACTAGGTTTGCAACTATCAAAAACAAGCATGTCTCAAAAACAAGCAACATGAATATTTTCAGCACACAACAATAAATTCATTCTCTCATTCTCATGTCTTACTACGGTGTGGCACTGTGGCATAGGGAAGAAGCGGTTTCATATACCACGAAAGACGGACAATTAGAATTGATTTTAACCTTGCAAGGATAGACCTAACCACACGACAAATGCACACCCGAAGGTCACATATGACATTTTTTTCCAAATCTTAAAAATCAACTACTCCACCAATCTCGAATGTCCTCCAGACACTAATAATCCCCACCTGTACTTCCCAGAGCCTACCATAAGTTAACAACTATGCCGCTCTCATCCACAGGGATGGATCATGTATCACAACAAAGGAGATCATTCATGATGCGAGTAAAAGAACAGGAAATGTACATTAGTTTACCGGTCACATTAAAAACCCGCATGCAGCTAGTACGTTCAAAACCTGACCAATAGTGCCAACAACGGACAGGCATTCGATCACAAGTTCATGTATCCAGATTGGGTCTCCAGCATTACCTAAAGAGTACAAACAACTCGTAAGCATCACAAATGGTTTCTAGGATCATGCATACTAAGGTTTCAAGCAACTCCTAGAAATCTAAATGCATAATAACATAAATAAATCACAATGGATATATAGTTGTAAACATAAAAGGTTACACTCTGGTGCTTTCTTTCCTCGGCGTCCTTGGGCCCTCCTGAGTCTTGGCTCAGGTCTTACTCAACAATCTTGGTCAAATTAGCTTGAGCTTGACGCATAAAGAAACACATTCATGCTATGACATGCACAAACATAGCCTTAGCTAGGATGGTGAGGTGAGCTTATGTATAAATATTTTCACAATCGTTTACCGAGTAAGTGCATATCTCTTCTTCAAAAACATGAAAACCTTCACATGGAAGGTGTGTTCTTAGATTTTTACTCTTGTCTGAAGATTTTCTTCGTTAACTTAAGACAAGTTTAATAAAGTTTCAGCACATGGAATCATGCAAAACTTAGTAACTTTCAACACGCAAGCATGTAAATGCTCCAACTCAGTTTTAACTTGACCAAAACCTATTAAAAAAACAAGGATTAATTTGGAATGTCATGCACAAGTTATTTGCACAGCAAGTTTCCATGAACAAGTATGAATGATAGCCAAATTAAATTCTTTTCAAAGTAGCACTAGATTACATATAAATGAAAAGCTAAGGATTTAAGGGCCTGTTTGGTAGAGCTACATCTGATTCTGATTCTTTATGGGAGCTGATTCTCCGAGCGAAGTGATGATTATGTGCCAGTAAGTGATTCTCTTTGATTCTCTATCATGAACTTTGAAAATTAGGATAGGAGAAGCTACTTTTCTCAGCTCCCAATCTCCTAGTCCATTTCAAAGAGTCGCTCCACAGAATCAGCAGAGAATCACTTCTCTCTAAAAAAACCTATTTGGCAGAGCTTCTCCTATATTCACTAGAGAGTCAGCTATAAGAGCTCTGCCAAACGGGGCCTAAAGATGATTTTCTCATGATTCTTTCAAGGATGAAAAAACAACTTACTCTAAGCATAAAAAGTTACTTTGCTTCACTAGAAATGAATATTTAACATGCATGCATTACAATTTAAACATTATTTCGATCTAGAAATTTATTTCTGAAGCTAGATAAACTTTCTGGGCATGAAACTTCTACAGAAGCTAGATACGTGTACGACATGCTCTCTGTGTATGTTTCAGTATTTGTAGCAACATATGCAATTTATAGAAAGATTTACAAGTTTCAGCAGCTGTCAACAGTAATAAAGCATAACTCTTAACATATTGACATTAAGATGCTCAACTTTGCTTAGAGACATTCATAAACATGAATGTTTCATAATTTTTTGAGCACAAAAGGTATTTATTTCATTTTTCATAGCTTAAACTTAGCATAAATTGTAAATGCGGTAAAAACACATTTTTCATGTCAAGATATAGCATAATCAGATGAATATGCTCACATGCACAACATGGAATGTGGATTTGCAATTTTATCATACTCGGATAATTACTTATACATTTTACAAGGTCACAAGCATGTTTTCAAACATAAAAACAAACCTACAGAAGGTTTAATTTCACCTGTGCATGTGTATTTCATGGAAACATCTATTCACAAGGAGGATTTACTATTTTATCATTTCTCTACGATGTTTTATCATTTATACAAAAGAAATATCGAAAAACAAAAATACTTTCATGAAAACCCCCTAGAACTTTTCCCATCTAAACAAATTAGCCCCTGCTGTTTTATGGAACAGCCCCTAAACTTCTTCTCCGACTCTCCCTCGGCCTTTTTTCTAGAAACCTCGGCATTCAAAAAACCCGACCTGTGGAGGGTAA
The DNA here is from genome assembly GCA_900205405.1 of Echinochloa crus-galli. Classification (NCBI taxonomy): domain Eukaryota; kingdom Viridiplantae; phylum Streptophyta; class Magnoliopsida; order Poales; family Poaceae; genus Echinochloa; species Echinochloa crus-galli. The sequence continues at coordinate 761,606 of OAMR01000449.1, forward strand.
GACCACCCCCACGGTATTGTATTAAGAAGAAGACCTTCTCACACAGGTCGAGAAAATTCCTGGGCCCCTACCCCCACCCATATACAGCGGCACTGCAACCCACATGAGATTTAGGCTGGCCTTAGACCTGTGCTTTGGCGTGGGATAGGCGAGGGAATTTTTTTACAATGAAATTCGCACCCAGCAGGGTTTGAACTCCCGACCTCCCCGAAGGGAGGCATATGACGCGGCGGCACTGACCAACTGGTCGTGCTGCCGTTCGCAGAAACCTCGGCATTCATTAACTGAGCACGACAACATCGACGACGCCACTCAGCCTTGATGGCATGATGCCTCGCCTCCTTTTTGCCTGACCTCCTGGAAATAGGGTAGCCTATGATGAAATATTTAATTTTTTACCATCATTACGAATGGCCACTTCTCAAATGTCAGATTTACCATCACTAGAGAGAAGACTCGCATACCTAGCATGACACATCTGCGCGCCAACGTACGCGGATAGACCATGCGAGATGTCTTTTTTGCCCCTGCTATTTCACTACCGTGGAGGCCGGCGGTCCGAGGAGGCAGACCGCGTCGATGGCGCACCTCGCGCGCCTTCGAGGAGCGTGTCGGGGAAGACGGGTCGAGCGCGCGAACGATCGGGAGTCAGCGGCGCCGTCCCGTATCACGGCGGCCCTGGCGGAGCCTCAGTCTGTTCACGGGTTGGTTCAAAACCAGCTAACCCATCAACCCAGCCCAAACCGAACCGTTTAAGGCCTCGTTCGATTCGGCCTGGAACGGCCCGGAATGCAGCCCCGGCCGGATTGGTCTGGCCTGGGTTGAAGTCGGGCCGGACGTAGAATGATTGTTCGGTTAGGCAGGCCGGAACAAAGACGGCCCGGGAACAGGCCCATTCCGCCCCTCTATCCGTCGGGTCGAAGCCGGGTCCTTCCCTTTCCAGGAATGGTTCCGATTCTCGCGGTGGGAGAGGCGGCGATGGCGCAGCTGCGGCGGCATGACGACGACGCCTTCCTCCACCTGACGTCCAGCTTCTCCCCGGTAAGTCGCCGTGCATCCTTCTCCGCTCTCCTCTCCTCTTCCGTTCTTGGTCATCGCTGTTCTTGGAGATAGCGCGGGAGGGCGCGTCGAGGACGCCGGCGCCAAGTAGATCCCGCCGCGGCAGAGGAGGAGGCCGTTGCAGCAGTCGATGGCAGGGCGCATGCGCTGCATGGCAGGAAACCTAGGCCGACAGCGACCCTGCGCCAACACCAGCCTGCCTGCTTGCCTACGGCGGACGGGTGGATCATTGATGGATCTTGCCTCCGGCACAAGGCGCAGGGGCATCATACATTTCGGTATTCAGTCCCCGTGGCTTTCATTGTTTCTAGTTTTGAGTTTTCATGGCAAAGAGAATGCTAAATTTTCTTGCTAGCTCGTCAGTTTTATTCCTGTCAAATAAAGCCCGTCAGTTTTATCATGCGCTTTCAGTGCGATCCAGTATTGAATTGAATCTGCATCATGGACGCAATTAAATGTAATAGGCTCACTTATGAAGGTTGAGAGGCCCGATTTCATTTTGATCAGTTCCCAGAATACATGGCTGAGCAATATCCTAGTCATTCACGGCTGAAGTTTTGGTTTGATCAGTCATAACCTCTGATTTCTTGCTCAGACGACAATGCATTATTTTTCTCTATGTCGATGGCATTATTAGTAGTTGCTGGTGACAGTGAGCCAATGCATTATTTTCCATTCTGCTGTCAGAGTGATTGTGTTTCTACTTTGCAAAACCTACTACTGTTCCATTGATTTTGAATTTCTATGCATGATCTATTCCAGAGGCTGATTCAGTAAACATAATGTCAGTGCTGATTTTGCATCTCTGCTATGTAGTTTTCCATACTAGAAGTTGCTCAAACTTGTGTCCTGTTGAATGTTTTGTCAGAGGTGGGGTTACACATTGAATGAGATTCAGATCAGATTTTGCTCTTGGTGTCAGACAGAAATTGGTAGCTCCAAGATTAGATTGTTTTATGCTTTTAGTCAGCGACAGAAATTACTAGAACCATTTGCAATGGGGCGAATCTTGAGTGCAAAGTGTTGTAACTCCACTGCGGTCTAGCTTGCAGCCAAGCAGCACTCTGCTATTGAGTGGTGCAGACATCATACTTTTCTAGTTTTCTGGTATAAACATGCTGCATAGGAGAATTCGCATCATCTGATCAGTTTAACATTCCGAATTAGAGAACATCTGTAGAGACATATAGTTATTTTTTTCCCATTTGACGTGATTGGGTGTGTTACCTCTTCCTGTGTAGGCTGTAATTGCATCAGGCTGTAATTTCATCTAGTGCAAGTGCTTGTGCATGCTTTTGAAAAATGCCATGACTCACTATGCAGCTATGCTATACTCTTTTTTGGATGAGTCCCTCTGTTATTGGGCGTAACGTTCTCCATTCTGAGTTTCTGCTATCTGCCAAATGCATTACCTTTGGTTGTACTGTTATTTTTGTGAGTCCTGATTTCTGACATGAACTGTTGTTTTTTACCCCTACAGGCAATGTGTTTCTGAAACTTGGTTCGGAGCTACGTCTCATCCCCCGCGATAGAGTTGGAGCTGTGAATGTGTCTTTCTAGAGGATACAATACATTATTATGAGCAAAACTCGAGAGAATAAGCTACTGTAATTAGGCTGACTCCAACAGCGGGAGGCAAATGCATTTTTGCCTCCCACTGAGTACTGTGCGCGTCGAAAAACGCCTCCAACAGACGAGGCAAATGGGGAGGGAAACTTCCTTCGTAGGAGAGAGGAGATGCAAAATTGCATCGCCTCTCTCCTCGAAGGCATCCGCCGCTGGAAGGAGCAGGGAAGGCGGGAAGGAGCAGGGAAGGTGGGAAGGGGAGCAGAGAAGAGGAGAGGGGAGGGGAGCTCCGGCAGCCGGCGCGCCACCCTGCTCCGTTGCTCCCATTAACTGACCTCCGCGTCGTCGAAGGGGCCGGCTGCGCGCGCGGGAGAAGGAGAGCGTCGCCCGTCGTAGCAGAGGAGAAGCTCCGCCGCGCCGCGGAGGCCGCCCCTACGCCGAGCACCGCCGCACGAGCTCTGCCAAGCGCCACTGCTGCCGGCAGGAGGGGGAGGGAGCCGGCCGCGAGGCGAGGGAGCCCGCCGCCGCATCTGCTCGCGCCGAATCCGGCCGCCGCGGCAGCGAGAAGCTCGAGGTCGAGGGAAGATGGCGGCGGCCGGGCTGAGGGACGGGATTTTTTACCCTGCACCTGCAGTTACTGTGCGCGAGGCAAACTTCCCTATGCCTCTCCAATTCTGCCTTTTATTGTTGGAGTCAGCCTTAAGCTCCTATTTTTGCATTCAGTCATGTGCTTTTGTTTCCTGGTGACCCAAGCTGGCTTTTTTTGTATGTCATATCAGTTTTTGCTTGTTTGTGTTCTAGCTATGTGACGTGTGTGCAAGCTTCTGCATGTTGCTGTGATGCGCTTATTGTAAGTCCAGTGGTGTTTTTAAGGTCTGTCTTTTGATATTGTTCTACTTGTCAACAGGGTTTGAATCCCTATCCGAACACAAAGTTTATAGAGGTGGATTAGAGCCAAGAGGATTCACTCCCCCACCAGGTTTGAGTGAGATCGGATGGATTCACTTAGTCCTCCCCTATATTTGTTCCTCTAGGTGATCTGTTCCATCCCAGCCGAATGAGACCTAAGTATGTTTGAGAGGTCTTCGATGGTTTCCAAGCTAAACCCGTTCGTTTTGGGAAGGTATGCGGTTCGACTGGTTTAGAACCAGTAAAAACCCGCTCAACCCGCTCAGCGTCGTCGCGGGACTCGCCGCCCAACGCGTCCAGGCAACCCGCTCAGCTTATTGGGCTCCTGCTGCTGGCTCGACCGGCGACGCGGCGGGGTGTTTCCGCTGGTGGACCGTTCTCCGTGGGCCTACGGTGAAAGGTAGGTTGTTGGGCTGCTTGTGGAGAGGGAAAGCTGCCGTGGCCCATCTTTCGACCTGCCTGTTTCAGTTTCTTGCGCCAGCCGCCTGCGGATACGGATGCGGTGGGAACGTCCTCTGCAGACCACAGTTTCCGAGTTTCCACTCACAAAACAAGAGAAAATGGAATTCTTTTTTTTTGCTTCAGCGGGTTCTCGGTTCTCCGGGCCCACTTGCTCACGCATCGCGTATGATATGAGTATGACGCGTTTCTGGATCCTCAGGGTCCTGGGGCTGCAAGATGATGATGTGTAAAGTTGACTTGCCTCCAACATACATACCTCTTTTTTTAATAAGTATATAAAAAAACATACGCTCTTTTTTTTCGAACTGCCCAACATACCCCGTGGCCCGTAGAAGAAGATGCGTATTTCTTTTCACGTGCGCTAATGGAAAACAGTTAACGAGTTCTTATATTGATTTGATCGATCGAGGTTAGTGAGGACTGAGGAATAAACCACCTAGACACTTCAGAAGCTAACAGAAAAGGTTTCAAAAACAGAAAAAGTAGCGATTGCCCTTAACAAAAGAAAAAAAGCAAAAGCCATCATAAGCGGCGATTAGACGGCTCCATCCTGCCTTTGGATGCGTATACAAGCACACGCATTTTACTTTCGGTCCTATACAAGCCAAGGCACATAGCAGATCCATGCGGCGCGTATACACCAGACGAACACGAAAAAACAGCCACGTAAACAAACCAAGCTGAGCGGGTTCCAGCAGCGTCGGCGCCGCGTAGATGGACGCCGGCGAGAAGGCGAGGTTCGCATTGGCGCCGGCGCCGGCGGCGCCATCTCCCTCGTCGGGCGCGAGCTGCTTGGTGACGAGGAGCGAGAGCACCGTCAGGCCGGCGCGGTTGGTCCTGCGCACTTCTTCAGTCGCCCGGCTTCTCTCTCCGGCGGCCGCGGCAGCGGCAGTGCGGGCAGTTCCGGTGCGCGCGCCGCGCGGAGCCACACGTCGACGCAGGCAACGTGGAAGAGGTGCCTGCACGAACGCGGGCAGCGCCGCGACGGCCTCCTCCGACTCGGCCAGCCCCGCGGCGAGTGCGAGCGGCTCTTCCGGCGCGGATGCCGGAGCCCGCAGCGCGGCCTGGGCCCGGATCCCCGGCGCGACCAGCCATCCGAGGAGCATGAGCACGATTCACATTCAGAGTTGGGTGACAATCCGGCAAGAACCTTTGGCCGAAGCATGGAGCTCCAGAGGCAAACGCAACTGATTTCAAACCAACTAGACCGTGAAACCAGTCCAACCCGACCCGCTCAGCCACCCCTGTGCAGATCTACGAACCGCTCCAGCCCGGTGAAACTGTTCGCCGACGGCCTGGCTGGGTTGAAAAACCAGCGGGTTCCGCTCTAACCCGTGAGTGAACAGGCTGAGCGGAGCCGTCCCCGGAGGCGATGGCGGCCAGGAGCTCCATCGCCTGGATCCGCGCCACGATGCGCGTCGGAGCCGGCAATCGCCGAGACCGCCTCGAGGGCCTCCTCCTGTACGCGCGGCTTAGGGCACTCGAGCAAGGCCACGAGGGGGCGCCGCCGCCGCCTGGGACGTTGGAGGCCATGACGCGGACCCTGGCGAAGAGGTTCCGCACGTCGTGCCGGTGGCATCAGCGCTGGGGCGCGGCACCACCAGCGCCTGCGCCCGGGTGAGCGCGCCCGACGCATGCACATCGTCGAGCCGCGCCGCGCCGCGAGCGCGTCCAGCGTCGCGGCCAGGACGTCGAGGTCGCTGCGGAGGCGCAGCTTGCCGCCGCCGTAGTGCCGACCCTGGCTCCGCGGCACCTGCTCCAGCGCCCCTGGCTCCGCGTCGCCTGGCGTGGACCGCCTCTGCTGGGCGGGGGAGTCGTCGTGGTCAGCGTCCCGGTCGGCGGCGACGTCGACGACGGAGGCGCCGCGTTCGTTCTTGGATGCGTCGGCGGCTGCCTCGGCGCCGGCGCTGGCGATGAAGTCCTGGAGCATCCTTTGTTGGATGCAGTAGAACCTGGAGCCCTAGTGGCCAACGAGGCGGAGGCGGATGTACCGCGCCCACCGGGGTACATCTCGAAGTCCCGGAACGTGGAGGATGTTTCCGGGTACTTGTCCTTGTCGCGGCGGTCGCGTAGTTGTACTCGGCGCCGCTGGGCTCCAGATGGTGCGACTGCGCGGCGCCCGCGGGACGACGATGCCGTTCTCGTCGTGCCCCACGAAGGCCGAGGCAGCGATCGGGCGACGACGTTGACGCGTGCGACGGCGGGGGGATCGGAGGGATCAGACTATCAGAGCCCCACGGAGACGACGACCACCGGTGCGACGGCGGCGGCTCGGCCTTGGGCGCCGCGGCGGCGCCCTGGTTGGTGAGGACACGGTTGGCTGGTCAAACATAACAAGGGACCCAGTCCCAGGCTCCCGGCCGCCCGGAGAAAGGGCTGGCGGCTGCAATGGTTTTCTTTCGGGCAGAGCGAGGGATTCAATATCTCTTGTGAGTTCGATTCATGTTGTTGCTTGAGCTGAGGAGGGGCTGGAGCTAGCGAGCTGCCCATGGCGACCCCAATGGCGGCAGCGTGCAGCACTGGAAGGTTGCGAAATTGGAAATTCCCAGAGCTGGGATGGTGGAGGTTCAAGGCGCTTTGCTCAGCCTTGGAGCTTGGAAGGTAGAGTAGAGGAGGCATGGATGACAGAGATTTGGTTTCGCTAAAGGGATGGCGCGATGGATTTGGCCAGCGGATGTAGCTCTGCTCGAGTAGGAGACGGAGAGCGAGGACGAGCGAGGCAGGAGCAAAGGGAGAGGAGCGAGGGCGTCGGGCGAGCGCTTGGGGCTCGTGTGCACGCGCGTGACGCGGAGAAAGAGCTGCGCGGCCGCATGGCGCACACGCTATGACGGCCGGTTCTGCGAGCCGAGCAGCCACTCTTCCATTCAAAATTTCTCAAATTTGAAATGTATGCTTCGAAACAATTAAACGATAGAACCTAGCGGAATTTTAGGGCTACAACTTTCCTTTAAACGCCCATGCGATTTTCTCAACAGAAAAGTAGATGGGGCGCTGCAAAGTTTGGTCAAAAACCTAAAAACGCGAGTTCAAAATTTCGAGAACTTTTATTCGGTTTAGCTCTCTTAGCATTCAAATTTAAATTATCTACATTTCGAAATTAACATTAATAAACATATTCTTGTGTAGATGAAATATCAGGATTTAAAAAGTGACAGCATGAACACTTGAAGATTTTGTGGATTTCAATCTACAAAGGGTCAGATTTTGGGATTTTCACGGTGCTTAACTGAATCGACTCGATTCCGAGTTTTCAGAGAAGGGGCAAAACAGGCGTTTGACCGAATTTTGACAAAGGATTGGAAACTTCAAAACTTTGAAACTCACATAAAGGTGTAGACTAGGTGAAACAAGATAGTTTGAAATATCCATTTGGTCCATAATTTGACAATATTGTTTACTGAAACTAATTTTAAACAGCAATCAAACGTAGCTACTTTGAAATGCACACTTGGCAAAAAATCAGAAATGCACCCTATGATCATTGGCATATATGATATATGTGATGTATATGTTACACATGAGGTCATGATGATGCATAAAACACATAAACATATTCATTGGATTATTGTTTCATGAATTTTGCATAAGTTGTATTTTCAAAATTTTAAATGCACAAATTTGCATGAAATTTGAATAAAAAGCAATTAAATGCATGAGTGCACTTAAAACTCGAGATGCTCATGCATTCCGCTAACTCTTTTTCTTTTGCGGGTAGAGGAATGCATTTTCTTTTGCCAGTAGCGGAATGCAGTGTATCTGAGGACTTTCAGCAGGTGCATGGTCAGTTTGTTGTGTATGGATTATGTCCACTTATGTAATATTGGACAGGATTGTTGCTGGATCCTTTGATCAAACATGCATGGAGCAAGGCTAGTGGAGGAGTACTAGGGGCTGGATATCTACTTCCATGGAAAGGGTGCCTGTTCATATGTCACTCCAAGACCTCGATAATGTTCCGTATACCTGGTTTTCTATATTAGAAGACCTAGATGGTGATATGTTCTCTATTTCAGTTTATGACTGTTTCTGTATTACAATTTACAAGTCAGTTCAGATCAAAGAAGTTATCTGGGTGTTGGTAGACTTCACCATCGGCCCTGATTTGTTCTGCTGACCAGATCTTCGGAGTTTATATGGTTAACTATATGTTTGTTTCTTCTCGCAGATTTATGATTCCCACAATGTTCTGTAAGATGGACGCTCACATTTGATATATTTGCATGCATGTGAGCCACCTGGTAATGCATTGTCTTTGATATCCGCTCACTGTAGAGTTACTTTTCCTGAATGAAGTCAAGGGCAGAATTCAAGAAATGTTTGCTGCTGAGGAGCCTAGATCTTGCAATCCACCTATGCTGTTAACGAAAATTGATCATGTTTTACATCTTCCAGATCGGTATGTGGAATGACCTTTGGTACCTGTACCTCCTTCCATACTGACATCATCCTGATGGGTATCTGGAATGACCTTTGATATCTGTACCTCCTTTCATACTGACCAGTAAAATCTGAGACAGCAGTCCACTTACTGGCCTGAGGATTCCTCTTGTTGGCGTTAGCATGCCCTGTATCGCCCATTACCATTCAGGATAAATCATAGCTATCAATAACTGATAGGATTCTACCTACATAACCACCATCAACCTCGGTAAAAAAACAACAGGCTGAATAAATGAGCAAGATGCAATAGTGTAACCAAATTGTGCAGACAATTGTTCCTGGCAACTCTGTACACATGGACGTATGTCGGTGAAGCTTAAATGCGAATAAAACAACATCTTTGCACATGTTCTCATTCTTACACGGTATCAGCAATGTAATCAACTCAGTGCACAATATCCAGAACGCATACTTCAGGTACATCTATTTCGCTACCAGAACACGCTATTCCAGTATTCGCTCGTATGCTTACAGACTGGTTTCAGCTTATACGATCATAGTGGTACATAAGTATGACGAATCCCTACAGTTTTATAAACCCATGTAAACTGCAAGTAAGCAAGGCAGAACATATATTCTAGCTATAGTCGCTTTCCTGACAAACAATATACAACTGGGGCCACACTGAACCAGATAGACTTGGCCTTCTTTTGCTCTCAGGATTTGCACAGGCCAAACCTAGTTGCAGGAGCAAAAGCACTGCTTCGGGGTGCCAATCTTCATTGCCGAGTTCTTTGTCAACTAGGCCCACCCTACTCAAAATCTTCCGCTGTAATGGTAATGACTTGTTTTTCAGCGCTGTAATGTTTTTCAGATTCTCCTCCACAAATTTAACAAGACCAGATGAGCCTTGTCCTGTGACAAGCTGCAGTAATATCACCCCGAAGGCATACTCATCTGCCAATGGTGTCAGCTTACCAGTCATTTGAAATTCAGGATCAATGTAACCAGATGTTCCTCTTGGCGTTCCACCAGTGATGTGGTGCCAGGTGCCTGTTTCACTGACATCCTCAAGCTGGTGTGAGATCCCAAAGTCACATAATTTCATGTTGTCATCTCCATCGAAGAGAATGTTCTCGGGCTTCAGATCACCGTGGACTATGGGTTTAGGCCTTATGTTGTGCAAGAAGATTAATGCAGAGCATATGTCAAGAGCTACTGCAAGCCTTTTCCGCCATTGTAGCATTCGGCTTTGATCTCCCAGGCGCTGATCTAAGGTCCCATTTTCCAAGTACTCATACACCAACGCATTTTTATCTGGACAGGCACCAATTAGGTGGACGAGATTTTGATGATGAACCTTTTTGAGAAGTGCCACCTGCATTTCATAAGAAGAATTCAAAATTTCTGTCAAAACTTAACATGTCATCCTTTCCTACAATTTGAGTTACAAACAAAATTATGAAATAATGAAATAATTACCTCTGTGGTGTACTCCCGAAGGCCTTGCTTGCTAGCTTCATCCAATATCTTGATAGCAACCGGCTTTTCTCCAATTGAGCTTTTGAACACCTTTCCATACCCACCAGATCCAATCAGTTTGCTACTCTCTAAGGCCTTTTCAATTTCATCTGCATTGAACTCTGTAAATCTCATGTTGTTGTCGAACTTTTGGGATTCAATCCACTGCCTAAATTGATCAAAGACAGCGATTTGTGCCTCCAGGGCTTTCCTCAGATCCAGATTCTTTTCAAGAAGATAAGAAGGTTGAGAGTTAAAGGCTTCAGCTTCATTTTGGAGTTTAGAAACATCAAGTGTGTCATCCACTTTGTTAACCTCACTATTTGGTTCACCTTTCCCCACATAAGGAGGGATCTGCATCAATAAGTATAAATTGAATTAGCAAGAATGTGCATGATCCAAAGCAGAAAACATGACCAATTCTTCCAACTAAGGCCCCACAAACCACGGCATCTTGAAATCGTGATCTTTTTAGTTGCAATAAAAACAATATACCACAGTTTACAAATAAAACTATAGTTTCTGCAGTTTTGGCATAAACCATGATGTGTTTTGACACTTGCTGTATTCGATACTACATTTTGGTTAAAAATAGTGTTGTGTGAACTACCGTAGGCATGGCGTGCCCATTCGAAGTACTATTGTGATTTTTATGTCAAATCAGTTGAAAATAACTTTACTTTTGCCAGATTCTAGTAAACAACCATATAAGGTGCTAATCGCATATGGAAGCAGCAAATCATGTATGTATCGAGTAGATGGGAAATGAAATTGTTGGAGTACAATATAAGTATTCTTAGAGTAATGCAGTATATGTACCAGGCGCCAATAGCTATCATATGCAGGCATGCTTTGAAAAGGACAGAACAGTTTTAGAAAAAGAGGGTGCTAGTAAATTTTCTAAACTCCAAGAAAGACCATGTTATTACACATAATACAGTTTACAAAACGTTGGTTCTTATTGCAACAAAATACCACAAAGTTTTCAATATTAAAATCATCGTATTATCTTGAAACTCCAAAAATACTTTGTAACCAAAAGGGTCTAGTTCTCCAAAATCCCTCTAAAAATACGAAAAAGTACCTTATCCATTAATGCTTGAACCTTACTGTCATTACTCATCCTCCAAGATCTTTCAATTTGAAGTTCATTTTTTGTTGCTTTAACCTGCATTGCATTACAAAAAATAACAGATTAGTATTTTTCAAGTTTGCAGCGTGGAAAGAAAAATTGATGACTATTCTTATACCTCATCAATCAGTTTTGATACATTTTGTTCGGAAACCTCCCTCATCATTGTAACAACCCTAAAATTTACCTTAGGATTTGTTGAATGCAAAAATGAGGATTTAAAAATTTTTGGTGGAATTGTGTGCTTGCAAACAAACATATATGGTTGCTCTCTATTTTGCTCCCTTTGCTCCTAGGCAATATTTAAATTAAATAAAAATAGTTTGAAGTGCTAAGGATCAAATAGTGTGATTTGGAGTGTGATTTGGAGTTCTTTTGGTTTTATTGGGTTTTTGGTTGGTTTGAATTCAAATCCTAGATTTGAATTCAAACATTAACTAGCCAAACTAATTGTCAAACCTATCTAACCGTTCGTGGGCCGAAACTCTGAAGCTAAAGTCTGAAACCAGCCCCCGAACTTTTCCCCGAGCCAGCAGTCATGGCGGCCCGTCGCGATGGCAACGCGTGTCCGCGGACGCTCTAGCCCCCCATCTCGCCGTCCGTGCTCACAAACCCTAGCTCCCGGCCCTATAAAACCCCCGCCGGGGGAGCCCTTCCCCTTGATCCGCCGCCGCCCCCGTTGGGGTTTTCCAGCCACCAAAGCGAGAGGGTGAGGAGAGAGGGAGGCGTCTCGGGCGTTGAGGAAGGAGGAGAAGGAAGAGGAGTGGACCGAGGAGACGCCGACCGTCGTCCTCGCACTGCTCGCCGCGCGCCGCCGAGGCCGTGTCGCGGCCACGGGAAACCGTGAGCCCGCGCACGCGCACCCAACCCAGGCCGCGACGTCGCGTTCCAGCACGCGCTGGTGTCGCGCGTACGCGTGCCATCCCAGCCGAGCCGATCCGAGCCGCCATCCGCCCGCGCGTCGCCGGCCACCGTGGCGCCATAGCCACGCCGCCGCCGCTCGCGTCGGGAGGTCGAAAACCCAGCCTGGAGATCCCCTTTTTCCTGCCGTCCTTGTTCGCCGAGCCCTAGCCGTGCTAGCCCGCTAGATCCCGAGCCTTGCCGAGCTCTCTCCGGCGACTTTCGCCGTCGACCAACGCCGCCGGCCGCGCTCTGGCGCGTGCCGCGCGTCGCGCCCAGCCAAGCCACACGGCGGACCACACCAGCACGACGCACGCACGCCGCAGAAAATCCCGAGTCGGCCACACTTGATCCCGTAGACCCGGTGCACGTGAGCCGATCTCACGGCTCACGGTGGACCAAGTCCACAGCACCCGGATCCAGCCGCGCCCCCTTCGTGGGCCTAATCTCGCGTTAAAGTCCAGTTTGGCCCCCTGAACTCTTCCGGCCCAATCGCTTTTGGCCCAGTTCCAGCCCAGCCGCGTTTAATCTTTTTCCTATAACTGCGCTGACGCCTGGGGCCCACATGTCAGTCACTGCGTGTCGCTGACCGCTGGGGCCCACTGACCAGAGCTGACCGGACCGTTGACCGTTGACCAAGTCAACGCTGACGTCAGCAGGGCCCACTGCTGACGTCACCCTAGGCGGACCCCACTGCTGACGTCATGATGACGTCAGCAGGCTGATTTATGACTGTTTTTCTTTTTCGGAAATTATTTAATTATTTTCAGAAAATGATTTAAACTTTGAAAATTAATAATAAATCAACCGTAGCTCAGAAAAATATGAAACTAGTTTCTATATTTTTCTAAAATCATGACCTACGCGTTAGTGTAGAGTTTGGAGTTCTTTGGGTCTTCTTTCCTCGCTGTCTTGGTGTTTCTTTGCTAGTAGCCGCGTTATTTTATTTATCGCAACCTTAGGAGCTCCAGAGAGCCAGGAGGAGCCGGACTACCCCGACAACTGCTTTGA
>OAMR01000449.1:774639-785071 GCA_900205405.1 Echinochloa crus-galli
CGCGCCTTTATTTTAATTTACGCAACCTTAGGAGCTCCGGAGAGTCAGGAGGAGCCGGACCACTACGACAACTGCTTTGACGAGGAGGACGAGAAGCACCCAGGTTCACGCCCGACAATCTCTGAAATACCTATTAGACATGCTATTAGAATGCTAGCGCTTTACTTTAATCGCATGATAAACCTGCACTGCCTTTGTTATTATCCTGTTACCTTGCTATCCTATTATCCACTGAATATTAAATGCTATGCTTGCATGTGTTGGGATGGTGTGATTTGATCCTCTTGGCGTGAGTTGGGGTGGGTTGGGAGGAGTAGTGCAGCTAGGCGGTGTAAGCGAGTAATAACAACCGATCGTTGGATCGGGGTGCTTTGGGTGAGACTCGAACCCTTACTCCCGAGTTGACCAGTCTCGTTACTGTTTAGGGTCTTTGCTGTGGGCTGTGTCTCAGGTTGGTTGCGGACTAGCCTTGCAGCCCGGATGGATTCCAGGAGTGCTACCTCTGCAGAGTGAAAACTATACGTATAGCCGTGTCCACGGTTATGGACGACCGCATCTGGATTGCTCGAGACTAGCTTGGGTTTCTGCTTTCTTTCCTCATCCTTGGTTTGGGTTATGAGAGGTTGGTCCAGCTGAGGCTGATGAGACAAGGTGGGGAGGGAGCTCACCGAGTCGATTAGTGTGAGAAAGGAGTTGGTGGATGTTATTTGCGGGAACCTGCGGTGACAGGACGAGCCCGATGTGGTTGTGAGGCTGATGGTGGGTTTTGGGGAGTGTGATCTCTCTGGTGAGGAAAGGTGTTGGTGATGAGATGAACTTGGAGAACTTGGGTTAATGCTGCTGCGCGCATAGGAAAAACCCCAGCTTACATCCCTTGATCATTTTATTACTAGTTTAGGCCACTTTAAAGCTTGCTTCATATTATGGTTGGTGACGTGAACCTGTCCCATTTCCTTGGGGACAGACTTTGGGTGGACAGGAGAAGATCCCGAGCACGAGTTCAACCAGGATGGATGGTACGATTGAAGGGTTTCGCGTGCGCTCAAGGATGCCTGCGGGAGTGGACCCGGTGATTTAGCTACCGCTGCGTAGCTGTTCTCATTGTCGATTTAGTCCTGAGGGCTTGTACCAGACCGTTATGTTTTATATATGTCATGTACTGAATCTTTTATCATTGTATGGATGTGATATTCTTCTGAAATGAGTTCTGTACGAGATAGCTGCTATTACTGGGACTATCTCAAGGGTACAGAGAGTCGGATTCTTGTCGTTGAGAATCCGGTTCGTTTCAATCATCTTCAACTTATCTATCTCATCTTGTTTTTTCTGGAGCTCAATCTTGAGTTTTTCACATTCACAACAGTTCCTAACTTGGACCTGCAGAAATCCCAGTTTTAGGCAAGGTAAGTAAACAGCAAACTGTATATAGAAAGAAAATTTGAAAAACAAGGGTTAAATAGAAAACTAAATAGAGGGAGAAAATTGAAGAAAGAAGGTTAAATACCTTCACTTGTACTTTCCTCCTAGGATTGCTAACTGGTCCTTTTTTCTTCGCTTCAGTAATGTTATCTTGTTTGGCATTTACATCTCCAGATTTTGCCTTGTCACAGTAGCCTTTCCCTGAACGGGTCCGCATCTTCAATGGAAGAAACAAACAAACAAAGTGATGCACAAGTGAGACACGTGTTCTAAAGATGGCACATTAGAGAAACCTGTTCTAAAGATGGCACAAGTGATAAACCCTCTTTAGAACAGCGCATGATGCAAAAGGTAATTCTCTTTTTTTTATGAAACAGGAGGGGTTAGCACCCCTACTGATTAATATATCAAATAAAATTAAACAAACAGGAGGGGGTGAACAATCCCCAGGGTAACTCAACAAACAAAAAAGATGAGCTCTACTGTACAAAGGCTTCTAGCCATTGAGATACTAACAAAGAAATCTCTGGTTTTGCTCTCAAGGCAACCAAACTAACTTCATGCTTAAAGAGCTCTTTGCTCCGCTGAATGTATGGCGGCAAGTTCCTGAATATGCTATCATTCCGGGCCATCCAAATTGTCCAAGCTAGTAGAATGATTATTTCCATACTGAATTGAAGTCCTAATGTATTTATGCAGGACTCAAAAATATCAAAGGTTTCCAACTGCCCTGGGATCTGAAGCCCCAGCAGAAGCCAACATTGTTGAGCAAAAGGGCAAGTTAAAAACAGATGATCCCTATCTTCTTCTGAGTTGGTGTTACACAGCACACAAATATAAGATTGGAGAGGAGAGTCATGTTCTTTCTTCTCAGGATTTCAGGAGTGCTAAGTCTGTCTACAAGCAGTAGACAGAACAACACCTTATGCTTGTGCTGGCATGAGGTTTTCCATATCCACTTAAAGATATGATGGGGTGTGACATGGCCGAGCCTGTTAGTCTCATAGATTTTAGATGAGGAAAATTTTGGTGATCCCCGAATATATGTCCATCTATCATGTTCATCTGTGAGCTGAATAGTAATTCTTCACTGACTGTTTTTGAAAGAAACTTCACTGACTGTTTCAATCTGTTGGAAGGATCTCGAATTAGCATTGTTTCATCTAGAAGGATCTCGAATTAGTAGTTTTTTGCATATGAAATTGGTTCTAAATTTGCTGTTCTGCCATCTGGACAAATCAGATTTGGATAATCTAGGGAGGATGTAGAATGGGTAAGTGGCAAGTGGGTTTGAGTATGGATAAGCATGGATTTATCCAAACCCTCCCCAACGTAAGCAACAGCGCGCTGCCGAAATCGCACTCACCCAATGCAGCCGAAGCCCTGACCCCTGAGCACCCACCCCACCCCAAAAATCGCACGCTCGTGCAACGCACCGCGGCACAGCACAGCAACAGCGCTTCCGGCCTTCCGCTGACGAAATCGCACGCACAAGGTGACCCAATGCAGCCAAAGCCCCGAGCCCCCACCCCACCCCGAAAATCGCACGCTCGTGCAACGCACCGCGGCACACAGCAACACCCCAGCACGCCCGTTGGGCGGCGCGGCCGACGGACTGCAAGGCGCGAGAGGGTTTACCTTGGTTCGATGGTTTGGTCGCCGCCGATGGGAGCCGTTGCGCTGCGGACGGGCTCGCGGAAGAAGAGCCGGAGCTGCGGATGGGCTCGCCGAAGCTGAGGCGGCGCGGCGTGGGCACGGAGACGACGGCGACCGCCTCCACCCGCGGCTCCCCGGGGCCCGGGCTGTTCCCCGCCTGCTGCTTCCTGGCTTCCTGCTTCGCGAGACGCCAGCTGTGGGCTGTGGCCGGGTGGGCATTCGGTTTAGTAGGTTCGGGTCGGGTTTCCAAAATTGAAATCCGAAATTCATCCATAGAAATACGGGTTGGGTTTTTTGGGTTCCGCTAAATTCGGGTTCGAGTAATCCAATCTACAACCAAGTGAAACAAAATTTTAGTAATATTTGACGGATCTAGCACTATTTAAGCCTAAAAATAATATAATAATATATGTATCTATCTAATATATTAATATACAATAGTGTTAAAAAAGCCACCACGTCCGTTGAGAGAGATAAAAATTTTCACGTTAATTCAAAAAGAAAAAAATACATGCATCAGATTTTATGAAGATCTATATTATTTTATAAAATATATATTATTTTAATTTTTTTTAGAATTACACAGCACAGACGCTCACATACGCACGCACACCCACCTCTATGAATACACGTACGTAAACCCTACCTCTATGAACCTTCGAATGACTGAGCATCCGACAGATGTGGAGATTTTCGAAGTCACCGTTGGACGAGGAAACGTCGCTTACCACTTAACGCATAACCCGATAAATCCTAAGAAAATCATTGGGCATGCTCACCCCCGTTCAACAGTATCTGAAAATCAAGCTGTCAACCAAAGCATAAGGTGTTCTTTTGGCTGCTACTAAAAGACAGACTGAGCATAAGAAGTCTTTTAGGACGTCGCAATATGATCCTGCAATCATATAATTGTGTCCTCTACAATGTTTCCACAGAAGAAACAGTTGATCATCTCTTCATCTCCTGCTCTTTTGCCCATCAGCTATGGACTTCCCTCGGAATACTGATTCAGTCACATCTTGGCTTAGAAGATGCTCCCGGCAGCGATTAAGCATCAATTCTTGGTACCATTTGCGATGGAACTTCTAATATGCATATGCTGGACCATTTGGATGGCTCGAAATGATTTCATCTTCAGAGGTGTGCAACCAAGCTTACATTCAAGCAGGATTTCCCTCAAACAAGAACTTGACTGGGTTGTCCTATGAGCAAGAACTAGTCCCTCCTTGCTGATTGATCAATGGGCTCAAGCCTCGTTGTAATTTTTTTCATCTTTTTTGTTAGCTTCTTTGTCTCTTCAGTTTCTTCTGGAACTTATTGTATGTCCTTCATTAAAATATTCAGTATATAACTAGTAGGGGCAACCCTCCTGTTTCATAAAAAAATCCTAAGAAAATCCCAGGAAAAAGTGCTAGCACCAGCATTTAAACCCTGATGGATAGCGTCCCACTGGACCGTCCTACCATCTCTACCTAATTATAAAGCAAGGATTGATTCAGCGGTACGTCGTAATTTTATATAAAACCCCTTGACATTTTATATTTTTTCATCCGTGAGTAAGCGCCGAACCGGAACCGGACTCCCTCTTGGCACACCCACGTATGTATCGGCAAAAATAGACCTCCTTATACGATTGTCATACGGTTTGTATCTCATTCCCGTGCGTCGTCTATGTTCCTGTCCTCCAATATATCATCGCCCAGGTGGCCCACCGCGCAGGGCCGCACCGGCACGGCAACAGTAAGAAGTCCTCACAGCCTGGCGTCCGGTGTGTTGTTAAAAGGGCAGGTGCGCGTATCCACTGCCTGGAGCCTTGTTGAGTTGCTGTTGGTCACTGCACGCCATGCTACATTAACGATGTGTTTGGATTGGAGAATCATCAGGTCCGGAGCGGGTTCGTCCGTCGTGAGATCACGTCACGAAGGATGGGGTCATCCGGCCGTTTCGCGAGGAATCAACCGATCCTAAATATTTGCTAAGGGCAAGTGCTGAAACGGACAGGTCGACGACGGATCGATCGATTCCGCATCGTAAACCAAACAGCGCGGCTAGGGTCGGGGTTTGGATCGGATGATTCCGCATCGGTGCGTCCAGCAAACCAAACACGCCGTAGGTGGTTCGACGGCCGCAGCCACCCACCAGGTCTGACGGCTAGCTGCAGTGTGCTAATTTAATGATTTGCTTGCTCGGTGGTGTGTTAGCTCTTGCTGATGCTGCTCGTTGGTTAGTACCGCTACTGCATGCACTTTAGTGTACGTTGCTCGATGAAATGTCGATTCAAGCTTATGCATGACTTTACTTTTTGCTTTGGGCTAGGATGTGCGCCGGCTGCAATTAAGGTGGTGACATTAATTAGATGATGTGGTCTTCCTAAAACAAACAACACGTACACAATTTCTTTTGTTGTACGAACTAAGTGGTACGGAATACACATTGGAATTGAGAAAAAAAAAGCATAGAGCTGGTTTGATTTGATGAGTTTGATGGAGCGCGTAGAAATACTTAGAGGAAATCTTATGACCCCGATAGCCAAATACAAATATTATGAATCTAATTTGGCGAGCTAGGTCAGCCTTTGGTTTTCTATAGCACTCCTGCACCCTCAGATGGATTTAACATCGATCCAGTTATCAAATAGATCCAGCCCTGGAATCAACATATAGTTTGAAATGGGCTGACCCAAAAGGCTAGAGGGGCAAGGTCCGTAACCCATTCGACCCTGAGGAACTCTCGAATAGATCCTTGTGGCTTCCGCACCTCTCGCCGCCACGCCACATGGTCCATCTCCTCCTAGCGTGTCTGAGAGACATCTCGGCCAACCCAAATCTATGTCGGAGATCGATGTTGTTCGATCTCTGAGAACTTCCTCAACAACTGGACATTACCTCCGGCGACTTTGTTGGTAGATGAGCATCGACTTACTTGGAATGTATGAACGATGGGCCAAGAAAGCTCATTTGATTTATGCGGATAACTAGATAACACTACAAAGTGAATCACAACAGCATGAGTACGGAGTTCGACTCTGAGCAACCCTTAAATCAAACCTATTCTACTCATGGATCAGCCGTGCCAATGAAGCCGTTCGATCCACGATCCTATGTCCCTACCAAAGGAGTGTCAAGTCATAGTATGCAACAACAATAGTTTATCATACACTATACTATGTTTATCATTATGGTAAGATAATCTATATGTATTAGAGATTTCATCCGTAGCAACGCACGGGCATTTTTACTAGTTAAACTATAAGACGATTCGCATATATTATTTTAGTTATATGTGATGAAAAGGATATCGGCAGGAAAGTCAAAAAATATCACTTGGACTCAATTTTTGGGTAAAGGTAAAAGTTGTCTTGGTGTTCCATCCGGGCTCAAGTTGGTGCCACGAGCATAAATTGGTCCTCGAGTATGCTACTTTAGATTGCGAAACGTATATACAACAAACACTATTTGAAAGTAATCATAACCTAATGACTACCTATATGGCTGTATTGGAATCGGATGCAAGTATTATTGCCTTCAGTTTAGCCAACCCAACAGCTCGATTACCTCACCGCAGAAATAATGAAATCAATTCCTGCAACTCTGAACAAAATTCTGTTGCATTTTGCAATGCTGAATCAGCTCCCTCAATATGAGACTGCACACTTCTCATGGTTGCTCTGTTCTTCAGCGAACCTGTTGGCACCATACACAGATCAGAGGCAGTCTTCGACAACAAGGCACCAACCGTCGCCTCGTTCTCATCCACGGCCCTGTTTAGTTCCTTCAAAACCAAAAATTCTCTCTCCAAACTTCACTATTCACCTATCACATCAAATCTCTCTCCTTATGTATGGAACACTAAATGTGGGTAAATAAAAAAATTAAGTACATGGTTTTGATGTCCACGACGAGATGAATCTTTTGAGCCTAGTTAGATCATGGTAGGACAACGATTACCACAAACAAACGAAAAGTGCTACAGTGTGCGATGTGACATTTTCACCAAATTTCACTTTCTCTTTCCACGAACTAAACACCGCCCGCATGGCCAAACTTGATTTTTTTTTAGATAATGGATAATGTAGTACCCGGCCTTGACCAGAACGGCTACGGCCAAACAAAATAAGAAAATTACATCTCATCATGGGGTCCAGTAGTCCTACACGACCACCAAGATCACTATAACACGTTTACCAGACCTTACAAAGAACTGAAAACGCTGGACACCAACCACCATTGATGTTTCTTCGAAGGCAACAGCACGAAGACTTGGTGCAGTAATGCTAACCAACCTCCGAACTGTAACGCCATCCAATGCCTCCTTCGCCCAGCGCTGAATATCAAACATAGTGTCCACACAGGCCTTGGCAACCACGAACTTCGACGACGTGCCAGCACTGCCGACGCCGGCCTGGAGGAACCAGGCTAGGTTTTCACCCAGTTATTGATCAACCACGGGCGCAACAGGGGACGGTCTGACCAACGACTTCAGCAGTGCCTTCAACAAGGTGTGTGTCACAAACACATCACAGCCACCGGTCCGGCACCAATGCCAGACAAGGATTTCCCCCAGATCGCCGCCACCACCGTCACCACAGTCACCCAACCCTGAAGGACACCAGTATCTTCGCACAGCCACAGGACGCCGCCATCGCAAGAAAAGACGCACTCGGCCACCGTCGACGAACACCGCCACCTGGAGCAAGGTTCCGCCGGTAAAGGGACGGCACCAACCCGTGAGGAGGCAGCTGCACGACAGCTAGCGAAATCTGGTGCCGGCCCCCGGATCTGGGCGCTTCCACCGCCGGTCGATGGCCTGCCGCGCCAGGGCTCCTGTGGCTGGCCGCAGTGCGGTGGTCGTCGGGGATGCCTAGGGCGGGAGGATCTGTGGGCCTCTGGATCCGCGTCCTGGCAGGTGGACCGGTTGTCGGTCCTCGCGATCTGATCCAAAGCCTTCATCGCTTCGCGTCGCTCCCCACGGGGCAATCTGGGACGATTTCGCTAGCTGTCGTGCAGCTGCACACATCTCCCCGGCCCGCCCGGCCGCCGCCGCACCTTGGCGTTGGCGGCGCCACCACCACCCGGGAGCCGCAGCCACACGCGCCCGCCGGCCGCGAAACCACGGATCCGGCTGTGTGGGGAGGAGCGGGGAGGGAGGCGGCGGTAGCAGTGAGTGGAAGGGAGGAGGCGGCAACATGTGGAAAGGAGCTGGCACAAGAGGAGTAGGGAGTCGACGGTAGCGACAGCGCGCGAAGAACTAGGGAGGGGTGGCAGTGGAGGCGCGGTGGGGAAGAGTGACGGCGGCGGCAGGTCGGTGAGGAACGGGGAGACGCGCGGAGGAGCGGGATAAAGGAATTATGATGGCGGCGTGCGGGAGAAAAAGGAAGGCAACATCCTACGAATGGGGAAAAGGTGGAAGGGGCCGACAAAATGGTGGAATGGGACAGCGCCCGATGGATCAGACGCCTTATACGTACGTAGCATTACCGATTCTCAAAAGGTAGAAGTCTAAATTACTACCCTCAAGTATGGACAAAGTCAAGATAATTTTCTAAAGTATGTTTTGGTTCATTTTACACCCATAAGTTTCTCAATCGGTCCAATCTATCCTTCATCAGATTTGTCTTTTTGGTTTCTACATGCACATGTGACGTTTTAAGTTAATTTTTTTGGTGAAAGGGCCTCTAGCCTAGTGGTTAGAGAACTTGAGAAGCATCCAGCAGATCCAAGTTCGACTAACTATAGGAGCGAATAATTAGGTTTGGAATAAAAAAATATAAAAAAATAGGTAGGGGCTTCCACTCCCGACTTCGATCAAAAAAAGTTAAAATTTTTGGGTTGATAGAGGACCACATAAAGTATTTTTAAAAATATAAAATATGTTTTCATTAAAAATAATTAGTATTATTTTAGACTTTTTTGTTCTAAAAGATACCTGAATATTTTTATAGCATATTTGTATGCTCGCCATACCCTTTTCAAGTCAAATAGGCACTTATCTGAGTTTCTATAACATATTTGTAACAAAAATCATATTTTCTAAACCTAAAAAGTCATATTCCTAGGAACTTTCTACAAAATATCTTGAGTTTTTCAAACTCTTTGTATGCCGCCAGTCCTCATGGCGCCAGCGTGCACGCACCACTACACGATGGTCCATAAGAGCATCTCTAGCAAAACCCCATTTTCCAACAGAACCTTCAATATCTTTCCCTTATTCTAATATTATTGGGATAACAGACATGTGGTGTTCCACATCGATATCCACCACCACATGCATGAAAGCTCTTTCAATGATGGAAAATAAACATTTAATCCCGGTTTTGCGAACCGGGATAAAATGTTTGGGGCTTTAGTCTACCTGGGACTAAAAGCCCGGAACGTCTAAAAAATATTGCATCCCATGAGATTCAAACCCACAACCTCTCATCTTGTCTCACGTAGAGCCTTCAAACCGCCCTACCTACAAAGCATATGTGACTCTAAGTCGATGCCTGTTATTTATAGTAACCCGTGAATGACCCTTTAGTATGGGTTGGTGGGTCCAACCGGGACTAAAGAGGTTTTAGTCCCGAGTTGCGTCCCCAACCGAGACTAAAAGGGTGACCTTTAGTCCTGGTCCCGGTTGGAGCTCCCAACCAGGACTAAAACTCCTCCAAGACTCCAGTGGATTACAACCGGGACTAAAAGAGATATTAGTCTCAGGCAAAAAATTAAACGAGATAAATGCAAAGGATGGAAAGTCCATTCTCTACTAGTGATAGGACCGACCACAGCTGCCAACACGAGCACTGAATCCAGGTGCACTTCCCCATCGCCAATCGGGATCCCTACCATTTTCAGGTGAATGCAAGTGTTCATACGGAGCAGCAAGGACAATGTGGTAGTCTTGTGGCAACGAGACATGTTTGTTGGCGTATAAGCCGGAGTCATTTACGTACATGCCATTATGTAAGTTCGTGGTTACGCACATGCCACTAAAAACTTCGTGGACACGTACATGCCATCATCGCGAAGTTCGTTTACGTACGTGCCATTTTGGATGGATTCTGTTAGAACTAAACGGTTTCTTCCGCTGACATGCGGGACCCACAAGTAAAATGACTATTTTGCCCCTTTAAACAGGCAATTCTTCAAAGGTGCATCTCCTTCCTTTGAATAGGCAGGGAAGCTCACTGCTGCCTCGGCGGGCGGCGCGACGATGCGACCGCGGCGGGCCGGGCGGTGGCGTGTATGGCGCGGCCGGGCTGCTGAGAGCGTCAGCGGCTCGGTCGGCAGCGGCAGCGGCGCAGTGACGGGCGATGCGGCTTGGCCAGTGCCTGTCTCTTATACACATCTAGATGTGTATAAGAGACAGATATACATTT
>OAMR01000449.1:786883-815191 GCA_900205405.1 Echinochloa crus-galli
CCCGCGAGCGCGTCGACGGCGGTGTTCCAGGACACGAGCGTCGGGGCCGGGATGCGGCGGAAGAGCGCGACGGCGTCCTCGGGGAGGCCGCAGGAGGCGTAGAGGTGGACGAGGGAGTTGGCGACGACGGTGTGGGCCGGCGCGAGCGCGAGCTTGGCGGCGAGCGCGTGCAGCTGGCGGCCCTCCGGGAGCGCGGCGAGGAAGGCGGCCGCGGAGAGCGCGGCGGGGAGGGAGAAGTGCGGCGGCGGCGCGGGGGCGGAGGCGGAGGCGGAGGAGGCGTGGAGGGAGTGGAAGAGGAGGAGCGCGCGGTGGGAGAGGTCGGCGCGGCGGGCGCGCGCGAGGGAGCGGAGCAGGTTGAGGTTGGAGCGGGCGGTGGCGGTGGGTGAGGCCTCGCCGCCGCGCGGCGGGGCGGCGGGGAGGGAGGCGGTGGGCATAAGAGACAGGGGCATGGTGGTGGTGGGGGTTGACGTCGTCCCCGCGCAGCGCGCGGGGGATTGGGAGGAGGTTTTTGCCGGGGATTTGGATATGGTGGGGACCGCGGGCAGGGTCGCCGTGTGGGCCGGCAGCGTTCGCCGTGGGGATGGGCTGGGGTTTGCTGTGTTCTCCTTGGGCCGCGCACGGGCAGATCGGCGCAGATTGGGTTGGGCCGCGTGGAGGAGGATAGAGCGAGATTGCAAGGATCCTTCGGCCCGACATTGCTCCATGGGCTTAGAAGGCCAGGCCGGCTGGCTCGTGCAATTTCTTCCCGTATCCAGCCCGTCACCGTCCTTCTGGCCTGCTGCTGCACACCTGCACGGTCTTCTGTTCTGATTCGAAAGGACACACGGCTGGCCGGCAGTCGGTGGGACGGCAGAGCTGGTAAAGATGGGCCTCAGGCATACGTAGGCATGTACAGGAATCGCCGTCCTGCCGTCCAGCACTCCAACCTGGCTTGGGACGCGACAGGCGCCGTGCTGCTGCCGATACCCAAGTACCCAACAACGAAACGCTGGACGGAAGGATTATTATCCATGTGAAGTGTGGAGGAGCCACGCCGCTACACCTACACCATCATGTGGATCACGGAGCCATCAATAAGGTCCGGGCACGCGAGAGCACCCCACCCCACATGCCAAGAATCCCGAGTTGTTCATCCCACCCAGATGCTCCATCATCGCTGAAACCAATGAATGCCATGCAACCTCGCACCACGATTTCAGGCCAAGCATTTCCCAGCCATGTGAGGCGATCGCTGCTGTCCATGCCGCAACGGTAACACCGCACATGCCCATGATGCCTACAGCTTCAGATTCGGGGATCCGAATCTCCAGGCAGTAGGCGAACAGGACCAGGAAGCACAGGATGACAAGCAAAAATGTACTATATCAATATCACGTACTAAGGGCTACAGAGTATATCTCATCTCAATGCCTGCCGGGGGTGGTTAATGGACATCATGTATGGGTGAGACTATGGTGATATGCACCACACCGACGTTAGAAACATATCATCATCGTCCTTGAGGACCGATCATATATGGGTTCCTTATTGCTACCTAGTACATAAAGTAAGAAGCCGCCTCTATAATAATCATCAACATCAATCAATCACACGGTGTAGGACTGCTGGATGGTCTCGATGTCCAACCCCTTCTGCCTCACCACCGACTCCATCCTCCCCTTCAGGGTGTTCACCTCTCGCAACCTGCAATGCAAACAGACGGGGTCGCGATTCAGCTGTCAGGTTCAGCTATGACGCTGGAGGAACAGCTACAATTTGGGCAAGAAAGGGTGGTAATCCAGAGTCTCTGGGATAGCACGTACCTCGCCATCTCGGCTCTCCTGCGTGCCTCTTCCGCGAGCTGGTTCAGTTCATTGAAGGTCGTCTTGTTCTCGAAGATGGACGCCTCTGGTGCCTGGAGCCCGTGGAGCGTCCTCTGAGCATGCGCCCACTTGAGCTCCCTTTCTTCCCTCCCGAAATCCTTCTTACTCGTGAACGCGATCTGAATGCATATGTCAGCAAACACAGATGAGTACACATTTTGGCGGTGAGTAAACTGAATGTTAAATGTCAAGAAGCATTCTCCAAGTGTGTCCCTACCCTCTGCTCAAGGACAAGGTTCCATGCTCTCCCGCTCAGAGCGTAACGGATGAGGAACTTGATGATATCCAACGGAAAGTAGAAGACGATGTTGTAAAGCCAGATGACACCGGCCCAGCCCCATCCAATGCCCTTGATCGAAGAAAATGCCCAGTTGGCATATACAGCAATCAGAGTAGCGATCTGCAAACAAAGACAATGTGAGCAAGATGGAAAGCAAAAGGACAGTATGGAGGTAAGGAATAAAATCGAATGCAGGGAATTTCAGAATTCAGATCACTCACCAGCTGTGCCACCAGGAAAGCAAAAACCAGCAAGAACCCAGGACGTTCCACAAATGACCAGCTGCGCGACCGGGTCACAAAGATTAGAGCTTGGCTGATTGTGCTAACTTGAAGGTACACCGCAGAGGCAAGCTTCTGAAAATCATCCTGGGCAGTTTTCTCGAGGCTTTCAACACCAAACACTCGCTGCAGATTAGGAACCATGAAAAGGGTGATCACTACACCGATTGACCTAAACAAATAAATTGCTCAAACATTAAGAATGCCTAAGAAACTATTGATCCATACCGGGAAGAAGTCAGTCTTGTATGCAGCCCAGAAGAAAATGACTGTCATCATGGCCAAATATCCACCAAGAACTACTCCAGTTGCAAAGATCTCAGCTAACTTCCAACTATCAGGCATTGGAGATGGTTTTACTCTGTCCTTCGAGATAGTCATAATTGTACCTATTCATGTCAGAAGTTTGAGGCTGTTAGGTAACCTAATTTTGTACTTAAACGTGAGACATGTACATATTTGAACAGAACAAATAATTGATCAACTACAGGTTTTATTCTCTACATGAGTTGATTAAAGGCTGGGCTTACCATCATTGAGGATGGCAATTATCAGGACCATAAATGGTGGGAAGTCAAACTTCCATATTAGCGCAAGAAGCATAAAACCAAGCTGTGACAACAAAGTATGAAGAGATCAGATAAATCATTTGTCCAAACAGCAAGCAGAGCATTATTTTCTAAACACTAAGTACAAGTACAAGTACATACCACAATACGGATGGTAATTGACACAGCATATATCTGCAAGCATAAATGCACTATGAATATACTGACCAAAGAATGGAACACTAAGAAACTGAAAAGACGTTATAGAATTGACATACTGTATAATTCTTCATCCTTTGGAAAATCGCCCGACTTGTCAGCACAGCACTGATAATCACGCTAAGGCCTGGTTCAGTTAAGACAATATCTGAAGCACTACGTGCTGCATCGGTGGAGTCTGCTACTGCAATACCAATATCAGCCTTCTTCAAAGCTGGGGCATCATTTACACCATCCCCAGTCATACCGCAAATGTGTTTTCTTGCTTGCAAACGCTTCACAATCTCATACTTGTGTTCTATTAAGAAACAGAAAACATATGAACCAGATATCAGTACTGCAAGCAGATGGTCAAGAACCATTGATCCCTATGAAACAAGAGTGCTCTAAAACAGATAATCTCAAAAATTGCACCTGGAAAGACTCCAGCAAAGCCATCAGCCTTCTCGATCAATTCATCAACTGGCAAAGAGGCAATTGACTCATCCTTATCCTGTCCCTGTCTCTTATACACATCTAGATGTGTATAAGAGACAGGTTTTAGAGCACTCTTGTTTCATAGGGATCAATGGTTCTTGACCATCTGCTTGCAGTACTGATATCCTGTCTCTTATACACATCTAGATGTGTATAAGAGACAGGTTTTAGAGCACTCTTGTTTCATAGGGATCAATGGTTCTTGACCATCTGCTTGCAGTACTGATATCCTGTCTCTTATACACATCTAGATGTGTATAAGAGACAGGTTTTAGAGCACTCTTGTTTCATAGGGATCAATGGTTCTTGACCATCTGCTTGCAGTACTGATATCCTGTCTCTTATACACATCTAGATGTGTATAAGAGACAGGTTTTAGAGCACTCTTGTTTCATAGGGATCAATGGTTCTTGACCATCTGCTTGCAGTACTGATATCCTGTCTCTTATACACATCTAGATGTGTATAAGAGACAGGTTTTAGAGCACTCTTGTTTCATAGGGATCAATGGTTCTTGACCATCTGCTTGCAGTACTGATATCCTGTCTCTTATACACATCTAGATGTGTATAAGAGACAGGTTTTAGAGCACTCTTGTTTCATAGGGATCAATGGTTCTTGACCATCTGCTTGCAGTACTGATATCCTGTCTCTTATACACATCTAGATGTGTATAAGAGACAGGTTTTAGAGCACTCTTGTTTCATAGGGATCAATGGTTCTTGACCATCTGCTTGCAGTACTGATATCCTGTCTCTTATACACATCTAGATGTGTATAAGAGACAGCATCCATGCCAGCCATTTCCTCAATTGCTGTCATTCTCTTAGTAATTGCTCCCTAGACCAGAATGCAAAACTTTAGTGTATCCAATTGCCATACTAGATCACATGATCAACAAACATCAAAGTTTTCCTGTACTAGTGCATACCTGTTGAGCCAAGCGATGTGCCCCAATTGCCATAGTCACAGAAAGGACAGTGGGCATGGCAATTGGAATTCCTCCAATCAGAAGCACCAATAGATTGTCAATTCCCGGTCGGTAAGCCCTGTGTTGGATAGCGTACATGACGACAAGCTCCACGGCCATTCCCACAGCAATTGAGCAGATGCAGAAGTTCCCAATGGCAGTGAGAACCTGGATGGTGAAACAAGATGCCTGTCATATCGTAAATTTTCCAATGAAGAAAGCAAGAAAATGTTCAGAACAGGATTAGAAGCTTGCCTTCTGGAAATGACCAACTTGGTTAGTTGAATCAACAAGATGTGCTGCCTTGCCAAAGAATGTGTGCACACCAGTGGCAATGACAACAGCTTCAATTTCACCCTGTTTGCAGGTGGAGCCAGAGTAGACTCCATCACCAGGGCCTTTGGTCACTGGAAGGGACTCACCAGTGAGTGCAGACTGCATAAGAGCAACTCAGAAAGTCAGAAGCAACACAAACGTTAGGATCAACCAATACGAGCAGAGCAACTGTGACTTGCAATGACCTGATCGATCTTCAGTGGATCACCCTCAAGCAGACGAGCGTCGGCCGGGATGATATCCCCAAGCTTCACACTGATGATGTCTCCTGGCACAAGGATAGCTGATTCCTCCTCGCTCCATCGGCCATTTCTGAGAACCTTTTATCACAACAAACCAAAATCAGTACCCTCCAACGCCAAGCAACAACATCGGGTTACATCGCTGTGACCAAACAACAAACAGGATCTTATCAGTACAGTACCTTGGCCTTGGGGGCGAGGCGAGCCATGAGAGCGGCAGCGGCATTGCCGGCATTGTTCTCCTCAATGAAGGATATTGTAGAATTGATGATGAGCAGAGTGATGATCCCCACGAAGTCCTGCCAGTCCGGCGGCTTCCCCTGAAAAATCAGGAAAAAGAACACATCAAATCCTCTGAATCCACAGTTCCAACAAGACACAAGCTGTGAGAATCAGCACTTACTCCTCCGTTGGCGAGCGCGATAGCCATGATGGCGGCCGCCTCCATGACCCAGGACAATGGGTTCCACATGAAGCCCAGGAATTTGAGCACCTTGCTCTCCTGCACAGGCACATACACACACACAAATCCACCATGTGAACTTCACATCACACTACCTGCCAGACCGAGCAACAGGAAGTGGAAAACATGAGCCAAAGGCCGCGGATTCCCTCACCTGCTTCTCCTCCAGCTTGTTGGGCCCGAAGATGGCGAGGCGCTGCTCCGCCTGCTCGGTGGAGAGTCCCTGCGGGCTGCATCGGAGGTTCTCGAACACCTCCTCGATCGGGATGTTCTCCTGCGCAGACACACGAACACCGTCGCATCAAACCACAGCGCAAAGATCAGCGCGCACCAAGAACAAAATCATCCAGCTTTTTTTGGGGGGAGCACGCGCTGGCAAAAAAAACAATCCCTGCTTTGGAGCGACGGGAAACGGCGCGGATTGGGCGGAGAAAAGGAGGCCGAACGTGCGGATTGAAAAGCTAGTATATACTACAGCAAAAGCGAACAAAAAAATAAAAAAATGGAATGAACTCGAGCGTAACCGCAGTGAGATGCAGCACGCGGCGGCGACGGGGCCGAATCGGCGAGGTGGGGCAACCCGGAGCGAGCCGCGGTCGCCGCGGAGATCAAGGGATCCCGTCGAGATCGAGCTAGGACACGAGATGGGAGAGGGAGTACCAACCACTAGTCTTACCAACAAGCACCAAACCCCCACTCCCCGGAAATAAAAAAACGCACTCCAAAAATCCTAGAAACGAGATTGCAGCGCAGCAGAGATGAACCGAGCAGAGCGCCACCAAACTGTCCAAATCCACCCCCAAAAAAACAAAAGGCAACCGCGAGAGGAAACGGCGGGCGAGAATCGAAGAGTGAGGCGGGTGTGAGTGTTCTCGGGCGTACGAGATCGACGGCCTCCTTGAGCACGGCGTCGAGGTTGGCCGCCTTGTCCTCCATCTTCCCCTCCCCGGCCGCCTCTCCCTCCCCAACCCGGCAGGAAGCGGGCTCGGCTCCTCCTCTGACAAGTGCGGCTGGCTGTGGCTGGCTGGCTACCACCGCACCCGCACCGTACCACCCCGCCACAGCGCGGCGGCACGCCTATATAGCAGAGAGCAGGAGGGGAGGGGACGAGAGGGGGCAGACGCAGGCGAGGAAATCGCGAGGTGGGGACTGCAGTGGAGACCGGCACTGGACTGGGGCGGGGGCCGTGGTGCGGATCCGCTGCGGCCACAGACTGTGTGGCACTGGCATCCAATGCTATTGCCCCAGCTCTATCTACAGTGTAGTGCGGCTAAAAGGTCCGCTACGCCATTGCTTATAAAGACGGCTAGAGGAGGCGTGAATGTGGAACACGGATTCGAAGTTATGAACTAGGTGGCGTTGCATGCTTAAAGAGGGTTTTTGGCCTTTCTTCTGACTTTTGGAAATGGCTCATTTATCGCTGGAGATATGTTGCGGTGGCGCGACGCGAGGCGAGCCAGCTGGCGCGAGTGTTACGTGCCGTGCTCCTAGCGGTTTAAAGGTGTCGAGTGGTGTGTGGGTTGTCACCGAAACCAATGTACGGGGTGTAGGCGTTTGTCGTGATTTGCCCGTTTGACACGCGTGGGTTAAAACACGTGTTAGTTATGACGGGCTTTTATTTAAGGAGATCCGTAGTGCATATTAAGAGATACGATGTCATTAAAAGGATATTGTAGTTATTAAGTTCTATGTGCTTGGATTTAAATTGGAAAGAGATACACATACATTTAGAATGTTTGTAGTAGGTTTGTGATGGAAGGATCATAATTAAGGTCTCCGTCAAATATAATAACAATTGGCATAATGCGAAAAAAATGTAATGATGTTTAGAATATGTGTGTAAACGTGTAGCAAGGTATGAATATATCTATGGAACTTTGCATGTAGCGGGGTTCTTGGTCTTCTTTTAACTTTTGGAAATGTCTCCTTTTTGTTGTATGATAAAAAAAAAATATTGCACTTCATTGAAGCAGATAAGAAAGCAAATCCTTTTCAAAAGTACACAATTTCCTTAAAAAGATTGTATTTTTCCATGGAGTTTTCATGTTTCATAAATTTCATTCAGAATTGCATAAATGCGAGTTCTTTTAAGGTGAGTGTATGTACACATCAATTCTTGTCTTTGATGGCATTCCCATGGCCCATCCAAGGATACACTACTTTGGCTAGGGACCAAAGACTCAGATCCAACTTCCACCCAATTTGATCCATTCCAGCAGTACTAGCTTCAAAAGGGCAATGTCATTATTGGCTGATGCTCAGTACCTAATATCATTGCTCATCTCCATTTGGCGACTCGCCAACTCACCACGGACGACATATATAAGCATACAAATGCGGTGTAGAAGTATAGTATACAGACCCTTTTTTCATGAAAAAGATCAGTATATCCTTTTCGATGATCTGTAATCAGGTTGCCAGGAATAATCTCCAAACAGCGTATCATATGGGAGAGATGCTCCATCGCAAACATACAGCCACACAATTAACACTTGATTAATGATTATAGCTAATCAATCAGGAGCTAAAGGCCCCTGCGCATGTGTGGTGTACACCTGTACCGAGATGCATATGCATCCCCCCATATATCATGCTGCAGGCCAGGCATTTCCGATTACAAAACTGCCCACGAGCCTCCCCAAGACGATGCTTGTGATCCTCTTGCTCGATTTCAACCCGTAGCATCCCAGGAGGAGAGAGAGAGAGAGAGAGAACAGAACGGCTACTGTATTAAACAATCTTGAATATTACAAGTCCGTTAGGATGTCGATGCGTTCTCTAATTTCAATTAACTGCAAACAAGTGTGATACTTTAGCTCCCTTCAATTTGCAGCTCAATTTGGTCATCTAGCTAGCTAGATCCAAAATGCGCTCCCCTTTTTAAACTGTTTTCTTAAACTGGAGATACATCGAAAATGTACTTGTAGATCAGCTAACCACACAAGCTAGTGAAGCTACAACTAGTGCACACGCATTTTTTTATATTCTTTTCCACTACTGTACTATACGGAGTATAGTAGAGTAGTATATACTGCCAACCGTTGTACAGGATATACAAACATCTGACCTGTCGAAACCTACCCTGAATGGAAGCTCCATCGACACATTTGGAGCATGGGACTGGGACAGAGGCCGCCGGCCGCCGGCGGCAGGACCCGGCCTCGCCAGCACGGCACGGCACGCTGGATTCCACGCCGCGGCCGCACGACGCTCGTACGGACCGCGAGGGGACAAATCGAGTAAGGATCAGCAGGGGGTTACTTTCTCGAGTAATTAACTACAGGATTAGGGCCTCGGGCAACTGGGCAAATACGGAGTATACATCAATGCCGGAGGTGGGCCCCGGCGGGCCGGGTAATCGATGGCGAATCGGCACGAACGGACGTGGGAGTACGGCGGCCCCGTAGTATACCCGCCCGCTGTGTGTCTGGCCTGATGGCGATTCGGCTGCTGGTTCAGGCATTGTTGGTTCAGTAACCGCCGTGATTGAGCCAGTGATTAGGCAGCGGCGTGCTTTTCCAATCAAATCCAAAAGAGGTTAATCAGGTAAAGATCACAAAAAATGGGACGAAAAATCATGCATTATAACGGGTACCAGTGTAATAGTGTCTGGTGGTGACATTCTGGGAGTATATTATTTTGTTTTCGAAAAGAAATCTGGTTCCGGAAAGAAGAAGTCAAGAAAGAAGAAGAAAGAAAAAAAAAGGTTGAAGGCCAGCCAAGCTGGAAGATATACAGATACAAATAATAAGTTTTTTTATAAGCAATACAAAAGTTGCTCGTCTGGCAAATTGGACCGGGTGGCTGGCACTCTGGCGTCTGGTGTCCTCGACCGCTTTTTTTTTCTTTTTTTCTTTTAGGTCCTCTGAGCGGAAAAATATCAGGTTTAGACCTTTTTTGAAACGAAATTCATGTTTGAACTCCAGAGCTCGGTGCTATGAGTCATGGCTCCGAGCTTACACATCACGTAGCGTTGAGGTGAGGACTTAACCTCCTCTGTCACCTTCTTTTGCCCCGCGGGCACCTCGGCGCCATGACTCATGGCGCTGAGATGTGTAAACTTGGAGCCATGATACATGACGCCGAGCTCTGGATCCAAACATAGATTTCGTTTTGAAAGAGGTCTAAACGTGATATTTTTTTCGTTCAAAGGTCTAAAAGAAAAAGTACGGCCAGCGCGACGTGGAGGGAAGGTGTGGAAGCCTCGCCCCGGGTACAAGCGCCGGTACGGTTCCGTAGCTACGGCCCCGCCGCGCGCCGCGCTCCCACCGCCCACGCGCCGGGCCCCACCGCCAGGATCTTCTGCGCCGAGCCGACTCGTGTGGCGCAGGGCGTCGAACGTCGTTTTCGGAGGAATCAAGGCGGATCGAGCGGTGTCCTTTCATGCAACAGGTAAGGGTGGGCATTCATCGTCGTCCCTCGTCTCGTTGCGGGGTTTAGAGAGCGCCACGGGTTGGGTTGTGGTTGATCTGTTCGCGGAACCAAGTTTCCAAAACATAGATAGATCTTTATTAAATGCGCGGGGGGTACTGGTGGTGGATGGCGAGCTGCGAAGCCGTTTCAATTTGCAACGAGAGCGATCGATCGAGCCACGAATTTTTTTTTTCCAACATATTAGGAACGCCAGCGGATGGTGGAAATGGTCTAGTGTCTAGCTAGCTGGTGAGATTAATTATTCAACTGTCTCACAAGAACACCACAGAGGGATCGATGATCGAGCTGCGCACACGACACGACTTTAAAAATAAATAAGTACATACTTTATAGTACTAAACAAGAAAAAACACCTTAAAATTGTGTTTCGATTCACCGGCTAATTGATATATAGCCAGCTAATTTTAGACGTGACGAACCGAGACAAGATATAGCTAATTCTAGTTAATTCTTTTCTGGCTATTTGGAACCCACTATCCAACTAGATATTTATACTCACGTAATCTTAGCTAATTGATGCCAAAAACCAAATTGTCCAATATTTTCATTCAAATTACATTTATTTACCTTCTTTGCGAAAGATTGGTACAGACGCAAACTCTACTCATATGAGCATCTACAAGAGATTGGACCGGTAGATGTACGTCGAGATTGAAAAAGTCTATTTAATAAGGCTACTATAGTTCAAGTAGTACAATGAGATTATGGATCTAAACACCCCTATATAATTATTAGCTGGGTAATATCTAGGTATAGCAATTATAGTTAGCTAATGCATTAGGTGAGTTTATCCAAACATGACCTTAATTAGTTTGTTTTGAACCTTATGGTCGTTAACTTGCGATACACTTCTTCTATCGTCAAAAGCCAGTAATCACTTTGCTTAGTTCATTAATAAGTTATAGGCTGCAATGCTATAAAGTCTACAAAAAGTAAGAACCACAAGTACAAAACCGTAGCCTTACTTCATAGGCTGTACAAGTCCTTATCTCAATAAAAACCTACAAATAAAAATATCTACTTCAAGCTTACTAAACACCTAAGCTCAACTACTCAAGCTAGTGAAAGTGCTAGGCCAAAATTAGGCAGATTTTATTGTTGATCGGTATGGGTTCATGTTACCCAAAATCAAGATGCACGTACTTGAACTGCATGCTAGGTATATGTAGAGCTGCGGCCGCTGCCGGTGCGGTTTGGATCGTTGCAACGCCAAAGAGTGAAAGGCCTTTTAATTAATTTTCAGGCCAAGTATGTACACACATGAGTGCACATGCCAAGGTTCAGAACCACACACGTACACACACGACACATGCAGCGCGGCAACAAAGTACCAAAGACCAAGCACAGGTCCGCATCATATGTGCACAAAAAGACCGGGAGATTTGTTCTTGCAGTACTGGCCTGAACTTGCCAACAGGCTTGCATACATGCTGATATGCAGGCTGTGTTTAGTTCCACAAATTTTCCAAAAACTCTCTCTCCAAACTTCACTATTCACCTATCACGTCAAATCACATCAAATCTCTCTCTTCATGTATGGAGCACTAAACATGGGTAAATAAAAAAACCAATTACATGGTTTTGATGTACACGACGAGGCGAATCTTTTGAGCCTAGTTAGGTCATGGTAGGATAATGTTTACCACAAACAAACGAAAAGTGCTACAGTGCGCTATAGTGTCTGATGTGATATTTTTACCAAACTTTTCAACTCTCTTTTTGGAACTAAACACACCCGCAGTGGGATGGAAATTCTAGGGGCAGGGACACTGTGGCCATGAGGCCATCACATGGCAGGGGTAAATATTCTTGGCAGGGTTGGGTTGGGTCGGGTCGGGTGGTGGAGATGTGGGCAGGAGACACACAAGCTATATGAATTGATTTTTTTTTGTAAAAAAAACAAGCCATGAATTGATTGGAGGTGGGTGATGGTGCCTTCCCTGCTAGGGCACCCGATCTTCTCAAGATCGACTTGACCTAATGGCCATAGGATCGAAGGAAGATGACGAGCTGTAGATGCATGGTTTGAATCTTCGAGATACTAGAATAGTGGAATTGGGATTACAGCATGGTGTTTAATCTACTACCGAGACAGGCACACATCCATGGTCTCCACAGCAGATTTTTAGTGTTACCAGTAGTGCACGAATGGAGATTATTGCCAC
The DNA here is from genome assembly GCA_900205405.1 of Echinochloa crus-galli. Taxonomy (NCBI): domain Eukaryota; kingdom Viridiplantae; phylum Streptophyta; class Magnoliopsida; order Poales; family Poaceae; genus Echinochloa; species Echinochloa crus-galli. The sequence continues at coordinate 799,161 of OAMR01000449.1, forward strand.
CGACACACGAGACACGTGGCAAACCGTGAGTACATTTGTAGAAGAAAAACAATTTCAAAGCTCCAGAACCTAGTTTAGTTTCCAAGTCAACCGTATATACTTCCACGGTGTATATTAATTCAAGTGAGTAACCGCCAGTACAATTTAATTTAATTCAACTATGAGAACTGTGCGACACCACGTAGCAAGCAAGTAAACGCTGGTGTGCTTGTGGTGTAGCCTGCCTCTCGCTGCATGCCCTTGTTTTACTGACGCCACGTATGTAGCCGTCGGGATCAAAAGGCTCCGGACTTGTTATTCCTGACGGTTCTTCTCACAGCAATTGTGGACCACGACGAGGAAAGAAAGCTGATGCTCCTCCCTCCGATTATTCCACAGTTTTCGTCAAAGGCTGTCGTGCTCACCGACATCAAGTCGAAGAAAACAAACCTTAACTCTCTCTCTCTCTCTCTCTCTCTCTCTCTCTCTCTCTCTCTCTCTCTCTCTCTCTCTCTCTCTCTCTCTCTCTCTCTCTCTCTCTCTCTCTCTCTCTCTCTCTCTCTCTCTCTCTCTCTCTCTCTCTCTCTCTCTCTCTCTCTCTCTCTCTCTCTCTCTCTCTCTCTCTCTCTCTCTCTCTCTCTCTCTCTCTCTCTCTCTCTCTCTCTCTCTCTCTCTCTCTCTCTCATTAAAGAACCTCCTCCCAGTAAATTCTCGTAACGCGTCACTGTAAATTTTGAAACCTTTGGGTCGACGTTGCTCTTGGACATTAATTAATTCAATTCTATCCACCCAACTGCAAGTCGATCTGCAACCATCCATTTGGTCTTCCAGAGAAAAGAAAACCCCTCCAAAACCCTGCATCGTCACAAGTCACCGCCGGATCTTTCTTCTCCTCTCGATTCTCTTTCTCTCTTCAGCTACCAGCCATAAAAAAAAAACACTCTCAACTTTCACAAAACAAAAGAGCATCGGCCCACCAGGTCCGGCGTTCCCACGCCGGGTAGCGCGTGCATTAAACTAATCGCCCCCCTGACAGTTAATTAACCGGCTGATCAATCAGTCGCCGCCACTCAAAGCTCCTGCTAATGGGAGTCCACGTACTAGACCACCAATCAAAGCTCAAAAGCTGGGAGGCGCGTCGTGGCGGGGCCCCCTGGATCGAGTCACGGGTGTACGGAAGCCCAGTGGGTGCCCAGCAGCGATCCGCGTTCAATGCGGCCCGGTCCGTACGGGCGGCGGCTACGGAATCGCACGGACGGGGACGGGGCGTACGGCCGCGACTCCCGTTGGTCAGAGGAGTGGAAACACACACAGGAGTGCTCGACGGGCTCGCGCCAACCAACGTGGAGCTCAGCTGAGAGCCTGAAAGGCACTCTGGCCATCGAGCTCGCAAGTCTAAACGTTCTGCAACACACTTCGCTTGCGGTGGTGTGTGTTTATTATAGCACTCCCTCCGTCCCTTATCGCCGTTGGTTTTCGTGCTACGATTTAAATTCGATTTGTATAAAATGCGTGCAATATTTTAATCTCTAAATAAATTTATTAAAAAACTAGATCAAAAGATCTATCCAATGATACTAATTATGCACCAAAAATATTAATATATTGTAATGTAAAATTAATCAAAGTTATTTCTCAGGGAGTGAGAAAGACAGTTATTTAAGGACGGAGAGAGTAGGTGGCTAGCGAATTGACCCAGGCGCCTTGTTTTTTGTTTTTTTCAGTGAAAAAAAGAACCTTGTGTTGAGTGGCGTGTGCGGTGGAGTTGAATGTTCTTCTATACTCCTCTATCCGTCTAATATTATTTATCGTTCTGGGTTTTCTAGATACTCCCTCCGGTTTAATATTAGAAGTCGTTTCTGACAAGGTTTGAGTCAAACATTGGGAATATAAATCATGAATAATATTTAAATCATTGAGTTTGGAAATACAAAAATCATATAAATAGATTGGATTTGAAATTTACTTTCATAAAAATATACATATATAACTTTTTAATAAATATTTTTATGGAAAAGAGAAGTCAAAGTTGTGCTTTGGTGACCGTGTCGCTGTCCTAAACGACTTCTAATTGAGAACGGGAGGGAGTATATTATATCAAGATTTATTATAGAATTATCTTTCTAGAAAATAAAACAATATAATTTATGACGAATAAAGTACAAAGTATATCATATAAATATATAAATGTGTTACTCTTTAATTGTCCTATTTAAGGAGAAGAGCAAGGCAAGCTTGCCACTTGAAGATGTTGGAAACAAAGGCACCACTGTCATGGTCACAGGACCTGACTTTCTTAAGTGGGGGTGATCTCTATAAAAGCAAGAGAAAGCCAACTTTGAAACCCTAAACTTTTGGTCATCCGTCCTTCACACTCCCTCGGTGCAACCAAAGATACACAAAAACAAAACCACACAACCCAAAGCACAGTCACAATGCACTGCACTACTGCCTTAGTACATCACATGGTGGGGGTGATGGATTCATGGTGATCCACGTCTGCTGCCTAGCTTGTGGTCTTTTCCGTACCAGAAGGACCACGGGATTGCACGGAAGAGGGTGAGGTGTACGGCATGGAATTTAGGGGGCAACCCGTGGTGGTATCCTGGTGGACATATTATACATGTAATATGTTCGGCCAACCACTACGAGAAGTGGACTGAAAGGATACTCCAACAAAAGTTATGGGCACTAAGTGGCATATTCTAGTAAAAAGGATCTTGCTCTATGAGTTGAATTGTTGCCATGTACAGTACACTTTAGTTGAACCTTTGTTGTGGCTGTCAAAATCTTTGGTGTGGCTGTCAAAATAGATTAAAACACTAAAGCAAGGCTGTCACTTGCAAAGGAAAAGTAGTGGTGCCGTCGTCACCATGAGACCTAATTTCTCGGAGTGAGGTGACGCGCGCACGTGGGCACGAAAGAAAAGCCAACTGCGAAACCAAGCCTAATTGATATTGGCATGGATGTAAAATAAAGATGCAGGAAAGCAAAAGCAGAAAACCAACCAGCCCCGATGCAAAGCCCACAAAGCACAGCCACACCACTAACCCACGAGGTGTTCCGATACATTCATGCATGATCCATGCATGGTCCACACCCATATTATCTCTATGGTAGGCGCCTATGGTGTGTCTTGCCTTGCCAACGTGAGGGAGACAACAATAGGTTCAAATAAATGATAGAAAGTAGTAGGGTGTGAATCATCACTCCACTGAGGGAAAGAAAGCCGATAAGAAAGATGGTAGATGATCTTTCAAAAAAAAGAGAAGGAAAGAAAAGGAGAAGAAGACATGAAGAATTCATACGCTGCCAAACAAGCAATGGCAACCATGGAACGGGCCGGGGCATGATATGCCCTTTTGATCGCTTGGAAAGCCGGTGTCCAACTCCAAACGCAAACGGTAGATGGCCAGACACAACTGTGAGGGTCGGGTCGGGTCGGCAAAGCTTGGTGGGAAATTCGTGTGCACCGGGCCACCGTAGTACGGAGAATCTTATCTACTGCCCGTGCACCTTTTGTTCTCGTGTGCCGCTAGCCTTTTGATTATGAAACTGTCCAAGTTGATCCCAGGAGCTGTCTCAGCATCAGCACCCGTCGGCACGTACGGATCCGTACGGCATCTAAGGTTAAGCAACGTCTCCTTGTGCAGTTGTGCTTGTGAGGCTGATTCTAGTTGGTGAAAATAAGCTTTCTCGATAATATAGGGGTATATAAATATAAATGTATATACTAATAGAAGTGTATAACATTTAGAATAAATAAATTAGTTTACTTTGTACTTAATCACCGGACTAATCAGCCTGAACCAGCAGAGAATAATCAACCCAGGCCAGACAGCAGGCCCGTATATCACGGAGTCGTACACCCAGTTCCGTACAACATGAAGGGTTGCTATGGCCTTGTTTAGATGTTGAATTTATGAGGTCGGATTTGGTAGTTTGATGTTACTTTGTAATCACCGTGTCATCGTAGCATTTCGTTTTTATGTGTGAAAATTGTGTAAAAATTAATTAATTAGGCTCAAAATATTCATCTCGCAGAGTACAACAAAACTGTGCAATTAGTTTTTTTATAGTGAATTTAATAGTTGCTTTTGGAATCTAAACGAGGCCTTAATCCAATTCTGCCATTTGGACCATTCATCATCGTCATGCCTGACATAATTTTCATAATAATGAACTCATGCCTGACAGCGCATCGATTCGCCTGCCAGGCAAGCCCACCTCGCCTTGTTTAGCCGATTCATCACACAGTTGTAGTCGTTGGCATAAGTACTCCGTACGCTCAGAGTCGGAGCCCTAACCAGACCCGTTGCTGTTTAGCAAACAGTTTCAAGTGAATTAGGGGCCCACGCTGCCCTCGCATTGGATGCCAATTGCAGTAGTAGTACTAGTATTAATTAGGCAGCTGATGGATCCAAAGCCGTTATTACATTAACTACACGCCGTACGTACGGATCCCTTTTTGGTCCAAGATAATTAGAAAAAGCAGGGAGCCCGAATTACGAAGCAGATAAGCTAAATCTCTGCGCCTTCGATGGGTACGTGTGTTTAGTTAAAAAGAGGAAAGGAAAGTTCGGTGGAAAAATGTCACACCCGACAACGTGCTGTATCACTTTTCATTTGTTTGTGGTAAACATTGTCCTATCATGACCTAAGTAGGCTTAAAAGATTCGTCTCGTCGTGTACATCAAAACCATATAATTAGTTTTTTTATTTACCCACGTTTAGTGTTCTATGCACGAGGAGAGAGAGTTGATGTGATAGATGAATAGTGAAGTTTGAAAAGAGAATTTTGGCCCTGTTTAGTTCCCAAATTCACACCCCAAAATTTACTATGCAAAAAGAAGATTCCCATCACATCAAAATGTCATAGCATGCATGGAGTACTAAATATAGATGAAATTAAAAACTAATTGCACAGTTTTGTTGTACTCTGCGAGACGAACATTTTGAGTCTAACTAATTAATTATTGGACAATTTTTCGCACAAACAAACGAAACGCTGCAGTACGCATAGCCTGCAGACCCAAATCGGCAGTGCTGATTCGGCAACTAAACGCGGTATTTGAGAAGTTTAGTGATTTGACGGGAACTAAAATAACCAAAGTGTACTTTGTCAAATCAGTACTAGTAGGGCTTCCTCTACTTTTTGTCTGAAACAATAATCTTCAGAGTTCAGTCTATTCCAAGAAAAATAACTAAAGTACAAGTGACTGACAAATAAAGGCCTGCTATTTGGCCATCTGTTGGGCGGCAATATCAGATTATCAGTATCAGCGGACCTCACAGTCACAGGGCAAACCTTCAGAGAAAAGCAGATGGCAGTGAAACACCAAGCTGATGATCAAGCAGCAGTAACTTTTTTTCTCTCTTTTTGCGCGGGTAGAAATTAAATTCCGCCGGTGATTCGGCAGACGCGTTGAGTCGTTACCCTGACGGCTCACTGCAATAGCAGGGGCGCAGGCCCGTACACAAATGTACGGTTCCGTGGTACCCGTGGTCCGTGGATACCATACGAAGGCGGCAGCAGCAGCAGCAAATACTAGTGCTGTACGAGTAGATGATAAGCTGTCAGGCAAAAACTTTATGAAAAATTGCAACCCATAAGCAACGTGCTGCTGCTATCTGGGCCTAAGAGGGTCCGTGGAAGTTGGGCCGATTACGGGTGAACTGGGCTTGCTGCAGGGCCTATGTGCGTGCTGGAGGGCCGATTTCTTGTCCACAAACACCACCAGCGTCGTCCAATGTGCGTGCTACTGGGCCGGCTTTCGTTTTGCACAGGAAAATTGAAATTCGGGGGAAAAAGTCTATTTTACTACCTCAGGTTTAGCCGTCGTTCGCTTGTCGTCCTCTAAGTACAAAACCAGAAATCTTTGGTCCTCTAAATTTTAAAACCGTACGTTTTACATCCCTCGCGTTTTCGCTGGCGTGGAGGCGGTTTCGACTATTTTATCATTTTTTTACGATTTTATATAATTTTTTAAAATTTCAGCCATTTTAAGCACGCCATGTTAGCACGCCACGTCAGCGAAACCGCTGCCACGTCAGCGAAACTGCCGTCAAAACCGCCGAGGGATGTAAAATGAACGGTTTTGGAACTTGGAGGACCAAAGATGTCTGGTTTTGCACTTAGAGGATGAAAAGCGAACGACGGCTGAACGTGAGGGATGTAAAATAGACTTTTTCCAAATTCAGGAAGCATAAGCTCAACTTAATCTACATGATCACAGACTTGACTAAATCATTTTTTTTCCTTTGAGTCAACCGGAATACATCTTTTCTTTGAGTCCTGGCTCATTGTAGTATTGTACCACGGCTAACGTTGATCCACTCAGGCCCGTACAGTTGCCAATGCATCTGGAGCGACTGCACGGGGCTCCCTAAATTAGCAATTAGTAGTAACACACTTTCAGTAATTTTTTCTTTTTAAGACAAATGGGAAATTTGGGGATACATTTGCATCACAAATAATCATTCCCCCTTGTAATACATCTTTGGATAATACCCCCTTTTTTTATTTCTGAGCAATGCTCTGTTCACAATTGCCTGCACTTTATATATTGCAGTTCTTACGCTCGCAGCTATGCTGCAACTCGCATTTACCTACACTAGCAGTACGGGCACGTGCATCCTTTAAGATCACATAGGACACTGCCAGGTTTCCCAGTTCCGGGATTGTTAGCGTAACAAGACTTAGCGCACGCCGTTAGGTTCGTACATGGATTATGAGTTGTTAGGCGGTAGCAGCCATCAGGCGCAGGCGCAACAGACACACCTCCGCCTTGCGCTGTTACCCAGGTCAGCATACCTGTGCATATATACATATGAACAGCAGTAATCCAGGGACGATTTAGATTGTTGCCTGTGCTATATGTAGTTTTGCAACTACAGTGTTAGCTTGGATAATTCGATAATATAAATAATCAGGCAATTAACATATGGTTTATTAAAAAAAATATGCGAGGGTACCTCACCTGAGGCTAGGACCAGAAGGGCAAGACCAACAAGGATCATGTTGTGCTTGGTCTTCATTTCTGTTAGAGATTTTTGGGTATACCCTGCAAGTGCAAGGTTGATTCTTGCGGTTGTGCTACTGATGATCAGGAATTCAGGCAATAGAGCAACTCGATAGGATAAAACTGAGTACTAGGTGGAGTTATATAGACGAGATGCTGGTGCCTGTCGATTCTTGGCGTCAGTTAAATACACTGTGGATATTTAGACTCGCATTTACTATACATTAATGGACTGCTCAGTTTAGCAGATGTATTAGTGGTAGTAGACACAACTAATGATGCAGGAGTTATCCGTTTTTTTCGTGATATAAAAGGACTGTTAGTTTTAGCGTACATTGTTTGTTTCCCCACATGACAAACATCAACGGTGAATATTGATTCTTCTACAATTTTCTACACTTCACGCCGACCATGCACCAGATTTGCCGACCATTGGTGAGAAAAAAAAGACCCTCCGAATAGAACAGCCCACGTCCATGACCGTAGGCCAACAAAATGGAGAAAACGTCTACGTTGGGCTGGGCCACAATACCAACCATTTCAAAGGAAGTTGGGCCGAATCTAGGTTAACCGGGCTTGTCATTTTCTACCAGAGAATTTCGGGCTTCTTCTTGGGAAGGAAGTGTTGCACACAGCTGCTCTGCTCTGCTCTGCTGCACACAGCTGTAGCTGTGGCCTGTGGTGTGCCTGGGAAGAGAGCTGAGCTGTCGCCTCCGCACCGCCCAACTCGCCATTGGCGGGCAGCACCCACTTCCCTTCCCTTCCCTTCCCTTCCAAACCGCCACACGCCACTCCCGCGTCCTCTTCCCCCTCGCGCTCTCTCCCCGAGAAACCCAACCCAGCCCACCACCGCGCGCCGCCGCGCCGGCCGCATTCCCGGAAGAATTCTCGAGGCCGCCGGCGGGCGGGCGGGCGGGGCGCGCCATGGGGACCGTCTCGGCCGCGCCGGGATGGACCGCCGAGGACGACGTCCTCCTCAGGAACGCCGTCGAGGTAACAGCGCCGCCCGAGGCATTCCCCTTCCGTACCCCCCCAATTCCCCAAACGCTCCGCCCGGCGCGCGGAATTCTGCCGCTCTTCCGCTTTCTGCCTGGGCCGGCCGCGGCATCGCGCCGGGCCCGGCTCGTTGTGTCCATCGCGTTCGATTCGCGGCGCGGCTTGCTTCCAGTTTCTGTGAATTTCGGGTTCGGTGGATGGGGGGCGGCGGTGCTGGTCCGTCGTGCGCGCGGTTTTGGTGGAGTTATTAATTGCTCGCCGGAAAATTGAGGATACGATCGTGCTCCCTTCCTGTAGCCTATTGAGGAGAACGTTTTAGCTACTGATATACGCTTGACTGGAGGATCTGCCTTATCTGATTAAATTTGCTGATTCAGTTTACTTGCTCTCTGTAATTTGAGTGATTCTCCTCATGTCTGGCTGCTGAAGCAGGTTTGATTCCTGTTACTCAACATCATTGTCGAGGACTGGACAGACCTTGTTAAGCTTTGTGACAATATACCATAATGTAGTTCGTTTCTGTCCCCTGCTCTGCTCCGTGTTGCTTTGCTTGCACTTGTTTGCTCTGCCAAATGGCGCTTCCTGAACAGTTCCGTTCATGTGAGGTAGGTACTCGTTGTGCGGTGACTGTTCAACCCCTTTCCAAATAGGGGTGTGGACTTTGATATAGTACACTGTAGTGAATCCTGTAGCAACAAATGGCCTTTAATTTTCAGGATCAATTGGAGAACTTGGTGATAAGAATCAATGCAGTTTACCGCAACGATCGACTTGTACTGATATCATGTGTCGGTTCCGCCGCTTTTGATGCCACTGTTTTGTTGGCTTGTAACTTTGCGGAACTGTTTAGTATAGCAAGATTATTTGTAAAACAATTATGTAAAACAATTATCCTCTTGGACTTGCATTTAATACCTACTGTGCTACCTTGATTGGCCATAGGCCTTAGAAGTTATTAGTCATCTATTTGGTAGGAAGTGTTGTGGCGCTTAACATGTTTGCTTTAATTGTCTACTTCTCATCTCTTATTACTTATTAGCATGTGTCTGGTCTCACCTTTTGGTGAGCTGTGCTTAGCAATTTTCATTTCTGTAGTGTCCAGTTATCTGTTAATTTTTTTAAGTAACATTAGTGGTATGTACAGGTGCTGTAATCCTGTAATGTTCTTGCTCTAAATCTTCTTTCTGACATTAAAATTTACTGCATTAAAGGAATACTTGGAACTGTACCCTAACTGGTGCCTATCAATGCCATATTTTGTGCGTGTGATTTTAGGTTCATGTATTGCACAAGTAAAGAAATGCAGTTCTACATAAATTCCTTGTTGTCATATGTGAACCACTGGTTCGAATGCTTTCACTTTCCTTGGCTATTCATTATGCAATAAGCTCCTCCCACGGAAAGGTTGTAAAATAGCATGCAATCTATTAGCGCTCTTGCCAATATCGTGCTTAGCATGTTGGCCTATTATGGGCGCTGGTCCTAATTTCATGAATTGGCACCGTGATAAATGCTAACCCCTGAATAGGAAAAACAACTTTGTTTCACACATGCATACATGTGGACTGTGGAGACTCATTGCCATATCTAGCAAAAGTAGTTGTAAAACATGGCGCTTTTTTGTATGGCCAAGTACAGCAGAGGTGTCACTGTATTAGGATTGTGTGAGCGAAAGCTAATGAAATGTGGCTTGTTAGCCATGTCATACTAAATTTAGGGTAACATGGTTGGGATTCCAGGATTGAACATTGCTATGCCTGGATTACTTTTATGACCCCCAACTTTGATTCTGCGCTGTTGGCTTCTTGGTCTTGTCTTGGATAAGAAGTTGAGCTAGGTAATTGGCAAGTAAACTAATTTCGAAAGCAAATTACTATTAACACACCTTGAATGTATGCCTTTACTGTGGACAAATGAAAACATGGACTACAATGTCTAGAAAATACTTGATTACACTTCTTTATACTTCATAAGTTTGTATTAGCATTGCATGTGGAGTGATTTGCAACATTTTAGGGCAAAGAATAGTAATGGTGCTAATGATGTATTGCAGCTGCCATTCTTTATTTGGGTGAAATAACGGTCATTTAAATGATCCAGATTTTGAAAATACTAGTATGAGGGTTAAATTTCTTTTACTGTACAAATGGCTACTATCATTTTTTGTACGCTGTTAAGTGCATCTGTGTTATTCTTGTAGGCTGGTGCCTCATTGGAATCATTGGCCAAAGGAGTTGTGTGCTTCTCCCATAAATTCACCCTTCAAGAATTGCAGGATCACTGGTATTCATTGCTATATGACTCGGAGACCTCAGCACAAGCATCTGCTCGTATGGCCAAGTATGAGATGGAGCTTTCGGTCTCTGATCCTGCTAAAGCAATGAAGCTTTTCAACTCAAAGGCAAAATGCTTTTCCCTGTGCAAGCGGAAAATAGATAGTGTAAAGAATCAGTATTATGCAATGAGAAAGAGAGTCTGCCATGAACCATGTTTGCCTGCCGACTTTGGTTATGTTATTGAACCCTGCTCATGTAATCTTACTGATGGCGACGGTTGTGCGTGTGGAGGCCATCCTTTGGTTCACAAAGTTGATCCATCAGTACCTGTTGTAAGTGGCTATGGGTTTATGGGTGGATTGAATACTGAGAGAAAACATGTACATTCCAGTGTTAATGGACAATACTCATTCCATACAGAGCATTCTGATGGCAGCATGGTAATGGATGGAAATACTAACCATGAAAGCCTGCATGGCTACTTGGACGCAGACCAATCATATGGATATGGAGACACACAGAAGAATTCTCAGACCAGCGAAAGTAATATGATTTCTACAAATAGGTCAGATCTTAACAATCAGTTTGATAATGGAGCTAAAGAATCAAAGGCTCTACTGGGCATTGATCAAGATCAAGATGGTGTGAAGCATGGCCAATTTTCTGGGAACAGCACAAGAAGATTACTTGAGCCAGGTTCAATCAAAGCAATTAGTCAAAAGTTGTGTTTTCAGGAGCCTAGTATCTCTACTTGGGGTAAAGTTCTGGGTGTTCATTCACCTTATATGCTGACAGATATGCATATAATTGAACCAAAATCTCTTATGCTCTCTGATGACAAGAAAATGGAAACAAATATCACTGATGCACATGCATTTCAGGCAAATTTAGATAGTGCAATACCTGATTCTGGTTTAGGCAAAGCAATTGCGTCAGAAGGTGGATTCGTGCATTCCCATCTAAATGGTTTCAGTCAGAAAGAAGGCCTAGAGCTCCTCAGCGATGACCATTTTTCAGATTCTGCAATGGACATGAATTGGCCCCATACCTTGGACACAACTAACTGTGGTAGCCACATAGATCCTATCCAAAAGAACCAAAACGTTGCAGATGTTTCTGGGGTGGACACTATACATGCTTCATCAGAAGTGCTTTATACTGAACATAATGCCGAGTGCATGTTGAGCACAGATGATCCTGAAATCCCTTCTAATGATCATATACGTATACCCTGTCAATCCACTTTAGAACCCATCTCTAACATCAACCAGGATTCACATGATGTGTGTTTGGTTCCTGCCAAACTGATAAACATGGAAAATACCCAACCTTCATCATCATCACCACCATTAAATCTGGAATCAGCCATCCTAGAGACAAATACAAATATGATGTCTCTTAATGAAGGTTGTATTGCAGGAAGCAAGCCACCTGGCCTGAGTGGTGACTTTGGTGGTAACAATTCAAACATGTGTAAATCAGCTCTGCGTTCTGTTGATGGCGGTGAAGAAACATCTTTTGGTTTCGTTAAACATGAGTACTGTGATAATTTGCATAATTGGACTTTGAACAAGTTAATTCAAGGCCCCGATCAAATGAATGGCAAGTTTCTTTCTGATAATCCCAAAATTGGATGTGAAACTGCTATCAAAAGCTGCGAGTTGTCTCATTCATTGCCACATACAGAATTTCATAATCCCATTGAAACCATTTCAACTATGAGCCAAGCAGAAGGATCTGACAGTGAGAGTAGTGTTCCAAACTATTTTGACCTAGAAGCATTGGTACATATTGTTCTTTTCTTGGTTGAATTTACATGGTTTTGCATGCCTTGGAGATTATGACTTCTCAAAAAAATTACTGCAGATACTTGATCAGGACCTGATTCCATGGGATCATGAATCTGACTTCATCCAACCGGAAGGTAATAGATGTAAATGAACGCTGATATTCCAGAGTCCATTTTTGCTGAAAAGTTTGTTAATGTGTCTTCTTGTTATCTACTTATTTGTAGTGTCCTTATTGTACACTAAAACCAGTCTATCTATTTGTGCTATTTGCATGATCAGTTTCAAGGTTTCAGTATCCTAAAAGCAGGAAGGATTTGATAAGATTGGAGAAAGGTGCTTGCTCTTATATGAACAGATCTATCATGTCTAAGGGTGCTTTTGCCATTCTTTATGGCCAACGTTTGAAATGCTACATAAGGGATCCTGAGGTACTATTAAGCAATTATACTATATTTTGAAATGCCATTGCTTAGCAGTAGATATGATACTCTCTCTGTTTCAAATTATTTGTCATTTTGGATTTTCTAGATACATTACTTTTGCTACAATTTGGGACGGAGAGAGTACTCCATAAGATTTTAAAAATATGTGTCATTATATGTCGTTTTAGATCTTGATTGTCCAAACTTCCGTAACTGTAATTTACATATATTTAAATATGCATGAAGCTATTTAGATTGACCACATGATAAGTATCATTAGACTTATTATGAGAAGGACTTCCAAAGATTTAACAGTATGTTTTTGCTGTTATATTTCTACAAAAATTGACAGTCAAGCTTGTTTCTTTCATATTATAGATGTGCCAATGTCCAATAAGCTGAGCTACATACTTTTCAACAATAGGAATAGTTTGGGTGTATTCTCTATTGTGGAAAGGGAATAGTTTGGGTGTATTCTCTACTGTGGAAATTGAGTTGTTTAAGCATCTCTATTTGTTTCCAAAGGTTATTTTTGTCAAGAGACATCACTTAATTGTTTGTTGTCAAAGACGACTAGGTTGTTATTATTTTACTTTCTGTTGAATTCTTCAATACTGTCTTAGTAAGATTTAATATCGCCCTGGAGGTTAAGGTTTTTGTCTGGAATTGATATGTATTCAAAAGCACTTCTTTGTTATGTTGATGCCACTTTGTAAAATTTTGCTTGATCCTCTTCTAATGCAGGTAACTCTTGGGAGACAAACAGGAGAGGTACATGTTGATATTGATTTGGGAAAGGAAGGGAAAGCAAATAAAATATCCCGTCGACAGGTACTTGGGGCCTTTTGTGAAGTTAAAATATTGGGTCGATTGCTGTTATAAGTAACTGTGAAGTCTTGCATGTTTATTATCTTGGTTTTATAGCCCGCCTTCTGCCTGTAATTCTGTATTTTGATGCCCAGGCAATTATCAAGATGGATAATGATGGATCTTTCTGCATAAAAAATATTGGAAAGTGTTCAATTTTTGTGAATAACAAAGAAGTACCATGTAACAAACGTATCAGATTGATTTCAGACTCATTACTTGAGGTATGCCCTTCCAATCTCCCTTTCTTATGCTAGGAATTTCCTCTTCTATATGAATTTGTTATTTGGTGAAAATTAAGAGCGCTTTACTAAATATACATGTCCATGTTTAGTTCTAGGTACTGGCTCCTTTTTTGTTGTATAGCTGCAAAACTTGTAGGTTATAAAGCATTAACTGTGCATATTTATACCAAACTGTTCTAGTTTATTGTTCCATAAGATTGAAGCACTTAGCATTCATAGTCATTTCACTATTTCAGATTAGCTGAAGGCTGAAGCCAGAAAGAGATCGCATGCTTTGCTTTTGCAGTTTATTAAATACTATGCCATTCAGCGTAGTAAATTAGTGATTTGCTGAAGTTAATCAAAGTTTGCCGTTTGTGATGCCTTCTCTTCATGCCGCTCTATTATTTTGCTCACCAGTCATGACTCATGTGAACACGTCTAACATGAAAAGTAATTGATATTTGGAGTAAATCTTTATGTGTGATTTATAGATGACACAATAGACCTTGGGTGGTTTGTTTTGAAATCCCCCGCTTATTTCACTGGTAAATACAGGCTTTATGCAGCATTTTGTACTCTTACTAAACTATTTCTTTTGGCCTACAGATAAGGAACATGAAATTCATTTTTCACGTGAACCATGATGCTGTAAAGCAATACATAGCTCGCACTAGAAGTGGAAGCTCCCAAGGCGAGATCACAGTATTTGATTGGAATCAGAACCCGTGAATTAAAGTTATTGTCAAGCTTATTTATTATTTATGATAGCTAATATATCTTTCTTTGAGATATAACATTGTCATCCAGTTAACTTAGCTGCAGCCGCTATATGTAAATCGTGTATATTCTTTGGTTCTTGTATCATGAATCATGACTTCCTCAAATTATGTGCTTCCTCAAACTTTCTTTACACATCATGTAGAATTAGATCAGAGTCCAACAGATATCTGGAAGAGTAAATTACACCCACCATCAAATAACTTGTAAGGTTGTAACACTTTGATCCAAGAAGTTGTAAAACATGCAAACAGATACATAAAATTGTCACTTGCATGCATGTAAGGTCACATATACACAACCGATCGTGTTTTTGCCAGGATGACAAGCCACTTCGACTAGAGCTTAGGTCTGGGCGTATTTTAGAGTTTTATAGAACAATTGACCATGCGGTTTATATATAGGTAGAGCAAATATAGTTATGTTGCCATCAATTAAATATATTTTCTTCCTCCATAAAAAAATATTCTTCGTTACATTTATTTGAGATGCACTCTCGTGATAATGCAATGTTAATAGATTTCCCCTAGAGTTAGGACTCGGCTCTTACAGATGAGTCCTAATAACTGCTTTATTATATATACTCATTTCACTGATCACTGTTTTGTATGGCTTATGGATTCTGGTACATTTTCATCTTGTAACGTTGTGAAAACTTTAAAGTCAAATATAACGCTATTTGCTTGGTATTTGTGGATTTGACACAAGTGGGGTTTTCATTAGATGCAAATATAGTTATTAAGGCTGACTAGGGATGCAAGTATATATGATTTTGGGTCATTGGGTCGACCCAGAACTTAGAAAAATGAACTAGAGTGGCATGCCATGTAAATAATTTAGAAGATGAAATGAACTAGAGTGGCTGATCTAAAAAACCCATTGGGTACCCACTTGCATCCCTAAGGCTGATTCCAACAGAGCATGCAAAAGCCATTTTTCCCCTCCCGCTGCACTGTGCATCTCCAAATCCAATCTCCAACAGAGGAGGCAAATGGCTATGCACTTTGCAATGTGAGGAGAGAGGTGAGCTAAAAATGGATTCCCTCTCTCCTCAATTGTATCTGGCGAGCAGAGGTGAGCGCGGGCAGCTGGCGCGAAGGGTGCGTGGGGGCGGGCGAGCGCGGACGCGGCGGCCGGCGGGACGAGCAGCACTTCGACGACCGGCGGGACGAGCATGGCAGCGGAGGCAAGCGGCTCCGACAGTCTCCTCCTCCCCTGCGACGCGCCGCCGTCATCTCCTCCTCCCCGCGCCGCACCGCCGCCGCCGCCCTCTCTTCCTCCCCCGCGGGCGGCTCGCGAGGAGCACGACGACGGCGCGGAGGCCGGCGAGCCATCGCGCCACCACTCGATCGGCCGGCCGCGGGGGCAGGTCGAGCCACACAGGCGTCCACCAGCTTCCCGAGCCGCCCCACCGCCAGGCCACCGCTCCGCCTCGAGCACGCCACCGAACTGCACGAAGGCTCCGGCTGCTCCTCGAACGGCTCGACGACGACGAGCACGATGATGCGGCGGCCCCGCCTCGCGTCGTCCGCGCACCGCCCATGGCCACGCCGCCACGCCGTCGACGCCGCCCGCTTGGCCTCCGCGCGCCGCCACGCCGTTCGCGGCGCCCGCTTGGCCTCCACGCCCGCCGCCGCTCCACGCCGCGCGCGCGCTTGGGCCGTGGAGCCGCCGT